>VXAA01001429.1:241040-261795 GCA_013399115.1 Anseranas semipalmata
AGCGGCGCGCGTGCGCAGCGGGGCCGCGGCGGCGGCGGGAGCGCCGGTGTCTGCCCGCGTGGTCCGGGCGCTCTGGCCTGCTCTGGTTCCGAGCCGCCTGGCTCCTGGTAGAAGCGCCGGCGGAACGCAGCGGTTTTGTTTTCCGCAGCTTGACCTCCGCGTTCCCGTTTTGCTGAGCAGCCCTGCTCCCGCCATCTTGGTTCATCCTATAAAACCGAGGAGTTTCCTCGCGTAAAGCCGCCCCACCGGCCCGGGGCAGCGCGGTGCGGTGCCTCTGGCGTGCGCTTAGCCTCCCGAGGGCTCCGGCAGCCCGGGCCCTGCCGGCGCAGCGCGGCGGCGGTTGCCACGCTGGCAGCCCGAGGGGCTCGGGGCCGCAGGCGTGCGGTGGGAGCTGGGCTTCTGGGCTCGGGGCCGCAGGCTGGTGCCGGCTGGCTTCGTGGTAGAGATCCAGAGCGTGCTGCCGTCACCCGCGTCTGGCAGTGCGAGTCCGTGACTTGAGTTCACCCTGGGAGTTGTCTGCTGTGGGTTAAGGTACTGCGGTCCTACTCAAAATAAATTCTTGAAAAGTGAATTCATTGGTAATGTGTAATTATTAGTGACCTGCACCAGAGTTAGGCTGTTGTCTGTTAGGAGTCCCATGTGCAGTTTTGCAGATACGGTAGCTATAAAAATATCTGTGGTCATGCACAGAGTGAAAACCTAATAAAATATGCTTTCTTTATAAACTGGGGTAAGATCTATTTGTAGGAGATGTTTTAGAAAGTAAAACAGCCATATAAAAATACATATGATACGATTTCTTTACCCACCCCTGTAATGCCTTCTGCTTAGTTCTTAGAACTTGAGTTTGGTGGCAGCAGAATGGAGCGCTGAGCCTTCCTGGATTTACCCCCTTCTGAACAGGCGTGTCCTGTACAGGACAGCAGTCGCTCAGTGAGGAGGAAAGCCCCTGTGCATCCTGTGAGCGCAGCGCTATGGACCAGAAGCACAGGTCCTCGCTGCCCAGTTCTTACCGGTGCCTCCTGCCCTGGAGGCTAGGCAGGTTTTCCCTTTGGTGAGGCTTCAGTTCCGCAACCTCCGTCTCTGCTGTCCTCTCGAGAGAACCAGCTGGATGCTCCAGACGTGATACAGAGTCAGAACATCTTCTCAGAACATATTTGCTCAGTAAGTGGGAAATTTATGAAAATATTTTGTAAATGTTACAGGAAGAATTGTGAAATCCCTGTAGCTTTCGAGACTAGGAAGTATTAATGAACTGGAACATGGGCTGCATAATTTATGGTGGAAAGGATTTTACAGATCAGGATTCTACTTATTTCTGGGAAAACTAAACTAGAAGGTATGTTTGACTGCAAATCTGCCTATAATGAAGCAGAAGACCCTGAAGATAGGGTATGCGTATTCTTTTAGAGTGGTATTATGGCTATGTTTGTATGGTAACAGTCCCAATCTATTGAAATCCATGGGAGCTGGCTCATACGCTAACTAGTCTGGAACCTTCCCTGGGCGTATATGTCTGCAGATGCACCATAGTTCCCCCTGTCCCACTATTTCAGCATTTGCGAGAAGAAACAGGTGTACCTGGCAAGCTCTTTTACTTAGGTTGTTTTATATCTTGCTCTTCGACATTTTGTTCCCATATTAATACATCCTACAGTCCCGGAGGAGGTTGCGGCATCTCACGCATGGAGATGATGCCATTGTATAACCAGCCCTTGCTCCATTGATGCTCTTGACTCGAGTTCTTGAAATGCCTTTCAGTATTGACTGAAAGCCACAGAAAGGAGCTCTGAGGAGGCTGTGAAAAATGTACAAATTTATCCCCTTTTTTCAGTTAATCAAGTTAAGTTTTAATGCTTATAAGTAAGCCGTGAAACTTTGTTGCTGTAAGCTGTTGAAACAAAACCTAGGTGCTGTCTCTCTGTTGTTTTAGCTCAGAAAATTGAAGATTATTTGCCTTGCAAAAGAGATGCATGAAAGGATGACATGATTAAAATTAGTTACAAATGAAGCTTCTGTTGTTCTCGTAACAGAAGAGCACGGAGACATTCTATGAAAAGGAAAGTAAAAAATTTGGAATAACATAAATTATGCCTTTCCTTCTAAAGGAAGAAACTCATTTATGCTTTAGGCTCTTGGTCCAAGTTTTCTTTAGTCTCTAGACTTTTGCCAAAGACTGCTTTGCTTTCTGACTTGCTGACACAATGCGTAATTAGACTGTAAAACTTAACTGCAATGGGAAGTAATTGAGGCAAAATGAGGTCACTCACCCTAGCAGGGTTAAAGGAGGATTGGGCATCTCTGTGGACCATAAAACTATGCACAGCTAATGTAAACAAAGTGTCCTGGAGGGAAAAGAGTTCCTGCATTGAGCTTTAGGATGAGCTCTGACTTTTAGACACTGAGACGAATAATTGATGGAGACTGGTAACTCTACAGCTGGTCTGTTAGGGCTTTTATACCTTCATCTGCAGTGTGGTATTGGCAGCAGCTAAAGACAATATTGTCTTACAAGCTACGCTGTAGTCTGAAGTGTTCAATCTTTTTTAAGGTAACTGATTTCATACATGCAAGTTTAAGATTATGCTTCAAGGTGAGTAGACTTCTGGGAGTGAGTGAAAGAAGCAGAGTACCTTGAGGTTATTCCGTGTTTTTTTGTTGTTGTTGAAATTTTTGTGTTTTTATTTTCTCTTTGAGGATAAAATAAATAAAGAAACAAGACCTTATTCAGTTGCTTAATGAACAACACCTTCATATGCTGATCATTATTTCAGCACAGATGTCTGTAACTCAAACTCTGTGAATCTGCCCATGCAGATCTGTCCTTGAATTGCTGAGAACAACTGTGTGGGTGGATTTAGAACATGAAATTGCTGTGTGTGCTTATATTTTGTTTATGCAGTACTCATTTTTAAGAGTACTACATTGGATTTGCTTAATATTTGCCTTGTGTGTGTGTGCGTATACATAATATATACAAACCCCCAAACTAGATGATGATCACCAACCATAAGCTCAATGTAAGAGATTGTGACATTGTAAACATGTTATTTGAATCATTTTATCAACTGAAAGAACTAAAGCGTAAACACAGAATAATCATCCAAGGTATTGGTTGCCTCTAAAAACTGTACCTGAATTTATTGGTGCTTTATTGTCCATACGTATTGAATACAGCACAGATGACTCTTGGAAATAGACTACTATTGTCAGCTAAGAGAGTTCTCTTCAACGGACTTAACGATATTGAAAATTAATAAAGATAGTTTTTAATTGTAAAGCTATTCATGCAGTTACAATATTAGTAAAAATTTAACCACAGTTTTTGTCTTTCTCATAATAAAATCTTTTTTTTCCTTAAGATAGGGTTAAAGAGGGCCATTTATCTTCTCTGTGAATTTAAAAATAGTTCCTTACTTCACTTTTGTTTCACAGGCATTTCTTTGTCTTAGCATAAGGCTTCTACATGAGAAATACTTAAGAGCAATAGCAATATTGGCAATAATGACATTTTCTTGGCTGTAGTGTGACTAGGGGTCAGGAATCGTTTTAAAGGTGTTGGGCTTTATCTGAGGGAGTCTACCTCTTGTTTTACCTGCATAATATTCTTTCCATGTTCTCGGGCAGAACTTAGCTGAAAAAGTTAATTAAGGAATTGAAAACTTGATGATCTAATTCTTGTAAAGCCTAGTGCTTGAATAGTGCTTCTGGGGCAATAAGTTATGCTTTTAGTAGTTTGTTCTACAAGTTGTGTTACATGTTTAATAGCAGAATGGAAATTGTGAATGCAATGGTTTATTCAGGTTAGCGATGAAGTATTCTTTTATCCTCCCATTTCTGGATGTGAAAAGCATTGTAGGAACCTACAGTAAATATTGCTTTTACTATTTCCCAGCCTCGTTGTCTTTGCTTTTTTCTCTCGCTTTATCATCTGAATTGCAGAATCGAAGGTAAACTTTTCATCTGATTGATACGTCAGCGTTGGCTGTCAGTAGAATAATAATTGCCTAACTGCCCTCTATATTCTAATTTTAAGAAAGTACTCTTGAAATCCACACACCCGATCTGTATGGCTTACAACACTTACCACTGTGGAAATGCTGTACTACAAGGTTGGATCCTTTGCCCCTTGCTGTTGACTCTGATAATGACAGCCACAGCTCGAAGCTTGTCTGTGTGTTTTTCTACTCTGACACATTTTTTCCTCTACAACCAGAAGGGAAGTCTCAGGATGGCAGTACCTTAGTCTTCCTGGGCTTTTCTGTTAAACATTATACAGGTAGTGAAATAGGTTCCCACATAAGGTAAGCTGTATCTCTGGACATCTGGAGGTAAAATTTGTCTGCAAGGTTTTGTTTTCATGCTGTTGCCAAACTCTTCCTTCATCTCCTCTCTCCCCCTCCCTGGGCTATGAGTGTTTATTCCCAAATAGTCAACAGTCCACAGCAAAAGTTTATTTTTCTCAGATTTGTTGTAGATACTGGGAAGATGATGCATTGTCCTTGTATTTCATTTCTTCTTGCCAGCTTTTTCATATGCAAATCTGCAAAGACGGGAGTCCAGAGACGACTACATCCTTAGTGCAGTATTGTAATAAGCTTCCCTGAATAAGGCAAGAAGATTTATAAACCAAAAATAAAAAAACCTCCTCTGCATGCATGTTAGAGAAAATGCTCCGTGCATTTTGTATAGTATGAGGCAGATAGAGAGTAGAGCAGCATCAGGCTGAGGAAAGATCCTATGTACTGTTTCTCAGTATTAACAGCTAAATGCAATTGTCTTGGAAATGCACAGAGCAATTTATACCAGGTGGCTTGACTTGAATACCTAAGTCTTTCACTTTCTTGGACCAGCACCCACTCATAAGTCACTTGTATTTATGTTTTTAGTTATTGTCATCTGCATATCTTGTCAAATGTTCTGAAATATTTGGGCTTAATTTACCCTTTCCCAACAGTGACCAGACTAGAAGTAGTCTGCAGTAACCCCACCTGAAATGTGTATGGTGTGGGTGTCAGATCCTCAGCATCAGCTCTTTCATTCTGTGCATCACTCAAGTTGTCTGCACTGCTTCCCACAGTGGGCATAACCTGTTAAATTCTGGAAGATGGGATGTGCAGGTGGACTTTCTAGATCCAGATTCCTGCCTACACTTGTGTTCACAGCTGCTTACCTGTGAGATGCTCTTCCAGGTACTGCCATGGGATAAAGCAGTTGAGAGCTGGCTGAACTCTCACTGTACTCGCTCACAAGGCCCAGCTTTGCCTGGATTATTTGTCAGCAGTCTGTACACTGATGGATTTCTGTTTGGCTGCTTTAGAGGAGGGAAAAAAAAAGCATACTTAAATTTAGTAGTGCTAATGTCAACTGTCTGGTTACTAGAGAAATCTTTCTCATAGAAAACATTCTTGTTTTGTGAATCATTTAGTACATCAGAGGTAACATCATAAAAATAGATTGCTGCTGTGTGATCAGTGTCTCCTGCATTGAAAATAGTGGATAGTTTTGACAACATTTATTTTTAAAGATTGTATTCCTCCAGCAGCAGGAGCCATTACCCTGTGATACCTTTATAACTCTGCTCATTATCTTCCCTGCAGCATCCTGTAGCTTCATGGACATCCTGTAAGCAGGTAGCTCTTCCAGTGTAGTCTCTTCATATGGTAGTGTAACTCAGATCTGTTTAAGGAAGTCTTGTGGGTTTTTAGATGTTTTCCCCCTTTTGTCTTGCTGTATTAAAATGATATTCTTACCTTTTAAAATACTTTCCCTGTCAGCTGTTGTATACCTATCTGTGCTTCCTTACTGTCATCAGAATAGAGACACGGTAAAACTGGGTGTCCATGCAGATGAAGGAACCCTTATCATAGCATTTCCCCGCATAGGAAGAAGAAGTTTGGAAGATTTGGTAACAATGTGGGAGAACACTGAGAAAGTCTGGAGTGAGGGGAAGAGGGAAGCGCAGTAGCAGCTCTGCAAAAAAGAGGACTGAAGGAAGAGTGCTGGAGTGACTGGAACAACACCAGGGAAAGCCAAAAGGAAGTGTTCCTGAGCCAAGTCCTTGCACACATTAGAGGGTTGGACAGTTGTGGAAATAGGGAGCCCACCAAGTAAATGTTGCCTGCAATATCTGCCTCTGCGTTGTGCAGGAACTTTTTCTTTGGCCTTACAAAGCCTATGGTTGGATCAGGTTTCTTTGCACTGTGCTTTTCATCTCTTTTTCTCCCAAGCAAGAGATCACCTGTGTAAGTGCAGGTGTGCGTACATGCCTGGAAGCAGTGGGATTCAGTTTCTGACCGCACAACATCTAAGTGAGCGTTTTTGTTGAAAACTTGTCTATTGGCAACATCCTCTCTCCTGAAGGTTTTTCACGGTAAATTTTGCTGTGCCATCTCTGGCTGCCTTGCATAGGTTCTGTGGTGCCAATTGCTGATGGAGAGTTTCATTTGGCTCAATATATGGGAGTCTGGGCTGTTGTAGTGGGAAAATCTGAGTTCTGTTTTGGCAGGGAATATCAGAGCTAGCAGAAGCATTGATAGCGCAGGCATATTCTGGTAAGAGTGCCATGTCCTGTTCTGCAGCCTGAGGGAGCTGAGAAGATGAGGAGGTATGGAAACCGAGATCTGGCACCATGATTTGACTTGCTTTTTACTTTACATATTCTTGTTTGTTTCTCCTCGTGGAGCTGATGTGATTATGATTTCCTAAAGGATTCCCTGTGTCCTTTTGACTACAGATACTGTTGCTCGCTCTTCAAAGGCAGAATGGAAACTTGCTTCTGTGTGTCCTCAAAATTGCTGGAGGCCCTGCTTTGACCTCATTAATTTGCTTGTCCCAGATCCAGTTGCAACCAAAGAGAGAATATCATATTGCTATAATTTGAGCCTACAAACTAAAGCCTCTTAGCACTGGCTAAACACTTGCCTTGTAACGTTGAGATTACAGTAAAATAATGGGAACCAAATTACTCTAATTTGTTTCTTTACTCTCAGTAGGTTATTACATTATAGCATCATGTTTATAGTGCTTCAGGGAGAAATGAATTGGGAGTGAGATCTACTTGCTTGCCTTACAGAAAAGTTTTATGGGTAGAAACAAGGGAACCATTCTCCAAATGGTATTAAAGACTTTACTTAAGGTCCTACATATATTCAGTGTAATTCAAGCTCTGGCTTTGCTTCGTGCATAAACCAATTTGAACTTTGGAACAATACTTACGTGTATTCACTTTTGTTCTTTTTGGGTGGTTGCACCCCTAAAGCTTAAACATCTCTTAAAGCTGGTTACCAGAAAATGAAATAGTGAAATAAGATGTGCCTGTTTGATGGATGAAGAGGAAATACAAGACCTAGTAGAGAATTTATGGATTATTTATGTCTACTGGTAAATAGCTGCATGTTTCTACAATGGACTAACCCTGTTTTTCCTCTGAACTGTGACATGCAAGCTGAATGCCTTTTGTTTCAGATGTGTGAGTCTTCTTTGAACAGTGAAAATGTCTAATCCAGTACCGTAGTGCTTATCTCCTTGCTGTGGTCTCCAAGAGAGTTCAAGGTGCTTCAGCTGAGCGTTCATTTCATTCTCTTTTTAAAAGCAAAGTAGTAAGTATTGCTTGTAGTATACCGTGTTTTAAAATAGCAGGAGAAAATTGATAAAGATGTTGCTTGGGAGCCCAGGTTCTGGAGCTGACGACAGCAGCATATGCTGCGTGTGTTACCATTGGCCTGGAGTGTGAGGAGTTGGCTGACATGGTGCTGACCACAGCTTTAGCCTGTATAAGCAGCAAAAGCTTGTGTTTAGTCTGTCAGCTATCATGATTGAAAGCTAGGATAGGGACTCTGTGCTGAGATGCCACAATTCCATTGAAATTCCCAGTGTTCATCTCAAAGGAGAGGATATGACTTTTCTGAGCCTTTAAGTCAAAGCCCATTGTTTTTGTGTGTATTTTGAGTTGCAGCCTGAAGGATCCAGTCCCTGGATCCCTTTACTGTGGATGCTATGTGTTTTTTTGGTCATCCTTAGTGCTCAATGGAAAGGGAGACGACTGCTGAAAGGGATGAGATGGTGCCAGGTTCTCTTCTGTTCTCCGGATCTGACAGGCTGCTTCTGTAGGCAGACACTTCCAGAAGACGTTTAAAGGGTAATAGTAAATCACAAATGTTGGCAATGCAAGTTGCCAGTGTGAACCCAAAGATACAGGTGAAAGTGTTTCTCCGTAGCAAAGTAGGCAGGTAGCCATTGAGTTAGGCTTACTAGGGATGAATGGACTGGGGAACTGCTTTTTAACACAGTTCCTTGAGGGGTAGGGCGCTTGATTTATGTAAGTATGTACCTACAGAAATGACAGTAGGGCGGAAAAGAATGGGCAGACGGTGGGCTGGCACCACCATTTCGGAAGTATTTGGTGTTGGCACAGAGGCCTGCCAGTGTGGCAAAAAAAAAAAGGGCCAGCTATGGAAAGGGTAAGGAAGGGTAAGTTGGATGAAAAAGTCTGGCAAATGAAGAAAGCAGAGATGGGTTCTCAGGGAGGGTATGGCAGGACAGCAGCAGTGGTGGGGAAGAAGGCTGAAAAGCACAGTGAAGCCCTATTATATTTACTGTCTGGGAGTTATCTGCATTGTCTGTTCTTAATTTTTGGTGAGTCGCTTTTGGAAAGGACTTCATTACTGTCCCAGAGCCTTTTGCACTGTTGCAGCTAGTGTTTTTAACCTCTCCCTACCCCTCAACTCCATCTCCTTTTTTCATTAATTAGTCTTCCATCTGCTCTCTGTGATGTTCTTTCAGTTTGCGTGGCAGTCCTGACCTCTAAATAGTGATAAATCACCAAAGCAGGGAACGTAAAAGTAATGATTCCTCTCCTGGTTCCTAAATGGGGATCTTTAACATCAGAGTGAAAGCCTACCAGTTTCTGAGGCTCTGTTGCTGCTAGCATTACTCTGTTACATCCTGGCAGAAAGGGACCAGCCAGTGGAAGCATCCTGTCCAAGCTTGGCCAGTTTGCTTTACAGATGATTGGTAGAAACAACAATTTAGAGTAATCAACCAAAACGTAAAGGGGTAACTACAAATTGTCAGCTCGGACATCCCATTGGCAATACCTACTCAGCTGCCAGGTCTAACGTTGGCAGGTGCAGCACACAGGTAGGTGGCCAAATGCACGTAGGTGAGCTTTCCTGCAGAGCTGTGAGTGGCTTTGAATGAATGGCCTGCAGGATGCGAGGTGCCAGGCTGAGGCTGTAGATGAAGGATGAGATTTAGGCGATTTTGCATTGCTTTGTAAAAGCTTTGCTTTGCATGACTGTTTCTTCCCATTATACGTGACATTTATTGTGGGCGAGGAGAGAGCTTTTTATCCTACACTGACACAGAGAAATGTATGGTATTTGCTCTCAGTTATCTAATCTGGAGTTGAACTGCATTTCAAATGCGATGGGGACTGTCTATATGAAAAGAAGGCAAAGGTAACAGCAGCCTCAGTCACTGGGTGTTAATGTTTAACCTTAATGCTCCTTGAGTGAGGATCAGGCAAGAGGAGAAGGTCTAAGAAAACAAGCGGGATAGAGATGCTGAAGATGGAGTCTGCTATGCAGAGGGAAGTAGGTGAGCTTCACAGTCACTGGTCTTGCTGAGGGCAATCTGGCATTTACATCCAAGCCTTTGTCTTCCATAATCCAGATGACAAGCAGATTTTCTAAAACAAAGCAAAATTTATCTTATCTAGCTTTAATTCAGTGCTGGTTGTACTTCTCCCTTTAATTTTTTTTCTCTTCAGCTATATCTGATTTTTAAGTCTTGGGAGGCAATGGAGATCAAAAAGCTTCTGTGACCTACAGGCTTGCTTTGTACCAAAGGACCCAACAGGTACAGCCTAAAGACACTGCACCGAAAGGAAGGGATACTTGAGGAATCCATATGAATTTGAGGGCTAAAATGTCAGTTTTGAGAGTAAGACTCTGGCAGGAATCCATGCTTTTAGATTTGAATTTATTTTTTACTGAAATAATTTTGTTACTATTGCTTTTCTTTTCTGTGGGCCTCTGCGTGACTGTACTTAGAGAATACACTGTTGGGCATGTTTCTCTTTTACACTTGCATAGCATCTATACAATAGAGTCCGTACATAGCATCAAGGATTCAAGATGCTATTCTAATAAATGGCCCCGGTTTCACTCATTCATAGCTTCCCATCAAATGACTCGACTGACATCCAGTTCAAATATTAAACCCTAGCAACAAAAGTCATGGTTAGAAGCTGTGCTATCTTTGCACAGCCAGTGCAGAACACAAGGCCTTTAGCAACGTAGGGAAGATTGTCTTCTCAACGCTGCGTCCTGTGAGAGCAACTCTAAAATGGAGGGTGGGGAGGAGAAATTATATTTCAGCACTTAGTACTTAGAAGTACACCAGACTCAACAAGTTGCTGATGTTCATGCTACAGAGAAAAGCTGTGTTGCTTGCTTGCACTTTTGTCTGTATACATATTCTAAGTTATGTTTCAGTCTTGGATTATATGTTTTTTGAGAGTAGCATTGTAATTTTGATCCGTGGCTGTAGAGTACTTAGGAAAACAGAAGCCTGGTTGATCCTCATTATGGTTCCTATTTGCTACTTCAATACTGGTAAAATAGCAATGAAAAGAAATAGAAAATAATCGAAGTCGGGGATTTCTGGGATACAAGGGAAATAATGCCATTTTTTAACTTTCCAATTTCCTAGATTTTATTGAATCTCTTTACTATCTTTTTAAAATTCTTATGGTAAGAAATGTATAAAATGCTTCCCGAGACAGCAAAAATCTCTTTGCCTTTTTGGTGTTCTATGTATTTACAGTTGCATCTCAGACTGATAGAAGGTGCGAGTGCTGAGAATATCTGTAAAATAATGTTAAATCATTAAAAAAAGAAGTTCTGCTTCCAAACTATTTCAGAAGTTCTTTTAGCAAAATGCTTAAAAAACATATGATTAATTTTATGTAAAAAACTGATACAACCAATAAATAAAATGAGAAGTAAAAATGCTCACGAGTTCTAATAAAAAGTCTGTTCATTTTCATAATAATGCAGTGGGCTGATGCCAGAGTAGTTGATAATTCACAGATCTTTTAAAATATTCAAACTTTTCTCTGAAGAACAAAAGTTGTGTTTATTTTTGGAAGTACATTTGAAATGGCTGCACTTAACAAATCAGCAGAGTGCATCTCCGCTCTGTTTGCTCGGTCCCTTTAGCTCGTAGCAGGACCCAAAATAATGTAAGCGTTGCACTGGTGAAACTTTCTGGTTGTTTTGAAACTCCAGAACTGTGTATATGGATGCATTTCAGTGAACTTGAAGCCAAATGCAATCATTTTTTTTTCTAGATTTGTTCTTCTAAGTAATCTCCAAGGAATAACGTATGTGCTACATGGCTGCTTTTTCATTTTGTTTGACAGTTCTGTTGCCCGTAATTACAATAGATATTCAGTTGCTGGTGCTGAGAAGAATAACCCTGTGTAGGTTTGTTTGTCTCACAGTAACTTGTGGATTAAATATTCAGATTTTCTGTCAAGTAAGGCTCCTAGGTTCTAAATGGCAGACTACTCAGTAGGCAAAAATTGCTGAAGGAAAAAAGTTTTTGCCAAGGTACAATACCAAGATGAATAGCCACAGAATTCATTCGTTAAAAAGAACACATTTTACACAGTTAAACAGGTTTGTGTTGACCCCTAGTCTATGAAATATATCAACAAGACCAGTAAATTTTATTTTGTGTTTTTATGCATCTTATTTTGTATTCACATCAAAAAAACACATTCATTACCTTTCCAAATGATAGTATACATTTTTTCGTTACAGAGAAGCAAACAATATATAAAATTAATATTCTATAAAATTATAAACATTTGAGTTTGTAAAGAATAAAGGAGTCTAAAATGTGTAGTTGCAAACATTCATATTTTATTCATTTGACCAAAGATTTATATTCTTTTGTGGCTCTGAAAATTTCTTGTCCACCATACTGTCAGTTGTGCTTGCTGCCTGTGCAGCCTTCTTGATGCTTGGCCTGTTACATCATCTGTAAAAGGTACTCCCTACTTTGTGTTGCACTTCACAGGCCATACATCATACTAGCTTTCCGCTCTAAAAGCGGTATTTTGTTGTTTCTTCCACATGTGCTGGGGCAGATCTTTAGCTAGTGTAAACTATTGTAGCTCTGGCAAAGCCCGAAGACCTTTCTCACCTTTCTCACTTAAGGAAGTCTCCGTATTATAAACAGGGATCTGTTTTGCCTAGCAGGAACTAGTGTCATGTATACTGATGTGTATGTTTGCTTTTACAAACAAGTAACAGAATATGTTTTCTGAAGAATTTCCTTTTTTAAAATCAGTGATTTTTTTTTTTTTTTTTAATAAAGCAACATAATCTTTTTTGCTTCGCAGAGCTACGGTTGTGTTCTGGCAAATATCTCTTTAGAAGCACATTTGGAAGCATAATACTAAAGATGTCCAGGTACATCAAAAGACCAAAATTTTAACTGGGAGTTTTATCCTGAACCTCTTATATGGGAGAAAATTCAGAGCAGAGCAGCCCTTGTTCATCTTGCTGGTTCACAGGAGACTCACTGCTTTGACTACTGAATTCAGTGGCTGCTGTGTGCACATTGCCAATTCTGGCAGGTATTCAGGGCTTGTAAGGTTTTGTGGTCGTTGCCCAGAGGGGACGAGACAAGTGATTTAAACCCGTAAGGACTTGAGTTTTGTTTCAGAAACATCAGGGTTGAACGCTAAAAAAGCTGAAGACTGATTCCTTTCTGGGGACCAAATTTCATGTACAATATGAAAACCCTGTGCCTTTTTCCTTAAGGACGGATATACAGGATTTTTTATCTTCATCAAACCTGCTGCTATGTACACCAGGATCAACCACTGCACAGTAAGAATGAATGTCACATACTTAAATGGCTGATCCCAAGGCTGATAAAACTGTTTAAAATCACCAGTTGATTGAATTAATTGGGTTTGAGGTTTTTTTGGAAGGTGTTCATAAAAACAGTATAATTTCATAGCCTTACGTCAAAGGAAATTACATTCTTCTATTCTTTGATTTTGGGGATGGTGCTCTGTGTGGAACTGTAGAAGGAAAATGGACTGTGGGCTCCTTTCAATTCCAGTTATTTCAGTAATGATCAAATGTTTTTAAGTGGCACTGAGCACCTTGAAGGACTGCAGCCAATATACAGTTCCCAGTAGGTCAGTCCTAAGGATCAAACCTACTATGTAAAGTATGATTAACCTTTGCGGTCATCAAGATGTATAATTACAGTTCATGGGTTTAGCTTTAGACAAACAGAAAGGCTGGGTCACGATTATATAAACTGTCTTTATTTATGTCTAGTTTTAATATATTTGTATTTTATCTAATTTGTTCCAACTGCAAATGTTTCAAATAATGAAAGAGGTACTATCCATGAAATGTTTTTAGTGTGTTGGCTTCAAACTGGCAATTATTAGAAATGAGCCAGTTTGTCCTCATTTGGCTTTGAAATGCTGTATTTTGGAAAGAAAGCACTGCACCCGATGGCTGCATAATACGTGGTCTCAAGTACACTTTCAGTAAAAGCTTCACCTGTTTAAAGATATGCTTATTTTAGACCGCACATGTAATTCAGGTTTTTTAAAGTTTCACTAAAAAGACTGGTCCATTGAAAATAATGTAACATATATTACTAGAAATCAGGAACCCTATTTACTTACTATAAAATTCTGTTTTAAGGTTACCATTGAGATCACGTTACTTCAACTTGGTTTCTAAGGAAACTAAAGGCTACACACTGATAACCATAATACAACAGCAAAAAAATAAAAATAAAAAACAGTCTCTCTCCTTAGTGGGTTTATAAAGAGAGCAGTTTCAAAATAATATTTTATTATAACTCAAATTAAAAATACATAAGGTCATTCTGTCCACATTTTGCCATACAAAAATTGAACATAAACTGTTTAAAAAAAGTATTTAATCTCCACAGACTTATTCCTTTACACAATTATTTTCAGCAGATAATCTTTTTACACTGGGGAAGGGAATCTTTAGCTGGAAAACAATCATAAAGGATCAAACATTTTGTTTGTGTACCAGATATAGCCTGGATCTGTTCATCTTTGAAAACTTCCCGTCCTTAATTGCTTATACAAAATGATTCATGATGCAAATTGCTATTCAGAGGTTATTAAGTGCATTAGTTTGTATTCTTTCCTTTATACAGGCATCTAAAAGTTAGATTTACAGGTAGCACTGCAATGCATTTTATTTGGTCTTGAAATCAAGATTGCAACATTCTTTAAAGTACATTCATGTTCTGTACTGTTTTCAAACTGCTGACATCCTGGTGATGGGGGCATTCTGTGGGAGGAGGGTTCTACCTCCGAGTATTGGTTTGGTTAAATACAATACAAGGACAAAAGACAAAGTAAATTTTAAGGAGTTTTATTGGTATTTTTCCCAAGCATTAATACTTGGAAAACAGCATATGAGAATCTGTAGGGCGAAGTTCTTATGTGTTTTTTTTTTCATTTTCAATGGAAAAAAATGGAGAAAAGTACAAAAAATAAAAGTTTTCTCCTTGAAAACAGGATTTTTCTGATACTGTCAAAATAAACTTTTCATTAGAAGATGAAAATGTCATTTTCTTCAATCAGCTCTGTTTGGATTGAAGTCTGAAATTTCAATTTTGTCAAGAAGGAATTTTTTTGTAAGGGGGAGAAAACATTTCAACTGACAATAATGTATAATATATGCAGGATATATATAGGTACACATGCAGGAATACAGAGCCAGCATCTCCACTGGTGTAAAACATCTAAGTGTCTCTGAAGTCGCTACTTACCTAGCTAACATCAGCTGTGAATCTCGCCTAAGAACGAACTTTTTGCTTAACTGATATTCACCTCTCTGTGGATGCAAGAGCATGTTCCTGAACTACATAATTCCGATACAAAAGGGATAAATATAGCAGCACAGGGAAGTTTAGAGCTGACCGCCTGAACACCAGAACATGTCAGTGGCAAGAAACAGAGGTATGTCTGTAACGTTACTTACTAATGTGTTCTTTAAAAATTACTGAAGGAATAGTCGAGCTTGTCTGTGAGAAGGCTACTAAAGTTCTTTTCAGGTCTTCAGAAAAACTGTATTTGCAATGTAATTCCTTAAGACTACTTAAGACTAAGACCACTTAAAATGCTAGATGAGTTTTTCAAGTCTTGAGTGCTCTTTTGGGGTAGAGCCTTCAATGTACTGGTCACTGAGCAACGTGGTATTTCTATTTGAGTGAGCAGTTCCAGAGATGTGTTTTCTAGGTGGTACTCACTTTATTTCTAGAGCTGTTAACAAATACATATATAAAAGATGCTTCTATAGCACAGTAATAGTAAATGCATTATTTTCAGGCAAGCACATCAAATTCAACTATGCTGATGACTCTGAACTTCCAGGTTAATAGTAAGGTTCCCCGCTGATGTTTATTGGTACCCAAATTTGTAAAGCTGTACCTAAATGTGTTTTAGTATCCCACTGCACGGTTCTACATAGCAGCTTTTCAGAATTATACTTAACGAGGCTATTTAGCAGTACTACACAAGAAATGTAGTGAACAATATTTCAGAACCTAACTTGATTCATTTTAATTTTCTAGTTACATTGGAGAATATACCCTTTTGCCAAGTGCAACTTATACTTCTATATTTTACTTTCTTTGATATCTTTGGGGCTTTTTACAGTTGTTTTTAAAACTTCAATGAAAGTAAAACGTATCCTTCAGTAAGGATTGCAGAATTTAAAGATGATGAAGAGTCTCATCTACAGGGAGCAGCTACTCTTGTTTTCTAGTGCTTTCTCCACACTGTTTCAAGGGATGGAATCTTATAATTTGTCTTAGAGAACTTTCACTATGATATTTTTTTCCCATTTAATTAAACATATATATATATATATATATATATATATATGTTTCTGAATATGTAACTTCAGGTGGATGGAGTTGAACTGTCTGTATGTAAAATTTGGATAGCTCCCCCACTAAGCTACCAGAAAATATATTTATCAATGCCTGAATTTTTATCCTGATCTTTAGAAAGTACACTTCTATTAAAGATTTGGTTCCAGAGAAGAAAGTAATTGTGGTTAAGGAAGTCCTTGCTACAACATTCAGAGGTGCATGTGCTCTTTTTAGTTTTTCCATTGTAAATTCAGAGCAATGATGCTGACTTCACTGTGTTTTTTTTTTTATGGAAAATTTGTATGCTTCATCAAAGATCAAAATCGGGCCTCAAGATTTTTTGCCCTACAGACCTATATTCTTCATCTTTCCTAAGTCACAGAACCAGCTGTACTGTCTTTTGAAGCTAAAAGTAGCAGTGATTCTCCTTCAAGTATCTAGTTTGGTTATCTGAGTTAGAAGTGGAAATACTTCAGGCAAGAAGGTATTATCAATGCCTCTACAGAGCATTTAGATTGTGAAATCTTTGAAAAACTTCTGCTACACATTGCTTTGAATGATATAGGATGTAATTATGGGAATGATGGATCTCAGTATTGAGCCCATTTTTTGTTCTGCTTTTGTGTGGAAAGGCAAACTGAAGACCAAACTGGTCTGGCTGAGGACTTCTGAATCCTCGTTTGTTATTTTGTTCTCTCGAATTTGAAACATCACTCTTTCTCCTTGCAAGGTGCCCAAGGCAGGTGGCCATTCTTCCTGTCTGAATGGTGATGGGCTTTCTCCAGGTTGGCGAGAATGTTGTTCCATAGGACCATCCAGTCAAGGAGGACACGTGAAGGGACTTTCCACCATTTTCTTCTAAGACAAAGCTTAGCAAGTAACTACAACAGAATTCAAGTTTGGTCAATTTAAGAATTCAGCAGAGAGGCTTCTACTGTACCTAGCAGATCGGAACTTGAGCTCATGGTAACACTGCACAAAGCTATGGTAAATGAAAGTGATCGGCAAGGCTAGTAAAACGATGCCACTAACCACGCAAATTCCTCCGAGAATCCTTCCTGGTACAGTGATGGGACACATGTCACCATAACCAACCGTGGTCATAGAGATGATCACCCACCAACAAGCAGCAGGGATGCTGGCATAATCCTTATTCTTTGTTCCCAAGTCCAGCCCATTTTCAAGAAGCTGGGAAAGTGCACTGAAAATTGCCATAGCAACACAGATAAAGACAAGGAGCATCACCATCTCTCTGTAACAACGCTTCAGAGTCAGACCAAGTGTTTGAAGGCCAATGAAATGACGAGCCAGTTTAATCACCCAAAAAATCCTCATCATTCTTAAGACCCTCAAGGTGACTCCAGCCCTCTGAAGCTGCGAATTTTCCCCTGTAAAAACTGTCATTAGAACAGAGATGTAGTAGGGAGTAATTGCCAGTAAATCAATGATGTTGAGAGGTCTTCTGACAAACTCACACTTGTTTTTTGAAACGATGAACCTCACAATGCACTCTGCTGTGAACCAGCCTATGCAGATTGCTTCAATTATCCTGTCAAAAGAAACAAAGTACAGTATTTATGTTCTGTGGAAAGGCTTTAGTGGAGGTTTGTTTTTTTCACGGACATTACCAAATTGACATTCAGACCTTCACAAACGACAAACAGAAAGCCACGCTATTCTTACTCTGAGCATGTAACACCGGATTTCAGCAACTAACCTTAAGACCTAGAAAGGAGTCTGAACCGATCTGTGCTAAGAACTCTCTTACTGATGATTTCCTATGAACTACAGATTCCATTTCTAATACTGGACAAATATGCCTACAAAATCTGGAACCCTACAGGAAATAGTGTTTCAGCAGTGCCAGTGTGTAACGTAATCTAGAGTACTTTTTGTTTTTGTTTTAAATATGCAAGGCCTGATCCACTTGGGAATGCCAAGGACTGTGGATCAGTGAACTGGCAATGTGTTAAACCAGATTGCTAAATTAAAATGAAAGCGAAGATGGAGTAGGTGGAAATCAGCTTTTGCGTCAGATAATTCATGCAAATTGGCTCTTCAAGAACCAGCCGAAACCGGTCTTATTTGCATCCCAAACAGGAGCTTACCTAGAACTATATTCAAAACTTTATAATATCAAAACTAAATACAGATGGTATTTTATTCTTCACCACTGGGTACATAGTACCAAGGTAGTAAGCATGTGTCCCTCCATTTACCACTACGCTTGGCATTACTGAATTTTTTCTTTTCTTTTAAATGTAACTCCCCCTAACCTGTGTCGCAGCAAAATGTCAAGGTAAGCAAAGCAATAGGCGAGATCATCTTCTTGCCAAATACAAATAGCAGCCTTGATAAAAGAAAGCATTGCTGTCCTGGAGGGTGATTTTGGTACGTTCCTGAATGTTTTAAAGTCCCAGTGCAGCACGTGAGACTTGAGAACATTCTCAACCTGAAACCACTGCAAGGTAGAAACAGTGGTATCAGAATAACCCTTTTCTTAAAAGTGCAGACTGCGCTCGCTTATTTAATGTGGGAGGGAATGGGAGCTAATATTTCCCTCTTTCCTTTGTTTGCTTATCTTTTTTCCACCAACCTTTCGCGCAAAGAAAAAGCCACTCACCAGTGCCATCTCTACCAACAGGTCTGAAAGCAAAGCGAGATGAAATTGGAAACTGAAAATACTAGATACAACCTGAGCTTTTTTTCTACTGCAGGGATCCTAACAAGGTATTGTCTGTAGAAACAGTAATGGTTTGTAAGTAATAATCTAACTGTCATTTAAAACATACTTTTTTTTTTCCATTTCTGAAATCTGTTGTTATTATTAAGACAATGGCCTGATAGAAAGACAAATTCTTCTGTAACTCCTGTAATTATACTAATAGACTCTATAAACCAACTTTCATAAAAGCTTCATACACTAGTTTTATTTATTAATGTCATTTTATTCATTCATTCACTCCAGTTCCATGCGAAAAAGTAGAGGCAACAGTAATAGTCAGTTGACATAAAGTCGTAAGGTACACCATAATTCCAGCCCCAGCAAATTTAAATGAACGTGAATTAACTACTCAGGGAAGTAGTTACATAAAATCAGACCTTGCTATGACCTTGTTATTCATGACTAATGAATAACAATGAAAGTCCTGTAAGCAAGAGGCCTTTCTTAATAAAGGGCTTATAAAATAGTTGTTCGTGTTAGCAACTACTGTTGTAAAGACTTCTGAATTTTGAAAATAGCTTTCTCTTAAGAATTAAGTGTTCTCTTAAAAATTAAGCTTTTGAAGATACTCGTGTGTCTGTTAATGATGGCAGCGGTAACTATGTCAGATGCTGATTTGGTTTTTAAAAGAAAGTTCAGGTTATGATGTCATCTAAACAAGAATATATGAAAGTTTCTGTATGAATGGATTATCATTCCTTCATGTTGAAAAATCAAGAAAAAATGTTAGTGGGTAAATTCACTTCAATCATTTTAACATAAGTGATGAGGAAATACGTAAGTCTTTCTCTAGTAAAAGCAGCCAGACTGCAAGATCATGGTAATGGACACAGTGATAAAGGTTGAATGTGCTTATAAGTTGGCTAGTTGAGACCTCATAATTATTAAAAGAAACATTGTAGCTGGAAATAAATTTGCAGCCAGGAATATTCTACAACGCCAACAAACTCCATTCCATTACATCTTATGAGATTTGTGTAGTAGTCGTGCCTATGACCTATGAGGTTGAGCATTTAAATGAAAAAGCAATTCTTAATTTTACAATTTAAAGCTGTTTAACTTGGTATTTCCTCCTGATGCCCCTATAACATTGAAGGTGTAATTCCTTGATTTTATCACAAATTAGGCAGGTTATCTCTGAGTCAAGCTTTGAGGAAGCTAGGTCCTAATCATTGTGATTCCATAGAAGTCATCTTTATGAATCAGTATTGATTCAGAGGTCTGGTATAACTTTGGGGAATAGTTGTGCAAGTAAAAATCCATGTTACATGAAATGTGATCAATCCGTTGTTTACTCTAGCAGTCCTTAGCACAAGAGATACTGTAAATCTATTATACTTCGGTAGGAAGGACTGGAGAGTCTATTGTAGAACAGACTGCAAGAGAGCTAAGAAACATTACTTGATGCAAAAATGACAAAGCAAGATCAAGATAGTGGAGATGCATTACTGCCATTTGACAACATACTGCACTTCCATTTCTCCATTTTTTATCTATCCTTCTTTCTCATCAACTACACACATCCTGGCTAGGGAGATGAGAAAGAAGGGTCTTTTCCTACTACTTAGCCACCAGTGAAACATGTTGTTCCTCCTCTCTGTCACTCTTTTTTGCTTTTGTAGATGGATTTCAGCAGTCTTGATGAATCACCTAAGTGAGTAAGTGCTTTGGTGAGCACAACTAGAAACCTCTGGCCTGTTGTGAAAGCTAGAGTGCTACATATACTACATTTCTACTTTCAGATCAAGTCTCCCTCTCCCTTATAGTGACTTATCTTTGTAACTAAGTTATATCCTTGTGAGTGGAGAAATAACATCTAATAAGAAAACCGAAATTAAGTCCTTAACTTCATACTAAATTAAGTTCTTTTAAGGCCAAGTAAAATGCATTCACTTGGAAGACTAAAGTTACTGTATCTTCTGTAATCAATTCTTAAAGTATTTGCTGCATATTCACGACAGACTGCCTGTTCATGAAATAATATGCTGTTTTAGCATCCTTAGCTATATAATTAAATCATGAGCTTTATTTGGCAAAATGTAGTATCCATTCTAGTTTTTTTTT
>VXAA01001429.1:297796-316747 GCA_013399115.1 Anseranas semipalmata
GGGGGTCTTAAATCAGAACTTGCCAACTAGAGCAAGCCTTGTCCAAAATCATGTCCTTGTCGCCAAGGAGAAACTTGTCCCAAGGCTCCCAATTATCCTTTTCAAGGGTGTTTTGCGTAGTCTCATAAATTATGTGTTTTGTTCCTTGCATTTTTGTGCAGGAACCGCATACTTGTGATTTTTTTTTTTTTCCTCAATGGTAAAAGCAATAAAAAAGCAGTAATGAGGGGCTTTTTGCTTCTGACAATCAGTCTTCCTTTTGTGAATGACATTTTGGAATTAGTAGTTAACCGTAGTGTATATTGTCTCATTAACCAGTTTACTGTCAGCTCTAAGTATCTTCTGGAATTACTAACTTCTGTGGCCATTCAGTCAGTTCCTTTGGTGCAGAATATCTTATTAGATTGTGAATGTTAATGATCTTCTCTTAAGGGAGTGGATGGGTTTTCAAATAAGTTTGTAGTTGCAGGAGATCGTAGCTCTGATGGCAGACTTGCATAAGTACATTTTATTCACCTGAGTATATAGCATCTGCATTTGGATATGTAGGACTTTGCACATAAAAATTATTGCTTGTCCACCGTATGCAGTTTGTGCATCTGGATTTTTGCATGAACTAGCAAACTAGCTAGTAGCTGCTAGCTTCATCTGTTAATCTCTTAAGAATAGATTTATATTTTTGGGCAGCCATACCAGGTGTCTTTTTTTTTAATTCCAAATCTTGTTTTCTAAACACATAATTTAAAAGGCTTGAACACATTGCTATCAATCTCTCTGAATGTAAAAACAAACTAAAAAGAAAATCAGGATTAGTTTAATGAGTTTGTGGAGAGTAGAAAGCTGCAATTTACTAATTTATATTTATGCTGAAAGCTGTTTAATTTTGGAATTTTAATATATCTGTGAAATCCAACTTTTGTTTTTATTCCTTACTTACTGAAATTATTTATTCAGTATATTTCCTCAGTAGGGAGTGACTCACTGGAACACAAAAGAAGGCGGCATTTCTTGAGCTCTACCCACAAAATAAATTCTTTACATTTGAGTTTTTGGAAGGAGACGGCATTCACAGAAAACCGTATAGGCATTGTGCATTCTCTGTTTCCCAGTGTTCTCTAGGATTTGTTCTCATTTGGTCAGGCTTAAATATATGCATCAGAATTGCCATACTTACTGTTCTGGGTTTGTTCTTTTGTGGAAAACATGTAACTGTCATCTCTCGGATGCTTTTTCTTCTTATTTCTTGATGACCTACAAAATATTATTAAAGTTTAAATTGAAATTGTTGATCATAATTGTTTGTCAAATAGGATGTTTCACACCTCCTAGATTTCCATGATCTTGGGTGTTTCTACATTGTTTTGCTTTTTTCCTCTCTTGGCTCATAATTTTAAGTGAATGTTCCAAAGGCATAAATTCTAGTCTAAAAAAAAAAGTTGCTAGGTTATCTGTATCTTTAAAGCTCCACTTAGAGACTCATTTTATGGCTTCAAAGAGTTCTCTGATAGTCAGCTTGAATCAGTAGTTTGTTACTTACAAATCTGAGTGATGTAAACTCACTAGTAATATAGAACGACATTTTTCCCATCTTACAGTGGCAGTTAAGCGTATGAATCATGGATGAGATCTGGTGGTTTAAAGGCTTACCAGCAGTAGTTCTTGCATATGCCTATATTGTGCAGTGAAATGAGGTCTGTGATAGTTGTCCTTGATAATACTCATGCATGCCTGTAAATTCACACAGGACGAAGGAGACAGAGCTTATTAGCTTGGGCAGGGCATTGGGTGAGAATGGACATGGAGCTTCCTACCCAAGCTGACTCATGTAGTACTGAGTACATGTGGCGTGAGGTATTACCGAAAAGGTAGAAGTAGCAAATAAGATTCGTATACTAACGTACTTCTGTGGTTTGCCTGTAAACTCTTCTTTTTGTTAAATGTAGCCTGCATGAATAACAGGGCATGGACTCAAGGTTACCATGTATGTTGAGTTTGATGTGCTGTAGGGCACACGGAGTAGCAGAGCGGGTGTTTGGAGTGGCTGTCCTACTTAGAGATGTGATTTGCCTGTTTGATCAATGCCTTGTTTTTTCCCCTGATCTACTGTTTGTAAAGCCCTGTCTCTGCAGAGGAAGTTTTGTAGTGTGAACCTGTTTATATGTGCTACACAAATGCTTCTGCAAGGATCCTGGCAGAGAGATGTTTTATTCTAATGTAGAATATATCACACCCATGAGCAAAACAAGTTTGACTAGTTAAAAAGTGCAATTTTGCCAGTAAAAGCCTGCTCTGTGTTATGAAATTCCTAAAAGACTTTGGAGAGCAAAGTAGTTCATTTTGACTGTCACCAACTGTCTGAATCCAAAACTTGTTTACAGGTTTATTGCAGTATGTAAGATGTCTTCTCTGTGCAGATTGCATAGTTGATGGGCCATGCGCAGAGCACCATATATGCATACATCCGGAGGTTATGTAAACACGTGTGTTTTCTGCTTGTACAGCAGGTTAAGCATCTATCAAAAACTAAATTAGCCATCTTCCCATTTCGGTATGCCAAGTGATGGACTTACATTTTCGTTTGTCTGTTCTTGTTTACATGAGGGATTGGGAATGAAACACAATGTTGAAGATGGTGGTTTGCTGCAGTGTCCTGCATTAAAAGTGCACCCTTGTTTTGGCTTAAACTAATGCTGAAATTTAGTGTTGGCAGGGTCAGTGGCCTGTAACCTGGTCTTGCAGGGTACTGTGGCCCTTTGCCGCATGGCAGTTCCTTTGGGCCAGGTCCTTTGACTGATGCTGTCGTTATGAGTGAAATCCTGATGCTGTTATTCTCAGTAGAGCCTCTAGGGGCCAAGAACTAGGCTGCCAAGTATCATAGAAGAGAA
This sequence comes from Anseranas semipalmata, assembly GCA_013399115.1. Classification (NCBI taxonomy): domain Eukaryota; kingdom Metazoa; phylum Chordata; class Aves; order Anseriformes; family Anseranatidae; genus Anseranas; species Anseranas semipalmata. Next base: position 300,682 of record VXAA01001429.1, read on the forward strand.
AGGCTATGATATGTGGACTGCTTTTATGTTTATTTTTGCTTTCAGAGGGTGACTAGCTTCATATACTTCCGTAATGCTCTTCTCTTTCTTCTGTTTTTGATGTTTTTAATGAGGAAGAAAGCCCAGGATCAAAATACTGAATATTCAACGTGTATGAAGCAAATAAATTATGATTTTTGATATTTTTACTTGGTACTATAGCAAACATGGTAACTGACAACTTCATTGGTTTGTTTGAAATTTTATTTCAGTTTATTTAAAAAAGAAAAAATGGCAGATATATTGAAGATCTCGCTAGTTACTACAATGTGATGTTTATTCCTACACTGGTTTACCCACCCAACTGGCATCATAATTAAAAAGTTTAAAGATTTGAAGTGACATATATTTTTTAGATTTCTTTATACCTTTCACAGTTCATATATATAGTTCCCATTTATTAGAATCTTAAAAACTCTGTACGTGCATCAAGGAAAGAATATAACCTTGAAGATAAATCTCTAACACAGTCGAAGATGGGGGGGAAAAAAAAGTAACTTCCAAGTCTTAGACTGTCAGAACTTCTCTGCCTGCTCAACTCATTAGGTCTATGAACAGGAAAAGATTCTTACCATGCTGGCATTGAGTAGACGTATGTGGGATAATACTACTCTCATTTTAAAGTCCTGGACGTAGAACTTTAATGTGTGTTAGTTAACTTTACTCAGGAACAGGATATACAAATCTTTTTCCATTTTTGCTCTCCTCCTTTCCTCCCTGTAAAAATCAAACAAAAGTCAGCCCTTCTGGAAGGAGATATTGTAGAAGATAAATGGTTTGTGTTTTATAAGCAGAATCATATGCCGTTCTGAGTAGGGGTAGGAAAGTGCTTCTACAATCTGTGCCTTTTCTTTGCCAACAAATTTTGAGAAGCTGTTTATACCTGCTACTGCGGATATGAATTGTCTGTTAGAAAAACAGTTTAGATCTCTGAAACTCTGTGATTATTATTGTAACTCAGTAAAAGAAAACAACAGTATAGTTCTTAAATGCGGATTCTTACAGAAAGCTTAACAGATTTTTGGTGGTCTTAGTTCTCCATGTGATACTTGTTTTTTATATATTTACACTGCATTTTATTAAGGAGAGGCAAATATACACTTGTTAACTAACTCGATCAGGCATACCTTGCCTATTTTAAAGGAAAGACCATCTAAAACAAGATCTTACGAGCAGGTGGTTTGTACAGCAAAGTTAAAATCCAAGTGATGGTAAAAGTTGCTAATAGGATCAGTCTTATGAAAATGGAAGTTGCACATCTCTCGTTGCTCGAAATCAGATCTAGTCATGAAGGTGAAGAGTTGGTATCACTCCCGTTTCTAAAAAGGCTGGAAAGGAAGATCTGGGGAGCTACAGACAGGTGACCCTCACCTCTGTGCCTGGGATGATCATGGAACAGATCCTCCTGGAAGCAATGTCAAGGCACATGCAAGAGAAGGAAGTGATCTGAGACAGCCAGCACAGCTTCTTTTTTGAAAAATTTTTGAAAAATTACTAATTGGCCTCTGATTCAGTTGATGAGCCTGATCTAGTAATTGTACCTTGAAAATGTTAATCATAAGACAAATAGCTTTGTCCATGGCACATTTCTGAGTATGCTGTTTGCTGTCTGTACCGAGGAACTGCTTAAAGGAATGCTGCATGGGACTGTTGCTCTGCACATGCTGCAACAGGTTGCTCCAGTTTATAAAGGTGTACACATGACGAAACACATTTTGAGCCCTGTAACAGGGTATTTACCCTTTTGGAGGAGTTACCATCCGAATAGGTGAGACAGAAACCAGGTTAAGGGAGAGGGAGAGCGGGGAAATTGAGAAATCTACCTTTAGGTTTATGATACAAGATTTTGTATTTGGTCTATTTCATCGTTGTCTGCATGTCACCATTTTCACGCTTCTGTGAGACCCTTCTGTTTTGCAGCATTGTCATAAACTAGTTTGCAGCACTGGATAGCAGTGTTGAACTGTAATGTGCTTACTCCTGCATTCATTCATGTAGCATTTAATTTATCATGATATATTTATTAATATAGCACATTGATTCTTACTACTTATAAAGGTAATCGTTCCCTGCCTTCCACCCACAAGCTTGTTGCTCTCAAAAAATCTTCAAAACGAGTTATCCAAAAAATCCATCCCTCAGGTTTTGGAATGGGGAGTTTTCGGATGATGAAAACTGCGATAGTTTTCATTACATATTTTTGCTACAGGCCTATGATAAACATGAAATAGTTACCAAGTTATACATGACTGTCATTCTGCAAATCGTTACTATATAACATGCTTGGAAGTACTCAAAAAAACCCTTCTGCATGATTTTAGAAATCTTTTTTATTATTGGGGAATAGGTGTGGCATCTTAGTTCTTAATGGTTGTGAAGTGTAATTATTCCTTTGTTTTGTGACGTCCTTTAGAAAAATGATGATGACGTAGTGTGAGGATTACTTGGACAATTGTGCAAGAAAAATGGAAAACCCCTTAGAGGCAGCATGTGTACCTATGCTATCCAGTTAGAATTAAAAGTACACCTGTTCCCTGCAAGCACAACCAACCAGTCTTTTTCTACCTGCTAAATTGTTCAGATTCACGTATTAGTAGTATACTATCTAAATGACTCGCAGTCCGTACAAATTGTGCTTGAGATTTCTGATCCTACCTGACAGTAATAGCACAAGCAGATGTCACATACTCTACCAGCTATCTGAATATTGTACTAACAGACGCAGTGTAAGTAAAGCTAATTAATTCAGCTTTGGTAAACGTTTTCTCAGTCAAACTGACAGTATAACCATGTGTAGTCTAGCTCATAAAGTTGATTAAACTGCTTTAGTGCAGCAATAGGGGGTTAAATATCACAACTAAGTTAGTACAACACAATGTGTGGCAAGAAACCTCATGCAGACTGAGCAAATTGGCCAGCTGCTCGCTTAAGAGAGATCTTCGTTCACAGCCTGAATAGAGTTGTTCGTGTAGTTAGACTTGGTGTTTATCTTTTGTACTCATTGTGGCAGCAAATACATTTGCTCCCTGTCCCCCAAAATCTATATTTTTAATTCTTTCTGCTGTAGTGTCTAACTGTCAAAGGCATGCTTGATGTTTTCGCTGCAACCAGCTAAGCTTAAAAGACTCGGCACCGCTGTCTTTCCTTTGATGTGCATGGTAAACTGGCTGTTGTTCAGCATTCTCGGCCTTTTATCTGTCAGATACGTTTTTGATACCTATCATTTACATAGCTTTTGGGCTGAATCTATACTCAAAGGTATACAGGAAAGGAAAAAAGTTTCGAAGCTGTTCTTAAAGTCAGCCTTAGTGGCGTTCTTTGAACGGAAATTTACGCTAATCTAATATAATTTTGAAGGTATTTTAAAAAACACTATCACAATTCGTGGAGTTAAAGCACCTTTGCTAAGTTTGCTAAATCTCTCAAAGCTTGCATAAACTGGATATAGCTCAGCTCAGATATGGTTTCAAAATTGGAAACAAGTTTAAGAGGTAGGAAGTTAATGAATCTCAGTCTTTGGTTATGCTGCTGATTTAATTCAGCATCAGCCCATGCTGCTGTTGAAATGAGTGGTTTTGTTTTTTTTTCCCCTCACATCTTCCCAGTTGCAGCCTCTTATTCCCACTTTTTTCTTTCATGGCAGCACTAGCGTTTTAGGTGGGTGCAGTAGGCCAAGGGCTTGGAATTGATCTGGATTAGAGGACAACTAGGTGAACGAGAAACTTACTGCGTGGTCGGGGTCAGAGGGTAGTGGTTAGGGTTCGTGCTGTGTGTGGGGTGGGATGTATGCTGGGACCTGCCTTTATCGGTGACCCAGAGCAGGCAGCGTGGAGCACTGTCATCGTGCTTGCAGGCTGACACCACGTGGGGGGGGACCGGGCGATGTCCTGGAGGGGAGGGCTGATAGGCCTAGAAGGCAGGAGGAACAGGCTGGCGGGAGCGCAGCGAGAACAAATGCCGAGTCCTACTCGTGGGAAGGAAGAGCCCCAGCAGGGTATGGGCTGAGGGGGGCAGCTCTGACGGAGAGGCCCTGGTGCTGGCAGACAGCAAGGCCCTGGCAGCCGAGGAGGCAAAACAGTGTCCTGGGTGTACAAAACACCAGCATCCTGGGCTGTACTGCCAGGTACCCAGCCGGGGAGTGCAGAGAAGGGACTGTCCCCTCCAGTAACTCAGGCTCCCGATATGGGAAAGTTACTGATACATTGGAGGAAGTTCAGCAGAGGCCGCCATGATGGGAGGAGAGGCTGAGGAAATTGAGCTTGTTCCACCTGGAGAAGAAGTGGACTGCTAATACCTGTGGGGAGATTATGGGGACGGTGGAGTTGGGCTCTTCACAGTGACTGAATTGAAATAGGAGTGGTTCTGGTTAGATGCAAGGAACAGCTTTTTCACCATGAGCAAGCTGCCAAAGGGGTTTTGTGTCTCTGTCTTTGGAGGTTTCCAAGACCCAACTGAATAAAATGCAGAGTAACCTGGGCCGACTTCACCGCTGAGCCTAGTTTGAGGAGGAGTTTGCGTGGGAGACCTCCTGAGGCCCTTTCCAGCCTGAATTACCTTGTGTGGCTGGGATTCTGTGGTCCAGCCAACCTCTCGCTGAAACTAATGCAGTCAGCAATTTGGTGGCAACAGAGGGAGAACTTCTTCCTTTTAAAACTGAATATTTACTCCTTCTCACTAACAATAGCCTTCAGTGTTTAATCTAGTCTCTTTTACTTTCTGTTGAGTAGATAAGGGAATCATATGGGGGGTTATTTTGACTTAGATAAGGAAAAGTAGTAAGTTAGAGGAAAGTAACATGTTTGCTAGCTGATGTTTAACCATGGAGTGGTTTGAGTCGCATTTAAACCTTTTCAAGTGTCTTTCAGGATTTTTTAAAGTCAGTTTTTTAAACCATTTTATATTAAATGGGTGTGTTGTGCTTCTAGAGGCTTGTCCTCACTTTGGTTTGATTTCAGTTGTAAAAACGAGCAGTTCTTCCTGGTGGCAAGCTTGAGTCACCATACTACTTAACTATGAAAAAAGACACCTACAAAGTTTAGGTGGCATGGACAATTCTCCCTTCTTCTCAAGTTTGCTAAAAACACTCTTTTCTAACAGTGAATCCCACAAATTAAATGGAATAAGAAAAAAAACAGTTTTCACATTATTTTAAGTGGTAGTGCACATGTAAAGCGAGTATGGATTACCATTTCTTCCCAGTATCCATTGCTTATTTGAGTCAATTAGGCCTTAGTTACATCAGAGGGGAAAAGGGGAAGGGTAAGTCTGTACCACTGCCAGTGAAAGTATCACCGGACCACTCTAGTTCTCAGGATGAAAGCAAATATTTACAATCGCTGATTAGAAAGCCCATGTATAATAGATAGACCTAACGCTTTAAAAGCTCAACAGAGATCCCTGCTTTTGCTCTTCAGGATTTCTCGTTTAAACGAAATATTTCTTGTAGACCAGGAAAAGTACTCAGAACAGTATAATCTTCAGCTTTGCCCAGGGCCTAAAGGGGATTGTGTCCTTTTGAAAATCAGATTCTGTTTGTGTTCATAGTCATACCTCAGACTTCCAACATATTTTTAAGCTGAACAACTTTAGAAAGAAAACAAAATTCAATTTATTCTGGGAATGATGAGGCCTGTGTATGTCATTACTATATTTCTCCATTAAAATATTTGTTCACTTTGAGCCGTTGCTTCAGTTCTCTTCCTGAGCACTGAAAATGTGCTCAGCGTATTGCCACTTTATGATTTCCTGTAGGTACCTTCCATTTCACTTGTCTTGATGGGAATAACCTCTCTTTGGATGGTAAATTAAATTTTAAATTTCATATGCACTGCAAATATGAGAGAGACACAAAGATGAAGAGAGCTTTAGAAACACTGAAAGTTCACCACTTTTCTTCTAATAGCCATTAAGGCCTGATCTGTGTAAAAACCTGGTTTGAAAGCAGCTGTCTAGAGCTTTGGTCAGATGCAGAATTCTTTGTATTGCCCTCGAGCAAATTAGTTAAATATTTAGTTTTCTCACTTTGTTGTCCAGTGTTCACTTTTTAGATGCAGCTTTATGTTACTGCTGGGGCAAACTATTAGTGTTTTGCTAAATGCATTACTGTTCGCATTTTTTTATTATAATGCTAAAGAAGAAAATTGTAAAATTATCCTGGTGATAAATTATATTGCATTAAGAGTGGAACTGTGCAATGTCTGGCCATGATTTGTCCTGCTTTCTGAGCTTGTCAGATCTTTGTGAGTAAAAAGTATGTGCTTTATTTCTAAAAAAAAAAAATATAAATTATATTTTTGTTAATGATTGGGCTTGGAATGTTTTAAGAGATGCATGTAAGAGAGGATTTCAGCTTCAGGCTCTTGGATCAACACTTTCTTGTCTTATGGAAGATTAGTGCAATAAATATACAATCATTTTATTTTTTTAATTTAAATTCTCGCTTTAAGGGAGCTATTATGATGCTTGAGCATGGGCATCTAAAGCCATTTTAAACTCTCTGCAGTACAATTCCTGGCTCCCTGCTGCCACTTCAAAATGGCACACATTCTTCTGTGTTTTGTGCCATACCTGTAGTCAGGTTTGTTGGACAGGTCTATCTAAAATGGCTCTGGACACTTGTGTTTGGATGCCTAAATTGCTTTCTAATGGGCTGTTTCTTGTCAGCTGTTTTCAAATGGTTATAACACAAGATTACTTTGTACTTTCGGTATCATTCAGGAAGGAGAGGAAATAAATAGCCAAATGAAAACTTTGGACCTGTAGAATACTACAAGCAGTATATATACTGAAACAAACAAACAGAAACAAGCAAAAATAATAATAAAAAAACGCCAGCACAAAAAAGCAGCCACTGGCACATTTGGATATGTTAAGAAGAAATATTAATGCTTGAGCTTTGAAATACAGATGTAGCTAGTAAGTCATTTACTGTAATAAACACTTATAACTATTGTTTGCTTGAAACTTAAATATTTTAATATTAATTCCTATTTTTTTTCTTTATTTACTAGCTCAATTTAAAAACACTTTGCCTTTGCACGGGATTTTTTAAGCTTTATTTCTTGTTAGTATTTATGGTGTCAGAATAATTCTGAACTCAGTTGTGGTCTGACTTCAACGTGTAGATGTGTCAGGTGAGACTGTGGGGCTTTGTGTTTGTTAATCTGTGTCCCCACGAGACATTCCCAAACAGGGAAGGTGACTGCGGGTCTACAGCCAGATAGGCTTGTGGTGGGTGGAACTGGGTTTGAAGAGTTGGTTATATGAGACCGTATCGTTTCATCACTTTTGTGGAAAGAAGTGGAATAAGCTACAGGCAGGCATGATTTAAAAAAAAAAAGTTGCATTTGGAGAGAACTGTGGTTGCCATGAGGATACAGGCAGGCTTCATTTTGAGATAATGTCTGTAGGTTGTTTGTAAAAAGCGTTACTTTGGAAGAGTAGTTGAGGTGATTTGTTCTAAGGTAGCTATATGAAATACTAGCTAATGCTGAGGTATCATTGTTTAATTTCCCAAGGCATATTTTATGAAGTATATTTGGTTTTGCAGCGGATGGATAATACAGCGGGTAGAAAAGTGCCAAATCTTAGAGCAGTTATTAAAGTGTCTGTGTTTTTGCATACGATATTCACTGAGACTTTGTCCTTTCTGGGAAGTTAGAGGGAGTATAGGTTGGAGTTCTGCATGTCCCAGGAATCTACTAGGGAGGCAGATCTCAACCATGAAGATCCCAAGGTGTCCATTTTGGACAGTGTGCTTGTCCATATCATGGTGTGTTAACAACCACAGTGAACATTGCTTTTTAAATCTATATGGGACACCTTCTAGTACCCGCTTTTATTTCTTCCTCTACGTTCCCAGTTTACAGATGGTGTAAGTCTTTAACAGGATTCTTTTTCTTTGGTTCCATCATATTCAAGGTAATACTAGGCAATTGCAGATTAGAGTAACTATAAAGGATAGTTTTCAACTGCAAACATGCTTAAAAATAAAAAATATATATATATAATTTAAGACTCGCTGTCTTAGGTGCTATCTTATAATATCTACTAATAGTATCTTCTTATAATAGTGCTGTATTGCTTAAAATAGAAATAATTTTAAATCTTATGTAAGTATGAAAATATATTTGCTGTCAGTTTCTATTAAGGCTAACAATTGGAAGGCAGTGGGGTTTTTCCTTTTTCTTAGACTGTGATTTGGCAATACGTTGAGTAGATGTCTGTTTCGTAGAAAGTGCTTTTCCCCAGGACTCTTGTAAATAAATAAGTAAATAAATAATAAAAAGTTCTAGTAATACTAATATCAGCCACAGAAAATGTAGAATGGAACTGGTCAGCAAAGAAGTGGCAAACCCAGAGAAAAAAGGCAAAAGGAGATGAAAAAGAGTGAGTAATTTTGTTAGGATTCTTGCAGCTGTGTGAAAGACATCAATGCATAGTACAGAAAGAGAGGAGCATAATTTTTAAAGGGTTTAAGTAGAAGGTATCAAATTCAAAGTGCTCAATACTCTGTCAAGTTACATAAACTAGTCTTGTTAAACTCATCTTTTCTTTGCAATACTAAGGGAGGTTGCTAAGGGGTGGGGGGAATGTCAAGTGAAATGGCTGCAAGGGTGTTATGTAACAGAGTTAATTTCGACCTACGCTCTACTTCTCTGCAGAAGAAGTTGAAGAAGAGTCTGAAACTACAATTGAGGTTGACTTGACGGATAAACAGAAACATCAGTTGAAGCACAGAGAGCTCTTTCTTTCTCGCCAGTATGAGTCTCTTCCTGCAACTCACATCAGGTAAGGAAAAGTAAATATTGTTTATCTGTGTATTCTGTTGAGGTGGATTGCCTGCCAGTAGCCCAACTGTTGGAACACTTCAGCCTTTATCTTGCAGAAGGGCGTAATTGATCACAGCTGAGTTGTGCCAGGTAGTCCCATGAATTGTTTGGGGACTGCCTTTGGTATTGCCTTCTGTTACTTCACATTTGAGCCTTGGAAGGGACGAGAGTCTCAGAAAGAGCTTTGGCTTGCCATTACAGCAACAACTGATAATGTGGTATGAAGTCAGAGTCTATTTCTGCTTTGGAAGAGTTGTTTTGTTAATTCTTCTTCTGCTGGCCAGAGGAACTGTGACCACTTTGTATGCCCAGGGAAACCACAGATGGATTTGGAAGGGAAACAGTGATTCAGTGGTCAGATCTGCAATGTAGGGCTGCACACAATTAAAAATAAAATTACCCCAACTTCAGTAACTGTAAAGAAGTCATGATTGTGTTTGGCTAAATATTTCAAAAGCATTTTAAGTATAGTTTTAGGTTGCCCTAATGGTAATGTAAGAAGAGGCTTGCTAAAGCTCAAAAAGGTTTTTTAGATTTCTTTCTGTAAATGAAGTGCTCAAGTTGTCTCCTACTTAGCAGTCGAACAACTTGTTTTTTTTGAGGGGGAGATGTACCTAGAAATGGAAGAGGATGATCAGAAAGAGCACAGTGACAGAGGGGGAGTGTAGTAAGTGCAAAACAAAGGCTCTTACAGGTTTGCATTCTGAAGGAATTTTAGTTTTCTGAGTACATCCAGCTCCCCTCAGCCATTTCAGACTGTAAATGAATAGAAGCTACCCCCAAAACAGGAAAAAAAAAGTATTTATATGTTCCAGTAAGAGGAAAAACTTTCTATGTGCATATGTATTTTCTCTTTGTCAAATGTGGCTTCTTATCTTTCTTGCTGCCAAAACAGAAACTGGAAGTTGGGAATTTTTTATTAATTTCCAGTGCTAGATTCAGCCACTTGTTCTCTGACTTTCTCAAAGTCATTTAGATGTCAGATCCCTGCTTCCCCAACTATAGCATATAGATAATAATCCTGCGCAGTTTCTTGTACTTACTTTGACATTTAGATATCAAAATAAGGTATTCTGTACCTAGCGAGAAGATTACATAGAAGCAGTATTGTAAATGTCATCTTACCTCACAACTCAGGGAGGAAATACAACAGAGGTTCTTCAGTACACACATCACAAAGAATCCAGAAAAACACATGAATTCATGGTACACGTAGCACTGCACAGCAGGCAAATGCAAAGCGATGACTTGGATTTGCTTTTCAGAACATATGACTGCTGTACTGCTATACTGTCATGTGTTACTAAGACCTTTACCAGATTCATTCTGGAATAAGTTTAATGTAGAAGTGGGTATCACAGAATATCCTGAGTTGGAAGGGACCCATAAAGATCATCAAATCCAACTGCTGGCTCCATACAGGACCAGTTAAATGTGGCAACACTGCCTTGTAGATGCAGAGCTGCGGTGGAATGTATTCAAGAAGGTATAACTGGAGTGATGGTATGCCACGCAGGACAGTGTCAAGATGATGTGCTTGTTTGGGTCTCAAGGATAAGGCTTGTTGCCTTAGTGCCTGCTTGTCAAGTTACAAGTGAAACCTCCCTCCTCAAGTGTATAAAGTTAGTAGCACTCCTCCAGTGAATCACCTCCTTCCTTCCAGATCCCTGCGGATTACAAATGCAGTTCTGCCAGGCACTGTAATCCCCAGCTCTTCTTGTAACAGTTTTATACTGCCATGCTGACTGAGCCCTTGGCTTCATTCGGTACATTTAAACATCACCCAGTGAACGCACGCAGAATTCATGATGCAGATGGTTCCTGTAAGCAATGCCAGTCCCAGCAAGGGACTGAGTTGAGTTGAATAGCTGTGTACTTTAACTTGGATTTTCAGAGATTTGAGCATTACCAAATACAGCATTTTGGAAAGTCATGATAAGGCACAGAAAAAAAAAGTATGTTAAAAGTTGTCATCATGGTGAAATTGCTTGATGTTGTAAAATTCACCATGCAACTGAGCACAAGGTTAAAAGGATCTGCCAGCTAATTTGTATGGAAATCTGCAAAAGATTATGTCATTGGAGAGAAGCGCTGGCTGTCTGACTTGGGCTTTAAATTTTCTTTTTTAATTCTTAAGTTCTCAGGAGTTAGGAGGTGATAAATACCCAGGTTTAGATCATTGTAAAAGACTGCATTAATTTCTAAGTTCATTTGTACTTGCTTTTAAATTTAATGCTTCATATGAGTTGTGTAAAATAATTTATCTGTCCATCAGGGTTTGTCTCACCATTTCATTATCTGTGCTTGCTACCACCTAAGATTTACTTGCTATCTAACAACTATGTTTCAGTCTTGGGGTTGGTTTTTGGATTTTATTTTATTGTTTTTTATTTATTTATTTATTTTTATTTTTTATTTTTAAGAAATGCTTGCTTGGTTTGGCTTAGATGCATTACAGGTGACTCCTATCATCCAGCTTTCATTATGCTGTGCTTTCTTCTTTGTGATCTTGTCAGGAGTCACTCTAGTATTGCCACTTGAAACAATGAAGGAATAGAGGGATACTTTTTTTCTGAACGTGCAGTTCCTTCATTTAGAACACACCAAATGGTCTGAAACTCAAGACAGGATAGGACAGCTGATTTTATGGTAGAAGTATTGTGACTTTTTAAGGCATGGCACCCTACGAATTGGTGGCATTACCTCAAGATTTCTAGTTTTGGAATTCTCAGCAAACAAGAAATTTTCAGCATACAGGGTGTGTGTGCGTGTGTATTCATATACCTCACATGTGTATATATAAGCTACAAAGTTTAGCTAATTTTTAAAAGCTCACTTTGAGCCTTAGAAACCTGATTTATTTTCTGGTGTAAATCGGACTGCTGGATAAGATACGGAGTGAATCTACTTTGAATAGGCATGTGCTTATCTGGCAATTTGGATTGTTAAGAAAGGATTTCTTTCTTTCTGGATTGAGTTTATTTAGAGCATTAGGGCCTTTGAAGCATGTCTGATTTTTTGTTTTTTTTTTCTTTGCCAGTAGAACTTAGAGAATTTTTACACTAGTTAGATTCTGGCTTAGATTTTCATCTTGTTCTCAGTTATGGTCAATAGCCAGTATTAGTAACAGAGTATAGGAAAAAGAGTATGTTTATCAGTGGAAGGTTCTCAGTTAAATACCTGAAATTCATATGTATTTCCCCACAGTGACATATTTGCAAAGTAGGTGTTTCATATGGTGCAAGACTTTAAGATCAGTTGCATGGAGTGATGTGCATTTTGCTTCTGGGCTAAGTGACCCTGTAATGTCATGCTGAAAAATCATTCCTAACCAGCCTCCTGTGGCTTTCTTAGATACATTTGTATTGCTGCTTCTCTGCTAAAAGGTATCTTTTTTCTTTTTAGCCTGAATTAATTCCTTGAGGAAAAAAAGCAATGACTTGAGTTTCCTACAATAGTTTATAGAATGTGTGTATGTTATGCTCACTGAAATAAGAAAACATACAGTTTTTCTGTGTATAGGTCAGGAAAACATTTACTTCTTGTGCTCTGGATCCCCCTCTTCTTCGCATTGTTCTTTCTACTCCATGTATTCTCTTCTTGAAAACCCTTCTCAGCAATAAAACACAAGATGCAGTCAATGATATAAACTGGAACAATATTATTGTAAATCCAGTCTTAAGTGATAATTTGTTAAAGCTCTTTTCAAAACATGTTCATTTATAGATCCACATTATTTTTCTCTTACCATCTTCTACAATTATTAAATAAGATTTTATGACAGAGTTGCTGAATGCTTTGGCTCTTCTGCTAATTACGTAGTAATTTGTGTGTATAAACTACATAAATTGTTACTGAATGAGAAGTCTTTGCTTTTGTCTTTTAAAAATGAGATGTTTTGCATTGGAAATGCTTTTTCCTCTGATTAAATTGTGACTAGATAACAGTAGTGTGAGCTGTATAAAAGTTGGAATTTAAGAATATGTAAGAATATGAAAAAATAGTTAGAACAGTGTCTACAAATTACTTTAAAATCAGTGTCCATTGTGCACGATTATTCCAAGATAGACTTAGCCTTTAAATCCTATCAATTTGGAGTGCTCAAAATCAGCACTCCAGTTCTGATCGAGATTAAAACACTGAATTTTCAGACTGGCAGTCACACGCAGCATAAAAACTCTGGGCTATCCATATGATCTATGCATATGTTCAGATGCCAGGCATTTACTGATTCACTAAGATGTACATAAATCAGTTTGCTGCATGTTCTGTTTTTAATCTTATTTTATCAATAGTATGCTAAAAAGGTAATACCCAGTTTATTGATCTACATTTTGGCCACAGGTGTACATCACATACACAATCTTGTACTGTTTGGGAGACTACTATCATTTTGTTGGAGACACAGGTCCCAGTAAGATTCATATATCAAGTGAGACTTTTTTTTTTCCCTCATGTCAGAGTCAGCTCAGTAAATGCGTAGAGTTAAACTCTGGCCAACATGATCAATGCAGTGCTGATCTTTCTTCTGTCATTTCTAGATATTGATTGAATATTTAAAAAAAAAAAAAAAAAAACAAAAACCAACCTCTAGCTGGGGGTGGTCTGTTACAGATTTTAATCCCTATGACAATGCTTTTATGCCAGTCAACATATTTTCTTGGTTTTTGTGTTCTGCAATAGCTTGCTCTTCAGTTGTAAATAACTTTGCAATCTGGAGAACTTGAAATTTGCTATGTGTCAGCATCGTTCTGTGCCCCTTGAGCTGCACTTAAAAGTAAAACACACAAGCACACTTGGTGTTGGCTTCCCATAACCGGGGAATCAATTTCATATAATTAGCAGAAGCTCTTAAGACTCCACAGTTCCTAGTCTGTGGTTTGGTGATCATTGCAATTTAGACTGCTTGTAAGGGATCAAGACTTGGCTCAAAGTAGTTGTTTGATTGGAAATCTTGAAAACACTTCTCCATTTCAGTCAGTTCAGGAAAAACCTTTTTTATTTGAGGTAGCTTTCTTGTCTGCTGCTCTCTGCTTTTTTTTCCCCTCCTTTCCCTTTATGATGCATATGAGAAAGGTTGCTGTTGCATTGTACTTCTGCTCAAAACCTTACTGCCCCTCTTCATTTTGCACCTTGTCCTCAAGGTTTATGTTTAATCTCAAATTGCCATTGAAGCAACAGTATATGTTAAAATCAAATCAGATTCTCCTCAAAAGCATAACATTTCCTGATATTCTCTCCTGTTATTTTGTTCTTACTTACTAGCTAGTGACTCACTTCTGTATTTCAAATTTCTACTGAGACCACCATTTTTCATGAAGATGAACAAGAGACAGTCGGTTTGTCTGTATGGAATTACCCAATGTCGATCTGTCTTCTTCAGGAAGGCGATGAGTAATTGTTAATAGCAGAATTTCAAAGTCTGTGGGGTCATCCCTGCATATATTGTCTTCTTTCTTCAAGTTGTATTTTAATGACCAATGCATAGCAAGTTCCTTTGACTTGGTGGGAACAGAGCAATGAGTTCTGAAAGTTCTTACTCTGCACTAATCTTACCCAGAGTGCAATTACATCAGAATAGGAAATGTATATGGCAGATACTATACCCATCAAATTGCCTTTTCGCTTTCATGGTTTGTCCTGGTTAACAGGCACCGGTGGAGTTAGCTGAAAGATACAACAGAAAATTTACAACCAGACAAGAATTTCTAGCACATGGCAATGAAGGAAGGTGTAACGTGTGAAAACAGCTTGCACGTGGTTAATGGTTTAAAGAAAGGAAAAAGTTATGAGTTGTAGCTCTGGTTCCTAGGACAGGGGAAGTGATCCTGAGTGGTTTATATGATAGGGGCGGGTAATACCATGAGCGTTATACATAGGTAAGCTTTGTTCTCTCCTTTTACTGCAAGAGCTGTAAAATACTTTTTATTGTTGACCGATTTAATACTGTGACAAGTTTTGTTGGTGTTGTCAGCCAAATGGAAGAAGTTTTTCTCTCTCATCAGTTCAAATACATTTATAAGTACATCTAAGAGCAGAAAGGATTCTGAAGGGACAATTTCATCTTATCAAAATTAAATTGGAAGCGAAGACATAAAAGCTAACTTATTTTTTTTGCAGTTATTTGTACATTGCTGAGGTATCTGAAAGTTCCCCTCAACATCCACTCAACAAGATCAGCTTTGCCTAATTCTGTAGGAAATAAAAATATTTTTTTCCGAGTATTAGAGAAAAAGATCAAAGCCAGGAATGTAATCTCAACATCATTGGTCTCTTCTGATGCTATTTACTAGTAATTTTCCCTGTTGATATGAGTTAAGTCAGGGATGCTGTTTGGTAGAGGAATATAGCTTAAATCAGACTCACAGCTGGAGAAGAAGAAGAAGGTTTCATATCTGAATAAATATTAGACAACTCTTCAATTTATTTTTTTCTTAGCGTTTCACTAAAGCTGGATAATGCTTTTGTAATTTTGACCTTAATTAGTATTTGTGACACTTCAGGCAGGAGACTTCACCAATAAAACAATGTAACTGTTGAATTATACTTCACTAGTCTAAATACTACTTGAAAACTTTAGAAATCCTACAGTCCTTGCAAATAAAGTATTTTATTTTGGCGTGTAACTGATCTTACGATCTGGTAAATGCACTGTATGTTCTCTCTCTCATCTCTGTAGATAGCCAGCAACCCCTCCCCCCTTTTTTTTTTCTTCTGTCTCAGTTAGAATTGTCAGATTTTATCCTGTCATATTGATTCTTTATTTGCTATAGCTCTGCCTATTACAGTTATCTGAAGTTGTCCTAAAACATTAATAGATGAAGCTCCAGAACACTGTGAGGAGGAGAATACTGTATTTATATTCAGAGAAGCTTATAAAACTTTTTAGTTACATGCTGTAGATAAAAGAATCTGTATCTTTCACTTGAAGTCGTGTTGCAATGTGGTTTAAACCCCATGAACTTCCTCATAGGGCATTTTGATTATTAGTATTGAAAGAAAGGATGGAGAGTACAACAGTGGTTGGAGACTGTTTAGGGACCCATCACTGTAAAGCTGTATTGAGTTCTTTCCAAAGTATACATGATTGAGAGGTGTCAGAGGCAAGATACTGAGCTAGATGCCTTGGTTCAACCCAATGGGCCATTTATGGTAGGCTGAGAGGATTTTCCTCTGATTGGAGAAAAAAAAAAAAA
>VXAA01001429.1:319743-375651 GCA_013399115.1 Anseranas semipalmata
AAAAAAAAAAAAAAAAACACAGTAATTTTGAGAAAGAAGGGGTGGGTGTAGAGAATGAGGTGAAGGACAGTTAGGTTTTCTACAGGGCCAGTGGTGAGGATGCATGAAGTTAATCAGTATCTGCTTTGAGGGAAGGATTGATTTGTGCTTCCTTATGAGAAGCTACATTTGAGTGTCCTCTTACTCGTTCTTAGTAGAACTTACACTGGGAATTTTCTGCCCTCATACTCCTGGTTCCAGAGCCCTACAATAGGCACGCTTTCCTTTTTGAGTCTGAGGCTTTCTTTGGAACCCTAAGGACTTATTTTGGGGTTCTTTTTGAGAAAATGTTGTTGGTACAACTTATTTGAAGCCTGCTACTAAAAAAAATAAACCTAAACAAACAAAAAAAAAAACACATTTAAGACCATGCTTTAATAAAAAGTGGAAGACAGTAAAGAACTGGGAAAGTGACAGCAATTTCTTACTAGCAATTTCTTGCTAGTATTATGTCAAGTGAATGAAATACTCTGTTTAGGCTTTAGGTTTGTTTTTGTTTTTCAGTCTAGGAGGTGATGTTTCATTTAACCAGGGCTTATAATTAATTGTATGTGTACTTATTGTTAGCCACAGTACCTCTTGTTCCTTTGTTGCTTCTCTGTTTCTGAAACTGTTTCCCAGTTCTGCAGAATTCTGAAGTATTTGAGTGCTTGGGTTTGTGTGGCCATTCATTTTGTCGTTTTGATGTTAATTTTAAGATATTAAAGTATGGCAAAGTGCATTTTACTGTATTTTTAATGTTAAAGCTTAAAGCATTTCTAGATTATTTTCTTGCAGGTAAGTTTTTGACTTGACAAAAATTTCAGCTTTACAAAAATAACAGTCATTTCCTCATTTTTGTGTAGGGGAAAATGCAGTGTTGCACTTCTGAATGAGACAGAATCTGTGTTGTCATATCTGGAGAAAGAGGTAATACCTGTGGCTTCTATTTGTGTAAATATTGGGATGGTTCTAAGTTGGTTTTTTTTTTTTTTTAAGCTGTATTTTTAATAAATGGGTAAAAGGTACTTTAAAACTGTTTTCTTGAAGGTTATGTTAGAAAAATGCTATGTTGAAACCACTGATTTTGAAAGTGTTATGGAACAAAAACTGCAATGACACATTACAGTTTTATTATGCATTTTATTGTACTTAGAAAATAATTAACTCAAAGTAATTCATATGTTATCTTATAAAAGAAAAATATACAGACTTTTTCATGTAGTGGATACTTAGAGGGGAACTTACAGTGTGTTTTTTTTGTTTGGTTGGTTGTTTTTTTGTTTTCTGCTGTCTAGAGGTGTTCTAGAAAGGCCGGTCTTCCATACTCAAAATATAGTCAATGGATTGAGAGAGAGAGGGTCCCCTAGAGGGTAGCTTAGTATAGGAGTGTAATTTTAAGTGCTCTGAACTATTGTGTGGAAAGCATCTCCTCTCCTTTCATTTCCTGTGGAAGAAAATTAAGGTGTTTAGCCTTACTAAAGGGTAAAAAAATTCCCAATGAATTTGAAAGATAAGCCTTTAAACTAGCTTTGTGTTTTATAATATCTTCAAAAATAAATGTATTTTTCTTTGGAGTGTCTTTATATAATATCAGGCAGACGGTGTTTTTTAGCTGGAATTAGCATGTCTTTATTTTCATATTTCTACACCAAAACCACTGATAATCTGTAAAATGTTTCCAAGAACAGCATTTACCCTATAGTGCAAATGACTGTACCAGATATGTCAATACTATTTTTGTGTAAGCCCTTTTCAAACACTGGCAGTTTTTTATGCTGTTTGAGACTGCTTTATAAAAAGTCAGAGGTAGAGGTATTTAGGAAAGGAAACTTGAAGTTCAGAAGACAGTTAACTTTTTTTTTTTTTTTGAATCTATTGATCCATTTTTGAGTATGAATCTTTTCATCATTGCTCTGTTCTGAAATAACATAGAGCAATGAGAAAAGCTTTGATTAGCCATGTAAAAGTACTCATGAAACATCTGCGTTATTGAAAATCAAGATTAATGTTTAAAAATTTTTATTTTTGTACCAAACTTGTAGTCTGTAAAAGTATATTAGGGGAGTTACTTTAAAAATTTTCACATGGAAAGTGAGGTAGATCTACAAAGCAAATTTTAAAATTGATTATGCTGTTGCAAATGTGTCTTCTTTTTTAGGATACTTTTTTTTACTCATTGGTGTATGATCCATCACTGAAAACGCTTTTAGCAGACAAGGGAGAAATCAGAGTGGGGCCTAGATATCAAGCAGATGTGCCTGACATGCTTGCAGAAGGTAAATATTTGCTTTTTGGATAGTTTAAAAAAATGCTTATCTTGCATTATTATTATGTTAGCGTTCTGAACTAAACTAGTCAGTATTGAGGCAGAGAGAGGTATTATAAAGCAATAAGGAAATGCTGATGGAATACCTGTTGAAAAGACATTGGCTGTTTAGTCTGTGCGTAAGGATTTACACATCCTGTATTTGTTTATTTATCTAATTGCATGGTCCAGTAAGATCTTTCACGTATGCCTCATGGAAAGAAAACACTGAGGGCCAACCCATTTTGTGGAATAACAGCACATTAACAGAATAAGTATAAATATAAGTTTTTCTCTCCCTATTAAAACGGACTCTGCATCCGGAATATGTGCCTTTGATTTCATATTTTAAAATATTGGCTTACATTAAATCATATTGGCTGTTGTTTAACAGGACTGAGACAAACATTTTGAGCCTTGGCACATCTTAAAAATCATCTTGCTTCTTTTTCAGTCTAGAACAAATACCCGTGCCTTAGTCTTTTGCTACATAGGAACTTTGTTTTTTTGTTTGTTTGTTTTTTCTTTAAAACAAAATGTAAAGTACAATATTTATTCAGAGTTTTGATGTTGTTTGATGCATGAGCAGATGTCCGTGTTTGCAATTATAATACATTTACCTAGTAGATTTTAAAATGAGCATTTTTTGTTAATGAAATGTGCATTCTACATTGAGTACTAACAAAAGAAAAAGTTTTCTGAAAAATACCTAGACAAATATTATATTTAAGAACATTGGTGTTTATCCCATAATAAGAAAAGATTATGCAACAGGAATATAACTTCAATTAATTCAAAAGAGTTCTGAATGTCCCAGATTACATATATTTGTAAGTTTAAATGGGGTGTTCTCTATTTGGGATGGGCTTTTTGCCTGCTGTACTTCTCGTCCCTTGTACAAAACTAGCATTATTTCTGCAAAACTTATTTAATGAACTGTGTAAAAGTGATGATGCAAAAAATGATGCGATTTCTGCCAAGTGGGAGGTTATTTATGATAGACGCAGTTTAGTAGCTCGTGCATTACTATAGTTGTTGTTATTAGTTTATTTTAACAGCCAAAAATAACCTATCGGAGGACTTTTCCAGATTTGTTTATAAGGAGTATAGACTTGTTTAAGAACAAGTTTATGGCTAGAATATGATACACTGCTATTCCTGCTGTAAAATGTGCCTGTCACAGAAAACCAAATAATGATGTGGACACTTTTACGCTCAAGAGGAAAGCTTCTAAGAAAATGACTGTCTCAGTCCAAATCAAGTGACCAGGAAGCACTGATGTGGTTCTGAAGTTTCCGGCTGAATTATTGGGGTTTAGAGGATGAGCTGAGGTTGTCTGCCAGACAGGAAGCTTTTTTTTCCTGCTGAATTCTGCTACTTAAATTACAAATGATAGAGCTTAGTTATGGAATGATAGGTAATACATCTAAAGTAAAAGTTTTTCCCATGGAAATTTTACTTAGTTTGAAATTTGGTGTTAGAAAAAAATATACATTAAAAAAAGTTAAGTTTTACTTCATGAAGACAGGACTTCATGGAACTGTGTGTTACTGTCCTGTTTTTTTCACGCCCCATTAATCCCCAAAGTGCAGTAAGTGATGCAGTCTTCTTGCTGTCTTTAGTAGGCGGTAAGAGTCCATCAGTTATTCAGAAGAAGAAGATGATTCAGAAACACCAAGTTGCCCACAAACCAAAGATCTGGTGGTATTAGAGATCTTCTTTGGTTGTTAAGTTTGATTAATTTGCACTTACTTTCAGTGGCTGGTGGAAAAAATAATTTGGTTTTAGGAGGATAAAAATATCTAAATTATTGTAGATTTGGCTGATTGTTGTCTAACTGTGTTTTTATAGCCTTCTGACCTTCAAGGAAAAGAAAAAGATGATTCAGCTGTTGCTGTGTCTTTTTGTAAGCTGACAGTGTGGAAGTTAATCCATTCACTGTTGAAGGCTCTCATTCACCAAAAAAAAAAATAAATTAATGTTTAAAATGAATGGAATAAAATAGATATGTTTTGCAGATGTGAGATTCTGTGAAGATTTCTGAATCTTGAAATGATTTTTTCAGCCTATATTTTAAAAAGTGGCAAATGATCTATGTCCAAGGTTTTATGCAATAATGTACAACTCTTAAAGAGTAAAATGTCATGCCTAAAAATAAAGCCTAAAGTAATCACCTTAAAAGAAACAGAATTTAGACAACTTTGAGTCAGGGGTCTCTTAACAAAAATCAGGTCTTGCATCATCTAATAAAAGTATTATAAGATGCAAAACATTGCAGTTTATTCACATACTTTCTGTAATGATAATCTTAATGTATATCTTTTTCAGGATTGTTGGTAGGCATAGTTTGTTTACATAAATTCCTCAGAGCTGTCAAAAAAAAATTATTTTAGAAAAATCTAAGATGCACACACCATCAGGTCTTGTTTGTTTGTTTGTTTGTTTTTTTACAGTCTTACTGGCATATAAATGTGGTTCAAATGAGTGAAAGCATGCCAGTTCTGATTAGCTTTCAGAAGACCAGTCACAAAGTGGGTGATAAATGAAAATGTTCTTTGAAATGCGAAAGCTCTTCCACATCATCTATAAATATCAAATTATTTTGATGTGAACACACCAATAGATTCCACTAGACTAAAAATTTGCACACGTTTTTGCTATATTCTGATAATTTTTTTTCTGTCTGAATAGACTACTGTGTGTTTTTGGTGTTTATTGAAGAATTATATGCATTTTTTTGCAGGAATAGATTTTTTAGGGGAGGTTGGGGGGAGCTCAAATTTTCAAGACCTCTTCACTTACCAGAGAACGTGTTGCAGAACAGACTGCATGGGGGATGTAACTTTGACTGTTGGGTTCCCAGTACAGCTGGAGTCATAATTCTGGATACTGGATTAAAACATAGGATCAGATTTGCAGAAATGCTGGGCTGTCACTGTGAACAGCATTTTGTCAATAGAAAACATTGAAGGATGCTGTAGTATTTGTATGTATTTGTCTTCCAGGCTGTAACTATAATCAAATTAAGAAATTATCTTTTCAACAGTAGTGTAGGATATGTTTCAACAGGTCTATGGATAAGTCAAGTGGAGATTGGTCTTAGAATCCCATGTTTTCCTATAATCTTCCTGCCCTCCCTTCTCTTGATAGCTTGGTTTTCCCAACCAATCTCTCTTCCATCCATCATCGCCCTCTTCCTGTTGCTGATATTGTGTGGGTTATTTTGGAATGTCATTTAGCAGAATTACTATTTAGAGGCAATGTTTTTAAAGGGCTGCAAAATATAGAATCATAGAACCATAGAATGGTTTGGGTTGGAAGGGGCCTTAAAGATCACCTGGTTCCAACCCCCCTGCTATAGGCA
Source organism: Anseranas semipalmata (assembly GCA_013399115.1). NCBI lineage: Eukaryota > Metazoa > Chordata > Aves > Anseriformes > Anseranatidae > Anseranas > Anseranas semipalmata. Next base: position 325,434 of record VXAA01001429.1, read on the forward strand.
GGGACACCTTCCACTAGAGCAGGTTGGCCAGGACCCCATGCAACCTGGCCTTGAACACCTCCAGGGATGGGGCATCCACAGCTTCTCTGGGCAACCTGTATAGAAGTTATGGCCTAATACCTTGAAAATACGTCTGCTAAGTGATGATAAATTGGGTTGCAGATATCTCCAACTGGATGCCTGGAAGTCGCATGTGGCTCTGACAGTCTTTCAGAGACTGAGTTGCATGTATGTGAAAGAGGAAAAATAAGTATAGGGAGTGCTTAAAAACAATGTTTATGAAGTGTGAATTTTGTAGGTACGAGTGCCATAGAAAGTCATGTGAAGAGAGAAATCCTTTAAGAATAAGTTTTAAATAATGTTTTGGAAATAAGATACAGGGACATGCATGTAGGAAAAGTACAAACAGTTGCTTGATAAGCTAGCACAGAATTCAGTCCGCTGTGGATCAGATGACTGGCAAAAATGTCATTAAAAACTGATAGTGCACAAAAGAAGACGATATTAAGTAGAAGCTAATATACCCCTGACACCCTTTAGAAATTTGTGAAGTGCTTAAGAAGAATTTTAAGAAGATTTATTTGTGGAATAACCTCTACAACCTTACAATAAACAAATAAACTAAGTTTAAATCTGATTGAAAATGTCTAAGCCTTGTTTATCTACACTGCATGTGTTTATAGCAGTTTAGCTACATCACTTGAAAAATTACACTTAGACTATAGAAGGCTATAGTTCTGTAGAAAGACCAGACCAGATTTCAACAGACAATTGTGACTTTTGTTATAAGCATCTTTGAGAGTAAAACCATGAGTTGGTCAGATACAGAGTGATATGATGGTTGGGTGAAACCATTCCTTCTCCCCTGTGCCGAGTGCTCCAGTCTTTCTAGACTTCCAGTTTGAAGATTGAGTCTTTTTACTTGCTTTTATTGTATCGGAGAACAGGAGACTATATTCTACAGCACTGGCTTAATTTCTGGCTAGTGTGATACTAAATAACATCCTTTCTCTTTTAACCACACATTCTTCTAGTGCTTATTCTGTCAATATAATAGCTGTTTATTTTCAAATCTGTTTCCAGTATGAGGTAACATTCTACTCCTCTGTACAAAGCAAGAATAAAAAGGTTTATTTCAGAGAACCGAAGCACTCACTTGGGCAAAGAACGTCTTACATCAAGCATCCTTTCTCTATAGTCCGGGAGCAAGGTGCCTGGTTCTCTGCTGTCTGCTGTGGTTGGGTTTTGGTGCATCTACCTGCTGTATCTGATCAGCAAGTAGGTGACTAGTAAGTTTAAGTATTGTTACCATAGAGAGCAGGTATATTTAAAACAATAACACTCCCCCCNTGGGCGCATAATTATTGTTTTTTGGTTAAAAGGCATACTTTCATAAATTGTTCTGAATATGAACAAGCTGCTATCACCTTTAACAGATTTTATTTAGCCCTGTTTTATATACCAAGGACTGTGTTCCTGCCCTATGTGATATGGTTTTTTTTTTGTTTTGTTTTTCAAGAGGAACCTCAGACTGCTACGTGGTTCCCCTCCCTCCATTATGGTGCTGGGTAGTGGGTAACTTCTTAGTATGTGTTCAGTCGTTGTTGGTTTTAGCATGCTCAATATCAGCTGACTTTTCTATTAAGCTTTGAGCTTTTAGCAAATCTCAGCCTAAAAATATAAGGAACACACAAAGATTATCATGTTCAAACACTAATGTTAAGCTAACAGCATTAATACTTACCAAAAAGCTTCAGTATAATTTGATTATACATATTGTAATATATGAAAAAGGTTTACATGGGCATAGTGTGATTCAGGTAACAGAACAACCACCAACCTTCAAAAAATTTTGTTTCTTTCTCCTAAGAACATAGGATAGTTCCTGAGATTTAGCACAAAACCACTAGCCAGAAAGTAGATTGTAGAAGGAAATAGCCTCTGAATTTTCTCTACCTGTCTTAAGTTGTTCAGGTTGTTGAAGGGTGTCTTTGGGAACACAGATATTACCAACCTGTGTTAACATGGCTAGCATCATAGTGGCAGCTGTTCCTAACAGTCAGTGTGCAAACACTTAACTGAACAGTGGAAAGTGCCTGGTAAGAACACTTGGCTGTTAATTAATTGCCTATGTGTAGCAGCAGCTTCTGTCAGCTCATCCTCATCTGCTTATAATGCCAGCTGTGAGGATGCAGAATGCCAAATTCTTCACTCCTGTGTAATACAGCGAAGGGGGGGAGCAAGTCCTATGGAGCTAGAGATCACTGGGCAAAACAGGTGCATGTCAGAGTGGGTGATGGTGGCTGCAGGAAGGTTGATGGAAAATGAGATTTTAGTCTTCATACAGAGGCATATGGTAGGGGATGAGCATCAGAGGTTGGCAGGTGTGGTGAGGAATGGTTTAAAGGTTTAAAGGTTTATCTCGAGAACTGGCTGCTACTATTAAGCACTACTGGCAGCGATAGAGTGCTGCCACCAGCGGTGGCATTGCGAATCCCTGTTTTAGTAAGCCCAGAGTGGTGACCTTAATCAGAGCCACTGTTTTGGGTTATCTGCAGGCTTCTGTCTGGAACTTTAAACATGGTAATGGTCCCCTGCCAGCTGCAGTCCTGGTCCTAGCCCAGTGCTGCTGTGTCTAGGTTTAAAAGGAGACCAGTGTTCTGGGGAATGCTTAATGGTGTGGGAATCTGATGCAATTAGCTGCTCTCTGGCCATTTAAATCGGTGAAGGAGTTTGGATTTGGCAGGGAGGAGGAAATGGGGAGATGAGGACCACCCCTTTACTAAGACATACAGAGGAAGAGGAGTTAGAATCTATGAGATGGCACAAGTAGGAGCCTGTAGCAATGATGTTCTGTTTGAAGCTTTTTTTTTTTTGTAATAACTAAAATAATAAACTACTTTCAAAATATCTGTATAAAAACCCAGAGTCCCTCTTGCACATCTGAAAATATCCAGAGAGAGCCTAGAAGTAGTGCTTGCTGTGCACTCAGTTCTATTTCTTGAAGGCAAGACATTTTAGAATTAATGGAGTTCAAGTAGTTGAGCACTTAAAAGGAAGAAGGGGAGCATTTGGGGAAATTTAAGCTGTAAATTTTGGATGATGTTCAGAGAATATATATCCAAGACTTCTAAAACTTCTTTCTCTTTTGAAAGAGAACAAAGTAATTACTTTAGAGGCATTTTCTAATATCTTCTCTGATTTTTTTTTTCTTCTTATACCAACTCAGTTGCAAGAGCATGTTGCTTTTAGTAGATCAGATGGAAACTATTAAACTTAGAGCTCAAGGCTATTAATGTTTGGGAATACTAGAATTCCAGGATTTTAAGTTAAAAAATTCTTGTGAGTGAAGAGACAGATAATTCACTTATATACTGCTTAGATTTTTAATATTATGAAAGTTCAGGATGCTTAGATGCAGTGTATTTTTTTTTCCTGGTTCTTTTAAATGCTTCCATGTAAATTAAAATTCTTTTTTCATTTAGTAGATAAAAAGTCTGTTTTAGTATAATGAAACCCAGCTGTGATCTCATGAGGATCTGTTCTGTTATTTCATGGTACATAACACTCCCATGTATAGAAAGAACCACTGCTGCACTTGAAACTTTCTCATACTAGCCTGAACTGCAGGAGTTGTTTGAAGGGCACAACTGCTTCTCTTGTCAAAAGTCTGAGTGCTGGATTAACTCTGTTAGTTTTTATGCAGTTGCAATGATTTCATTCTGTTGTAGAGAAAATCAAAATCAGGCCTTTTTATTTATTCGGGCAATATGAAATATTTTTACAATATTAAGTATTCAAGTATGTGAGTATTAAAAGTTGGAGAGCAGTGTAATTGTTAGAGGACGATGAAGACAGATAATACATGGTTATGAGAAATGTCTGACAGGATAAACAAATATTGTCTTATTGTCCTATCCATTTTCAGAAAATATGGTCTGTAATTTGTGCGAAGTGATCTGTTCTACAACAGTTTCTGGATATGAGAACTAGGTACATTAACATGACAGGCAGTTTTTAGAAAATACAGTTCAGTGATAAGCCAGCCAACAAAATATTTCCTCTCTTTCCATGAGTTCATTATTTCACAAGTATGAAATGTCTGACCTTTAGTCTTTTAATTGGTTTTAAGAAATTGCCAATGTTGATGATTTGGAGAGTATGTGGTCCTGAAACAGTTAATGTTTCCTTTGTGAACGAACCAATTTGTGGTTGCAAGAATAAGTTGCTGGATTTAGTTTAAACCCAGCTGCTTGGGTATGATCATCAAAGAAAGAATTGCTTTTCCTGTGCGCACACAGTAGGTGACAACAGTGGCAGCTTTAGGCTCTTTGAGCAGTGTGTTGGCATGGGAGGAAGAAACTTTTTTGTGGGAAAAGCTGTTAATGAACGTACTTTTTTAGGTGGAGTGGAGGACCTAGTTTGTGTAGTACCTTACGTAGCTCTTGTATTCTGTATATAGCAATTTGGGAGTCCATAGTCTGTTGTCTAAAACCAGAGTTCGTGTATATTCAAGAAGACCTTATTGAGATCTAGACCGCTGAAAGGAAAGTTCAAATTCTGAGACTGGAACTACTTTCAGGAGCAAGTATAAAAGAAAACGTTTATGCCTCTCTTGTATTTCCTTCAGTACGATGCCCAGGAATCTTGTAAAAGTCTGTTCCAGCAAGTTCAGTGTGAAATGCATTGAGGCTTCTAAGTTATGGAAAAATTTGTTAGGTTTTCAGCAAAATAAATGACAGTGTCAAAATATTACTCAAAATAGACCAGAAGCAGAGAGATCTTTGAAGGTTACAGGTTCAAGTAGAAGATGATGGCTTCCTATTTTAATGAAGTAATGAAGTATTGTCAGAAGATGCGTGGAACAAGGGATACTGCAACCAGATTCAAGAGTTCCTGCTTGTGAGAATTGCAATAGGACACCAGACGTAAAGGGTACAATTCTGCTTTCCTTTATGGTCAAAGCAGAAAAATGATGCCTAGACATGATTCATCTCACCTGAAGATGGATATCTAAAATAGATTAGAGGTTGTTTAAAGTTAGATGAGATGAATCTCGACAAAGATAATAAATACACCAGAATAAAATTTCTATTTGTGTGTACTCAAATATATTTTGTTCTCAAATGGAGTTTCTCTTGGTTTCACTTTTGACTTAACATCAAAAGTTTTTTATGTCTTCTTCAGAACAAATTGTTTCTTGAGTATTAGCAAATTTAAATATGATAATCTCTTGTATGATTTACAGATTTTTTTCTTATTAAACTCAGTGAAGTATTTTTTTTCATAATTAACTGTCAAATGCACGATCATCACAAATAGTAAAATACTCTTTTACAATGTTGATCGTGTCAAATTTTTAAGGTTATGTTACCCTTTACTTCTGTTTTGTCAGTCTCTCTTCTAGTGAGCTGAGTGATTTAGGTGTTGGGCAATTAAATGCGTGTTTATAGGCTCTTTATCAGTTTTGCTATAAATTAAACGAAACACATGTAAATGGCCTCTTTGTGCCTGTTCTCAGTAAAGACTTCATTTACTTTTTCCTGACTTAGCAGATGCAAGGGAAGTCTAGTTTAGTGTTACAGCCACATATAGTACAGAAGCTCAATTAGGTACGAGGAGACTGCTTTATGAAGCAGTGTTTTATGAAGTCTTTTATGTAATGTAAAGCAAATAGGTTTGAAACAAAAATATGTATCTATCTTTTAGGTTACGTTGTAATTTTACAATATTTGTTGCATTTTGGTACAATTCCATGGGTTAGTAAGTGCATACATAATTTTAATCAAACAAGCAGTTACATGGATTAAGTTGGTTCTTTGCTTGTATTATATTGTATATATACAGTTCTTAGAGTATTTTTATGTTACTTAATATGGTAGTTGGACATTCCTAGACTTGAGTTCTCAGATCATCACAACTTCCATGTTATAAGTCAAATGATAAATTAGAAGAGTTGGAAATTGTGCTGTTTAGCAATTGCATCTCATAAAAACTGTTCAACAGTTGGAGGGGAATTATTCAGGTTTTTCTGTTTGAGGATTGTTGGAGTAGTTTGTTTTTCTTTTTTTTCTTTTCCTCCTGTCCCTGCCCCAAATTGTAAAAGCAGGTCTGCTGTTCTCAAGGTTGGTTTATACTTGGAGAAGTCAGGGTTTTAACGTTCATAACAAGAGAGCTATGATTTCCTGCTGTCCTTGGCTTCTTAAGGAGACACGCATCAGTTCTCATTCTTTTCATACGTTTGTTATGAACATCTTATTTTTCAACAGCGTGAAGGAAATGGTCAAATTACTATCCTCTCTTTGTCCTGCTGGTTGCAGTGCAAGATGAATGGTCTGTGCTGTGTTGGTGGTGTGGAAGATTGTGCCTGATTGCCATTGGAAAGATGTCTTTATTAATAAATGGCTATAGAGCCTTCTCTGAAGTTGTTCAAATACCAAATGAGTTCTGTCTGGTAGCTGGCCTTACAAAGGATACAGTTATTTATTGTATGCTGTGTATGTGCTTATTATCCAAAGTAATGCCTTGCAGTGAGCGCTCACAAATCGCCTTTCAAGCTGCAACATCTTAGGGTTTAATTGACTTTGCTATATTTTTCTACCTCAGTAACTTTGCTTAAATGGGCTTATTGTAAGTTCAGTTTTTTTGTTTCCTTTGCCATTTTACTGTAACCATTTTTTAAAAGAATGATTTTCTTTTAAGTTTATTCTGTAAAAGATGAAAAACAAATGTCAGATGCAGATGAAATGTGTTTTTACACTTGAATAATTCAAAATACTTTTCATCGTAAAGAAAAAGTTCTTCTCTGAATTACATATTTGGTTTAAATTTATGCAAACAAATAGTCCTATTTATCTTTAGCATGCTGTAGTCAAAGGGATTTCACATATTTGTAATTTTGTTTTTTAAAAAAGAAATGGCAGGACCACAGATTTTATTATAATTTAGTGTTGTGGGTTTTTTTGTCTGTTTGTCTTTGAAGAACACAGTATCTGTGTGTTGTGGTATCCCTCTTTCCAAAACAAGTATTTTAAATATCATTAAATAATAACAGTACCATACTGTATATAAACATACACAGTATCGTTTTTCACTTTGTTTTCCTGAAAACTGCATGATCTCATATATTATTTCAGGACTTCAGAAAAACTGCTGCAATCTCTCTGTATTCAAATTGGAGTTGGTGTTTTCATTAGTGCTAGACCACTTCACAGTGCTAAATTGACCAAAACATCAACTAAAATGGGGTAAAGAGGGGACAAATCTTGGTGCAAGTCACACTGTTCAGGTTTATTCACATATATCAAAGGAGTACAAGAGGCGAGTTCCAGAATAAAGGTGAATTTCAGGTATCTCTTCAATATTTGAATACTTGCCCTTGACTTTGAAGTGAAGGTGGCCTTGTGGTTTTATGTAATACGTTCATTTAGGTCATTGCCTTTAGAACTGCCATAAAAAGCTAAAATGAAAGGACTATTTTTAATATTTCCTTTCTGTAACAGTGGGGTTTCTACCTAGGTGTGGTTTTAACGTAAGGACTATAAAGTGAAGAATGGTCTGGTTTTAGGACATTATGCCTCTGTTTTCCTAGATCTACCAAAGTTCCTTTTTCTACATAGTGTTTTGCAGGGTTTTGAGAAAGTGACAACGTTATTTGTTCCTTTCTTCTAGTCCCGGACAGTCATTCCAGCCATTCTTGGTGCAGCGTTACGGAGAAGTTGGTCATTACTGCCTGGTTACAGTTTAGTTTGGTTTTGAGCTCAATAGTAATTCTTTCCATTTAATTCTGGGAATTTAAAACTTGATGAATTTATGTTCTTTTGAGTGCTTTGTGAGGTCTTGCCTTTTGATCATCAGTGTCTGATTTATAAGCACTGCAAGACTGAGCACTGGGAGAGTGCTAAAGTCTTTGGAGTTGGAAGAAGTTTAATTTGGAGGGGCTTTCTCAAATGAAGAATGATACATTTTTTTTTTTCAATAGACTAGAGCTCTAGAGATAGGAGGCGATTGAAGTGTATGTGTTTTATTGGCTTAGAAAATATCCAGCAGTGGTTTAAATTGCCTGCTGTGGGCCAATAATGGCCTTCCATCACCTGGTAACTTTGATCTGTAGTCTCTATACATGTAGTCTAAACTTTATTTTTCACTTCTCGTCTTTATACATGCATTATGTTCGTATATTGAGTTTTACCAGAACGTTTCTATACATATAGAACTCATCCGAATGAGTACTTGAAATCTTGGATATCCTTCTGTCAGGCAAATTAAGCAGGGATGGGTGGGGGGAAATTGTTCTGCAATAGAACAGTAAACAGGTAATTTTCTTTTGCCTACACTTTTAAAATAATCTAAGCTTTCTCGTGCTACTTTAATCAGAGAAGCTATTTGCACGTAATTTAATTTTATTTTTTTGCGGAGGAGAGTGTATGTTCTTGAATTTTTTTCTGGGTGATTTTTGATTACCAGTACTGCTGAGAATCACAAATCATTTAAAAAAAAAAAAAGTCAAAAATGAGTAATAAGAATTTTCTGCAGAGCTTTCATAGTGAGAAGGGTTGGGATTTCCATTAGTTAAGGTCAACAGTCTGTCTACCGTGAATTCAGTGTATGCAGAGTTGAACTCATTAAGTGTCAGTAAATAAAGTTTGTCCATCCATCTGAAAGATGTCTTTCCTTCTATCCTTCATGTAAAACTCCTTTTCCCAGTGGCAATTACTTCAACATTTTGTAACCTTTCTCAGTTAAGCTGTACATGTTGCTCTGCCCTCCCTGCTGTCATTAGTTGTTTGCAAAAAGCTGTGTGATGTTTTGTGGTAATAAACCTCTGTGTATAAATGTATATTCCATTATATACAGTAGAAACATGTTGGCTGTTTTAGAGGGGAACTAAGGAACTTCTAATTGAAGTAGAAAGTTCAGATTTTACTTTAGACAAGCACATTTAATGTCTGGAACTTTGTTCGTAGCTAAACAGTACAAGAAAATCAAATGGGATGCTATTTTCTCTTCTGTAAGTTACAGAAAGAGTTTGCCCACAGTCTGAATGTCAGCAGGAGAAGGTGGGTCACGAATTGAAGTCTCATTTTCAGTGATTAGTTGTCTGTGATGTTAAATAGCACACAAAGCTGTGTTCAAAAAGAATATTAGGCATTACCTGCAGCTAGTATACTGCCCAACAGTTTTGGCAAAAATCTGCTAAAAGCTGTATCTACTAAATCTGATCCTGTATTTCAATAATAACTGATAAGTATCTCTGTTCACACCTTGCAATGTAGCTAAGAAATATTGTTCCTGTTTCACAGGTATAAAGCTGAAGCAAAAAAGGGTAAGAGTCCACTGAGATCAGTTGTTAGATATGTGCCAAGCATTAACAATGTAAACATTTAGGAGGCTTTCACATTTATGTACTTAGGTATCTAGGGAGTATGGGTAATTAATGGACAAGTCAAACTTCGTGGCTAATTTCAAGAGGTTCTATCAAGTCCTGAATTAATTTCCATAGCAGAGCAAACTGCAGAACAAACTATTGGTCTGGTGTCCAAGTGTTGTCCATGGTTATTCCTGCCTTCTTACTATGACCAAAAACTCATGATTACAGATTTTCTGTCCTGTGTGATTAAGGGTCCGGCGGGTGGTACTTCTGTTTTGCGTATCATAAAAGATGGATTCACTCAGAAAGCTGAGCGCTGATGGTGTTTAGTTTAGATGTTTGGATCAAAGTGACCGCTAAATTACTTTTTGAAAAGAAGAAAAATTGTGAAAAGTAGTGCAAATAATACAAAACACAAAAAAGAAAAAATTGTTTGACAAGTGGAATCACTAAAAACTGTTCTCCTGGCTATTTTTCAGTTAGATATCTCATCAACTGTATGTCATTAGAAGTGGAATTGACATTGTTTCCCTGAAAATCATTTAAAAACAAAAAACAAATGCACAGTTTTATAATGTCATATCTCCGTTTCTTAACCATTTTGTTTTTTAAAAGGATACAGTATTGCAGCATTGTAATCTGGAAAACTAAGAGAATTGCATTGTACAGAAATGTTTATAGAACATACTTCATGTTATCTTCTTTTCATTAATTATGTCCTAAGAACAACACAGAATCATGCTGAATCTGACGTACTAGTTACCTTGGGGCTAATTATCTGCAGCAAGCGGAGTCTAAAAGATTAAGTAGATCTTTAATTTCCTGTAGTTCATCTTAATAGCATTCAGTTAATAGCTTAAGTTGTGTTTTGTTTTGTAAAACTTTTCTTAGAATAGTTTTTGGCGGGGTGGGGAGAGATCATGTTTTCTTCTGAAAACTGAAATGCAGAACTTCAATTTTTTTTTAAAGAAAAACTTAATATTTTGCTTTTTAAAAAGAAAAACATGAAAAGTAAGGCACCGAATGATTGATGAGGAGAAAAATGGACATATTTCTGGCCATCTATTAATGTTTTCCAGTAAAATTAATCTTCAGGATTAGATTGGCTATAATAAAATTTAAGCAGTGCTCAAAATAAATTGGATACGCTGATATGTCATACCAGGCATTCAAAAAATTAGCCTAGCACTTCTCAGAAGCCAAAGGAGATAATTGATGTGGTGGTGGTGAGGGAAGGTAACACTTCCAAAACAGAACCCAAGAGCCTTCTCAGAGGCAACGCTGAAAATGTTAGAAGTAGAGCTCCCCCATTCCATTTGTGTCCTGAAGTCTGCAACTGTTTGCAATATAAGGAATGAATACTGTGGCAACTTTCTTACCTGTTCAGTTTGAATATCTTACTATGTGTCAAATTCAACAATACAAAAGATAAATGTAAAGGTGTTGACAGAGAAATTAATTTTTAGCTTCAAAGGGGCCAGCCACATTAAAAATCCTATAGTATATGATGCAGACATAGTTAAAGACAGGCAGCTCAGGGAAAACAGGTTGTTTTTTTTTTTTTTTTCTTTGTATTTTTATTATTATTTTGAAAGAAGACCTCTGGAAAGAAGACTTGTTTATCTTATGTGATCATTTTATATGAATGTTCAGGACATACAAAGGAAGTGCATCAAATTTCTGTTCTGAGGATTTTATTCAAGGACTGCACTGCTTGTCTGCCTCCATGGTTTGAACTGTTTAGGTTCCTTCTCTTCATGTTTAAGTGACAATACCAGTAATTTGGGCAGAAAATCAGGAATGAAGCATATTTTGTAACTGTGTTTTGGCAGAGACCACATATATTCTGGAAACCTCCCCGTCCACTGTATTTGCAATAAGTATCACTGCAACAATTACATTATTAGTGCTATATGGATTCTTTTGGTATCGATTCTGTTGCTTGTATCTTATTTATGTTTACTGCCGTTACAAACTATTGTTTGGCAGTATTTCAGATTTACTTCTATAAACAGTTAAAACAAGATTTTGTAGTAACAATTGTTTAAATACATCTAATTGAAGTAAGGTGTAGTAGTGCAATTTTTTTTTTTTCCAGACTTGATTCAGGAGAGTGACATCTTTTGGTTGAATATCTGTGTTATGTTTGTGTGATTTTTTTTTCTTTGTGCAAACCATGCCCTGTCCTAGTACTGGGTTTTGTCATATTTCTGCAGTTAACATCTCCAGGATGTGATATCCTGAAACAGTGAAGTAACATGAAAGATACTTAAAAACTATATATTAACAGATTGAAATGAAATGCTCTCAGAGTATTTATAAAATACAGAACATCACCCACAATGAGTCTGTCACAGATGGAAAAAATGAATGTATTGACAAGTGTGTAGTCCATTGAATAAGTTTATAGACATAAAATCCTACCCACGAGTGCTAGAAATTAACAGTTTGTCTCCAGTACTGGATGTGGATTAGCTTAAACAGAAGCCTAAGTCCCATTAGGCAGACAAATCTTTATTGCCTGTGTATCAGAAGAAAGCCATTTACTTTTTTTTTTTTTCTAAGAATGTCCTGAAACAGTAGCCATACCTTATGGTGCAGTTCTAACTAGTGCTTTTGGTAGGAATGAACATATACCACATTTTCCTTTCAGAATGGATGCACTAGAGAAAATTGCCATATACAATCAGATTTCAGAAGAACCGGTGCTTGGTTTGCATTCTGCTTCTAGACTCTTAAAGTGTACAGGCTATTTCATGTCTTAATGATACTATGCATATTTAGACTGGCTATTTTCATTAAGTCATAAGAAAAAACACAGACTGAAGTGATTTTCTGTGTGCTTAGAGAGATACCTGCACAGCTTAGCTTTTCAAAGGAAATGGAATGGCTGTATTTGAGAACAGGTTTTTATTCTTGCAGTAGCTCACAAAAGTCAGAGAGAAGCTCTAGGGGCCAACTGAATACTTGAGTTCTCCACCTCTTCACTGAAGGAAGAATATGCTCATTTCTAAAATACCAAAGGTGGATGCTGTTTTTAACTCTGCTCTTGTCATTTGTTACTGCCCCAGCTGTGTTGGCTGTGTTCCATAGATAAATATTCCTATACTAGTAGACTGTGTTGCCTACCTAATCAGCCTCTGTTTTGTGTTTCTTATCTTGCAGTAGAAGTTATTGGTGTAGTAGTCAAGCCAAGATTTAGGCTTCCATATGAATGTGAATCATTGTCATTTCTTCCAAGCAATACATACTTTTTAATAACGAATACAGTGCATATTAAATTTCTGAAAACACCACTGTTGTTTCAGCCACGTGCATGTAAACAGATTGCTCTGTTCAGACAAGTGGACTTGGGAAGTGATGATGTAGTATATAGTAACTTTCTTGTGCTGCAGCCTTATGTATTATTTTGTAAGTGGGTATAACTCGTTAACAAACAGCAATTTTAATAGTGTGATTGGTGTTAATACAGATAATGTAGTGGCTGAGATCAAGAGTTGAAAAAGAAATAATTAAATGTAGTATGTAGCATTGTTTCATAATGATTTCTGTTTTGAGGGTATATTCAGGATACAAATTGGATAGAATTTTTAATTGCTAAAGCTGGTTAAGTGTAAAATTAATTTTAATGTGGCTTAAGTGAAACTAACTTTGATATAGTTGAGAAGCAATTTAAAAACCCCACTGGTCATTTACATTTTGGTTTCAAGTTTATAATCACATTTTATTAACGTTCTTTAATACTACACCTCCTAAGAATGCCTCCTTAAAGCAAATTAAAATGCTAATGTTAAGGGAAGATACTTATTTTATGCTTCAGTATGAAGTTTAAATGGATAACTGCTGATTATTAAGTACTCTGTGTGTGTGTATTTATATATAAAAATGTACAATGTCTCTTTTAAACATAGTGCAAGAAGTACACAGAAAAACATTGTGAGTAATAAGTGTTTTGTCCCATCTACCTTTTGACAGGAGAATTAGATGACAGAGAACAGGCAAAGCTGGAAGTAAAAGTATGGGATCCAGATAGCCCCCTTACTGACCGTCAGATTGACCAGTTTTTAGTTGTAGCACGGTAAGATTAAAATCCTCTAATAAAAAAAAAAATTCCTTTTCCTTTTCTACTGGCTATTTATTCCCCTATATCATGTTACTCAACTTGTTTACCATTTTATGAGCCCTTCTGTTTCCCACAGTTAGCTAAAAGAGAAAATCAGACCATAACCTTCTGCATATTTATTGAGTTTACAGAAGAGAGAGAAAAAGAGTGAGATATACTAGACTGCCTGTATTTAGGCTATAGTAGAATTTGATACTTTAAATGTAGATATCATTCTGTTTTCCCATCAGAGTAAATGAAATAAGATTTCAGTGCTAATATTACGGTCTTGTACTGAAGTATTTGGAATTTCATAATGTAATATAAAGTAGAAATGAAGATGATGTAAACAAATGAAATGGATCTAGAACTTGCCAGATTTGCATATAAGTTGACTAATATGCAATGCAATTATTTCAGATGAACATTGAAATTAAACTTGTGAAGTGCATTTCATTAGTGCAAAAAAAAATCTGGTCAGTTCAATTTTATAAATTAACATATGATTATGCAGACTTATTTGAGGAACGTCAAAGCCCTTGGAATTCATAAACACCTTTTAAAATAATTTCTCCACTTTACAGATTTTTGAAAATTTTTTTAAATGTTTTTGCTGAAGGACAGCTCTACGCTCATAAAATAAAGCATGTTTTTCTCATCTTGTAATTCATAGTTATAAATATAGAACAAAGGTACTGTTCTACTTTAGAAAAATGCTGGCAGAGAACTGTTAATCAAGGCTAATGTAGAGATGTTATCCTGAGTCATTCCATCTCCTTTTTTTCCTCTAACCTGGTTGCAGAGCATAGTCTCAAATCTTATTAGGCACATACTCTTTTTATGTTGTTTCCAATTTCTGTTCTTTATTCCTTCTCCCTTTTGAAAAAAGCATTTCAGGAGGGGGCGGGGGGGGAAGAGAAATTGCTTTATATTTTCCAGTTTATGTGTACAGTGAAATAGGTTGCTGATTCATTGTTGTACTCGTTTAGTTTTGATAGAATCATAGGATGTTCTGAGTTGGAAGGGACCTACAAGGATTATGGAGTCCAACTCGTGGCTCCACACAGGACCACCCAAAAATCAAATCCTGTGGCTGAGAGCGTTGTCCAAACACATCTTGAACTCCAGCAGGCTTGGTGCTGTGACTGCTTCCCTGGGGAGCCTGTTCCAGTGCCCGACCACCCTCTCGGTGAAGAACCTTTTCCTAACATCCAACCTTAACCTCCCCGACACAGCTCCATGCTGTTCCCTCAGGTCCTGTTGCTGTCACCAGAGAGCAGAGATCGGCGCCTGCCCCGCCGCTCCCCTCGTGAGGAAGCTGCAGGCCGCCATGAGGCCTCCCCTCAGTCTCATCTTCTCTGGGCTGAGCAAACCAAGAGACCACAGCCACTCCTCATAAGTCTTGCTCTCCCGGCCCTTCACCCTCTTCACAGTGCTCCTTTGGACACTCAAATAGTTTTATGTCTTTCTTATATTGTGGCACCCAAAACTGCACACAGTACTCGAGGTGAGGCCACACCAGCGCAGAGCAGAGCGGGACAATCACTTCCCTTGACCGGCTAGCAGTGCTGTGCTTGATGCACCCCAGGGTACGGTTGGTCCTCCTTGGCTGCCAATGTGTGCTATGCTGTGGACTCCTATTCAACTCAGCATCAACCAGAACCCCCAGATCCCTTTCTGTGGGGCTGCTCTCCAGCCTCTTGTCCCCCAGTCTGTGCATATATCCAGGGTTGCCCCTTCACAGGTGCAGAATCCGGCACTTAGTCTTGTTAAATTTCATGTAATTGGTGATTGCCCTGTAATCTCTCAAGATCTCTCTGCAAGGCATCTTCACCATCAATGGATTCAACAGCTCCTCCTAATTTAGTGTTGTCCGCAAACTTAGTATGCATTCAAGTTCTGCGTCCAGATCACTTATAAAAACACTGAAGAGAACTGGCCCCAAAATGGAGCCCTGGAAAACCCTACCAGTGTCTGGCCGCCAGCCTGATGTAACACCATTTACTATAACCCTTTGAGCCTGACCCATCAGCCAATTGTTCACTCATCATACTACATACTTGTCTAGCTGTATGCTGGAAATTTTGTCCAGGGTACTGTGAGAAACAGTATCAAAAGCTTTGTTGAAATCCAAAAAGATTACATCTACTGGCTTCCCTTGGTCTATGGTAGATCTGGTAGATGGTAGATCTTGGTAGATGCTGATCCACCTTGGTTTCTCTCTCTACCATTTAGTAGTGCTGTATCCTTTCTATACAGTAGTAAAAATGGCCTGACCCTGTTGAATTTCCAAGCAAGCCAGAGGTGTACAGGTGTGAACATGGATCTTTTCAGAAGATTACAATGCCTGCTGGGTGCTCTGTAGAAGAGAATCCAGAAAACAGAACTCCTAATACCAGCAATGTAATACCTGGGCATGTATGGGCAGACCATACAGGATGCCTTCAAAATATTGTGTGCGAAGATGAAGAGTTATAAATCTGATTACATGTGTCTTTTAAGAGTTCATTCATTGCCTTCACATCCCTCCACCTCCCATATTGCAACCACACTGGGGAGTTTAAGAAATATGCTTTGAAGCTGAAAATGTTCCCAGAGGAGAACATTGATACCAGTAAGTAGTCTACTGGGAAGTGACAGAGAATAAATGACTGAAATTTTTAGAAAAGAAAACTCTTCTTCCCCTAATCTGAGACATCCTGTGCAGTGCTGTGCACGTCCTGACCAAGACTGCATTCATTTAGAAGTTTATAAATTTCTGTTCAGAGAGTTTCTGTTATGGTGAGAATTGGTCCTGGTCATAGCTGCCTAATTGTAGCTATCCAAGATCTTGCGGTAGGCCAATCACTAATGACATCTGACTAACATCTTATTAGAGATGGTCACTTTATTGATGTTCTTCCACAAACCTCCACTCATCTTTGCTACTTGTGAACTGACAGGAACTCTTTCCAAGCTCCTACATACTTGTTTTCACAGGCTGCAAGATCAGATTTTTGTTGCGTTAAGTAGTTCTGTGAGAGGCTTTCACTGATTTCTAGAGCAGCAATTCTCCTATGACAATTGTGGCAGCTTTAAATTCGGTGTGTTTTGTGCTTGCAGGCAAAGGCTTTCATTATACTGGACCAGTAAAAGCTACTTGAGTAACAGAGTTGGTATTATGATCTGATAAACTGTGCATACAGACTCAGAAGATCCCTCTGCTGTGTCGTAACTGCAGTTATCTGGGCATTGGCTGTGTCTGCTGGGTTTCCAGTGAGAACGTTATTTCTGTTACCTGGAAGTTGTTCTCAATGCCAGAATTTCAAATTTGCAAAAATCAAACTTTTCCCTAAATGCTTGCCTATATATGATTTTGTTTAAGCAGGTATATGCTACCTATATATAAAATTTAAAAAGCTTTTTCGCGTGATCATTTTTGCACGCTGCTTCAGAGGCATTGAGTATTTCTTCTCAGTTTTTTTTTTCAGTCACCCAAGCACGCTTTGTTCTTTAGAAGGTGGTTAAATACTCATTTTCCATTTGCGTTGCCCATTTGCAAGAACATTTATATTTGGCCTTGATCATGTGTTCTGACAGGATTTGTTTACTGTCTCAGGAGTAAAAGGCCTTTTTTTCCTATGTTTATATGCTTGGTCAATCCATGGTCCTGTCTCTCTGGTCATTAAACACTAGCATGCAATAATTTAATGGATAAAAAGATACAAGAATATGCATGTCCTGTCCAGAAATCAGAGGCAGCGGTGTCAGAAAAATCTAAAGAGATTTTGCAAAGTGTAAGAGTACTTGTCAGGAAGGATACTTAACCTCAGGCTCTCTGAAGAGTCTTACTTGATTTTGTGGATTTAAAAATCTTGAAAGTACAACATTGCTGCTACTGAAGCATAATTTGGACAAGGGCTCTTGCTTGAAGTAGCAAAAGCAACTGTTAGGAAAAGCTTGAGGCATCAGACTGACATATTCTGTTTTTGAGTTGTTTTTTTTTTTTGGATAACACACTGTCAGTTATACTCTGGCAATGAGAATTCTAACACCGTTTTCCACTCCATTCAAATAAGATAAAACTTCACTGTCCCTACCTACTCTCCAGCGAAACCACAGCCAAGGGAACGGGCTTGGCGGAATCAGTGGGGAAAGAAGACCCCGTTGAGCTTGACCCTCAATTTGTATCCTGTCATATGCATTGACAACAGTTCTGTTGGCTTCGAAGAACAGGATCTGAGAAGCTGCAACATCCATTTAGAGATTATAGATCTGTCCACATTAGCAAATAGTACAGTCCAGTAGAAATCTATTTGTAGAATGAACTGTTTGGTGATCAGAACCTAGTATCCACACTACTATGCACATTTTGAGCAGTTTTATTTTTAGGCTAACTCTAGTCTGGTCCCGTGGACTGAATATCTACTAGTATGTGAAACTAGTGTTTAATTTAAAAGAAATCCGATTTATGTGCTCCAAGATAATTTTTGATGTTGGTCAGAGTGCAGTAGATATAGATGCTGGAGATACTTGCTTTGAAGCTCCATTGCTGATTTGAACTGGACCACGAATATACATGCACAGTCTTCTCCAATCATCTGTCTCTGTCATTCCTAATATACAAGGGATACTTCATTACCTTGTGAAAACTCCATAACATTCCATAGTATTAGGAAATAGAGACTTTCCTATTGTGTATATGGTTTTTGTGTGTTTATTTTGTCAAGGAGTTGAAAGTGGTCCTGACAAGGCTCAAGTTTAGGAGGCATTGTGGGCTCCAGTCTGGACAGATGCTGAGAGCTATAGACATGGAGAACCCCCTACATTCCCACACCCCTACTTTTTTTTCTTTTCATTTACTTTCTGTCTGTTAGTTTGTCTGTAACTCATTACATGGTAAGTTCTTGGTACCTCCTAGTTCTGTTTAGTTTCACAGCATCATGAAATATATGTTAGGTAACAACTTAGTTCTTTTTTTCTGCTTCATCTCATTAGATTATTGACATAGTCTTCCAGAAGGAACAAATCTCTAAACCAAGCCATTTTCCAGACATTTCTGGTCCTAGCTTATTTCTTACTGAAACGGTGTTTAGAAGACTAATTCAAATAGCCTTAAAGCATTTGATCTCTACCTCAAAATTTTGTTATTTTATTTCTTTGACCTGAATATCTCATTGAATATCTCTGGCTGACCTAAAACATTTGCCTTCATTTGAATACTTCCTTATTTTTTTGATGTATTATCAGAGAAGAATGGAAATGTGTGTTTTGTCGTTTGAATTGGATCTTGATCCTTTCTGTGTTGTTTCCACTTTTCCATTTCTCTAAGACAGTGATTATATTCATTTTCTGTTGGTTACTGTTGATTTAGTTGAAAGTGTTCATGGTATATGGAGATGTATTTGTTACATGAATTCATCTTACAATGAGGAAAGGAATACAATGCAGCTTCAATTAGTAATGTTAATTCACATTCAGGAAAATATTAAACCTTCAACAGAGGACAATAAGTAAAAACTTACTTTTAATTTGTATTTTTTATTTAAAAGTGTGCTGAAATATTATTACTCTGTAACTGTTCTTGCAAGATGATTCAACATAGTCAGTGGCAGTTCACAAAACTCCCCAAGCTCATCAGTGAAAATAAACACATAAAAGTCATTGGTTTGAAAGCTTCAATATTAGTGTGCTTCAGGAATCACTTTACGTAGTAAGAAGTAAGAGGAATTGGAGTTGATTAAAGAGGTAATGAAATTTAATGGCTAAATTGCAACATAAAATTGTGGTAAAGAAGGTGAAAAATCTTAATGCTGGTACAGCACTGGTAAAACTAGAATTTAGCTTGCTAGCAAGGTGAATTATAGCATTTAATGGTAGACGGTTTGGAAATTTAAAAAATATGTTCACATCAAGTGTACTAGGAGTATCAAAAATATTATGTTTCTACCTGTCTGTCATGTTTGTCCAAAACAAGTTTATTCCTTTGTGCATTTTGCCATACTATAATTCTTCTTGACCAAATTCATCTGAAAATAACTAATTCAGACTTGGAGATGAATTTCCTTTTTCATCTTTTTTTTTTGTGTGTGTGAATTTTGATCTCTTGCCTTACAGAGAAAAAATTTATGCAGCAGCATTTTCTTGGACCTGATTTTTTGGGGAATGGTAGTGGAGGCTGTAAATCTCCTACTCTGACTATGAAATTGCAGGTCAGAGTACAAATGATGGCTTAAATCATATCCTGTGATTTAAACTACTTGTATGTATCAGATTCTATTTCTGTTGAATAACAAATATTTAACATATGTTCAATTTTTATTTAATAATGAAATTGAAGGGTTTTTTTTGTGATGCATATGGGACATTACATATAATGCCACCCCCCACCCTGACTTAGAGAGTCTTTAAGAGAAAGTATAGAGGCAGGTGACTTCGTGTGTATCTTGTCATCTCCCTTTTGCACTCTGAACTTCTGAAATGAGAATAATGAAGCATAGCACTGTACAGACAGTTGCTTAGAACTGCAATGAAAATGTGTCCTCTGGAACAGCATCATTTCACTATTAATGTGTTCTTCGTGTCATTTTTCATTATCCAGTAGTAAAAATTTCAGGGGTATTTTTCAACTTTAATCAATACTGTGTTGGTTAAATATATCTCCAAGAAGTACTTTTTCTTCTTTCCAAGAATTTAAGTATCATGAGACTCTCTTGAGCAATCAGATATTAATTGTCTGTTTGTAAAATGCTGTTATTGATAGCAGTCTAAGAGGTCATTTTTAGGACCATTTCCAACACACAGTGAAGGGGAACATTGGTGTAATAATAAGCAAAACAAAAGCTTTCGTAATATGTAGAAAATCACCAAAGATCCACTCAACTACTTTGCTCAGAAACTTTAACTCAGATGTGAGATGTAAGTCTTATTCATTATTTTGCAAATCTGTGTGGTAAATTGTGAATTTGGAGATTCATGGATGCACAAAGGTGGTTTGATTTAAACTAATTTGTCCGGAGTATACACCCTGTTCGTCTTGTATCTCTGAAACAGAAACAATGTATACAAGGGAACTATTTGAAAATAGACATACTCATATTAAAAAGGATGTCTGTCTCACCTGGATTTTTGAGAATACAAGGTAGAAGGAAAACAGAGAGTTAACTGGACTGGATCCAGAGCTTTCTGGATCTGATTTGATGCTGGAGTGCTACTGCTACCTGTAAGACTAGTGACGGTTTTTATCCTGATGTGTAATCACCGTGGTTCTGAATTTTCTTTGGTAAGAAACAACCCTTTTCAGAACTAGCTGCTGATGAGAAATTTAATCTTTCATACAGTCTCTTGCTGTCACTGCTTGATAATTTTGTTGGCTGCCCACTAATACTAATCTTAAGTGGAAAACTTGAACAATTATTGCCTCCTTGTCTTCTCAGTCCCGTTCATATTATTTCAATAGCTTCTGGAGTTCACAGACAGTTACAGAATGGTTGTGGTTGGAAGGCATCTCTGGAGAGCTAGTCCAGCCTCTTTCTCAAAGCAGGATCAATTAGAGCAGGTTGCTGAGGTCCACGTCTGGTAGGGTTTTGAGTATCTCTGTAAATAGAGACTGCATAACCTGTCTGGGTATCTTGTTTCAATGTTTGACCACCCTCACGGGAGAAAAAAAAAGATTTTTTTTTTTGAAGTGTTTAAGTGGAATTTTCTGTGTTCGATTTCCTGCTCACTGCATTTTCTTGTTTCACTGGGTACTGCTGAGAAGAATTTGGCTCAATCTTGTTTGCTGTCTTCCATCAGGTTGACATTGATAAGATCCTTTCTGAGCCTTCTCTTCTCCAGACTAGACAATACCAGGTTTCTCAGCTTTTCCTCACATTATAGATTTCCAGTCCCTTAATTGTTTTGGTGACCCTTGCTGGACTTGTGCTAATATTACCTTATCTTTCTTTTACTGGGGAGCCCAGAACTGGACACAGCACTTCAGATGTGGTCTCACCAGGGCTGAGTAGAGGGGAAGGATCACTTCCGTCAATCTGCTGGTAATGCTCTTCCTAAGGCAGCCCAGAATGCTGTTGGTTGGCTTTGCTGCAAGGGTGTATTGTTGACTTATGGTCAACTTGTCCACGAGGACACCCAGGTCCTTTTCTGCCCAGCTGCTTTCCAGCTACTTGGTCTCCAGTGTGTACTGGTTTCTGGAGTTATTCCTCTCCAGGTGTAGGATTTGGCTTTTCCCTTTGTGGATCTTCGTGAGATTTCTGTCAGCCCATTTCTCCAGCCTGCGAAGCACTTTCTGATGGCAGCACAACTGTCTGGTCTACCAACCACTGCTCTCAGTTTTTGTGTCATCTGTAAACTTACTGAGTGTGCCCCTCAGTGTGCTGAGTCAACCCCATCATCCAGGTCATTAATGAAGATATTAAATGGCATTTACCTCAGTGGCAGCCCCTGGGATACACCACTTGCCTGTAGCCAGGCTTCACACTTGCTAACAACCTTCAGAGCCTAGCGGTTCAGCCAATTTTCAGTCCTCACTGTCCATTTATCTAGCCCATATTTCATCGGTTTGCCTATGAGGGTGTTACGGCACACAGTGCCAACAGCCTTGTTGAAGTCTAGATAAGCTGTGCTTATCCCATGTTCCCATATCTGCCAAACTAGTTGTTTCATCCTGGAAAGCTATTGGGTTGGTTAGTCATGGTTTCCCCTTTGTAAATGCATGTTGAATCATCATCTTCACCCAGCTGAAGAGTCAGTCTCTTTAATGTCTCTGATCCACGCTGCTGATGCTGTACTACTATTGTCTTCTGAGTCTATTATTGTACTAATATAAAATTTTGAGATCAACACCAAAACCTTACCCAGTATTTGAGATAGATTCACCATCGTTTCAACCTGTAACTCAAAAATTTACTTCTGCTTTATTTTCCATTCCTTTCCTGATAAATATTTTCCTGTTACTGAATACTGAGCCCAGGTTTTTACTGTACAGTCCAAAGGGAATCTTGCATTTCTTTACAGAGTAAGCGTAAGTAATTTATAGTAATCACTTTGCATGGATGTGGATACATAGAGTGATTGGGATTGTTTTCTGGTGACATTGAATTCTCCTGACATTTAATCATCCAGTAGTGTGGTACAACTTCTTGCAATTCATTTTAATTTGCTCCAATTTGCCTGAATATGCTGAACAGCAAAGATGACAGTGAAGTTGTATGTGGATCTTGCCTGGTAATTTTCTGAAAGGTGTTCATTTGAGAGATTAGTTACCTTTTCCTTTCCTCTTATCCTGAATTTTTGTTCTTATATATTCTCATAGTCCAATTCTTCTGCTTGCCTTAAAGGTATGGGCATGGCACATCTTAAACAAGCGAAGATCTTAAAAGAACTTAAATGCTGTGTCATTCCTTTGAAACGGATGTGGATCTTTGAAACGGATGTGGGATCTCAAATTTTGCAGGACCAGAGACCCACAGTAGTAGCTTTAATAGCTTTTTTTTTTAATGGAAACTGACGGGAAATTGCTTTGTCAACACTTTTCAGTAACTTTGGTTTTAGATATTAAAAGTACAAAAATGTTCAAAACATCTGAAAAGTTCCTACTGTGGGACAGTACTACTTTGTAGTACTACTTTGTGGTCAGTTTTGATTTTTACCTTAACAGTGCAGTTATTAGCTGCTGCTTAGTGTATAGAGTAAGTGAAAAGAGGGAATAATTTAATAATAGGAAAGTTACCAATTGTCACGGTATAACAGTGCCAAAACTGTTGGACATGCCTATAAATCCTCACACCACCAAGTTCTCATGTACATGGTTAAGTCTTTACACAGACCGTGTTTAAATCGTGGCAGCAGTTCCTGTGGAATAACTTTGATACCTCACTTAATATACCCATGGCCATAATTTCCATCCAGTCTCTTATCTTACTTCTTGATTACTTCATTTCTTTGACCTTGACAAGCATAGTCTTCTCAAATCTGAATGTACTGCTTGAAAGTTCATTCTTTGCTGTTCTCATCCTCCAACTACATAGTGGTACCAATCTCTGTCATCCCCTTATTTTCTCACATTCTCTCATGGTTATAAAACATTGTACAAACCTTAAACTAACACAAGACCACTGCCTGCTATACTAAGCACATCCCAATGTATATTCCCGAATCTGTCTATATCTATCTTGTGTATTTTTAAAGTCCTAGACTTGGCTACAAGAAATATGGAACAATGTATTCTGTATTCAACTCCTAATCTGAAGTTTTGTATAAATCCAGGGCTCTTAGGCACAGCAAAATGACAAAGAACTGCTTCAGCCCTAGAGAGTTCGCTGCCAGGTTTTTTTTTTTGGTTGTAGATGTTGTGTTTTGCTGAATTTGTAGATTTATTCCATAGTCTTAGATTCTGGCACTGGATTATTTTTAAAAGTCTTATGTTTGTAAGTTGTTAGCTGCAATCTCCATTACAAGTCCTTGAGAGAACTTTCTTGGTTCACCTTTAAGATGATTAACACAAGAAAAAAACTAATTAAGGTTACACTGGATCATATGGTCTAGCCCTTACACCTGCTTGCTGATACAGCCTCAACAGAAATCAGTCTCTGTAGATACCACCAATTGTTTATCCTTCTTGTCCATCTCACAGCCACGTGCGTAGTTCACCGTTTGTATGCTTTTTGGCTTGAGCTTATTTGGGAAGGCTTTGGAGCACGTTGGTTTCTGCTTGAAGTCTCACTATTTTTAATTACTTGCTCTTGTTGTTGGTGCCTTGAGCACAGTTTCTGGTTATGTGAGTTTATTGTTATTCTTGACTTAAACATGACTAATTATGTATTCTAGTTATTTGGATTCTACTAACTTAATGGAACATTTCTTCTTACATTAAAGAATCTGTTTAAAAGAAAAAAAAAGCGGTAGTCATAATCTGGCTGTTCAGGCTGTTTTGGCTGAACAGTGAGTTTTGTTTTGCCAGCAGGTAGGTGAAGGCAGTAGAGTGTCATCTGGAAATAGGTGTTGAGGAGTATTTTTTCTTTCAACATTTTAAAATCATCCTTTGGGATTATTAGAAAAAAGTCATGCAAGGAAAAATCACAAAGGAAATATCTGACGTCTGTATCAGTATTTTCCTCATTTCTGTGTTTTGAGTGAAAAAAAAGAAACATAAAAACTAAGATATTTTAACTATTTGTAAAAAGAATATTTAAATCCGGATTTTGACTGCATGGCTAGATTATACAGAGCACTGCATATCACTGCGTTAAGTTTTGAGACTAGGTAGCTATTTAACAGCCAAATGCTCTAGAATTCCTACACTTTCTTGGGTTGTCTGGAAAATTCACTCTTTCAAAAGTTTCCAGGAATGTTGAGCTGGAAGTTGATTTTGAGATAAAGCCACAGATGCCCCATCCTTCCTCCTTAAAATGACACATTGCCTATGCTTTATGGTGGTTCTGAGTTGTTTTGCACTCACATATCCCATAGTCCGGCACAGCATTCCTCTGGTGGTTGTGAACCTCTCCTACTCAATACAGCATTGTAAGTGATGTCAACTAGTACCTCAATTCTCACTTATTTGACATAAACCTAGCTTTATATCATGTCTTAATTTTGACTTGACATACCGGGCAACGTCATTCACATATGCTTGGGCCCTTACGTCAGCCTAGAAATTTTGGAAGCAACTTGGTAGAGTGACTTGAGGACATATTCTTTGTAATTTCCATAACATACTCATATTTTATTTTTGAAATATGGTCAAATAAAATAGTGTTAGTTATGCAAAAGGAAAATAAGAAGCTGGTAGGTAGCAGCAGAAGGGAGATACAGTCATGCTGCATGCTGCCTTACTGGCTTGAGCAGTAATGACAGAAGGATTACAGCAAAGATTGTTAGCTACAACCCTTATGCCAATGTGTTTAAAGGTGTTGACTGACTATCTGGAAATGTGTTCGCAATAGAGCCTGATTCTTGGGACTGATCTGTGGATGGATACTATTTATACACAGCCAAACTTTAAAAAAAAAAAAAAAAAAAAAAAAAAAAAAAAAAAGAAAAAAGAGAACCGTGTCACATATTTGCTATCTCTGCAAAGAAGGAGCAAAGATTCATTGTTTGAATATAGCTTATTTACTCCACAGCCTTTAGAAATTTAAGCAGTTAAAATCTGGAGTGTGTGAATCACTGCTGTTTAATCTTAATCATGTCTTAAAGGTTTTTGGCAGAGAGTACTGAAATGTATTCAGTATTAAATGTTTTGAGATTTAAGATAAAATTGCAATAACAGATATTGGTACCAGTTTCTCCACTATCAGTACTATACCTTAGTGAGTAAAACTCTTGATGCACTCTATGTTATTTTATCATTGAGTATTAGGCTTATAGTACACAGTAATGTGATGGTTTGAGTGTGTTGTTCTCTGTAATTGACATACCTTATTGGTATAATTCTGCACTTACAACTTGTGTGGGATGTGATTGCTGAATGAGGCTCCAGTCCTTAGGCCGGAGGCTTACAGTGTATTAAAAATGTTAGGTGCTGTAATTAGATCTTTCAGTTTGGGGGGACTTGCATCATGTAACTGCAGCAAATCATCTTTTCAAATGTCATAGTGATGCAACGCACTAAGGATGGTTATCGAACTCAGGGTACTGGAACCATTTATTAATTATCTTTCTCATGTGTCATTGCGTCTTTGCTCATTTCTTTATGATATGCTGAGCCCAGTCAAATTCTTCTACGCTTCTTTCCCTTCACCTTGCATGCTATGTGATAGATGTGCTTCAAAGAAAAGTTTGCGGTTTAGAAAAGTCGCTATCACTCTAGTCCTCCATCTCCATGCCTTAGCTTTTATGGCTGTGGTAAGTCTCATAAATGCTACATACAGTTCATCCACAAAGGTGCAACAAAAAGGTAGAGGTTTGGAGAAGAACTTGTCCCATTTCAGTAACATTGGGATGCTTTTATTAAGTAGGCTGAGAGAGCCACTTGTTCGTTATTACTTTACACTTGTGACAAAAGTATGATTTTGGAGGTACTAATATGCTTGGCCTTACTAATGGAAGTAGTAGACATGCGTTACTGAAGTGAATAAAATGTTATTTCCTCACAGGAACATGGTGAACCCCTTTTTTAAATTGTATTGTACAGTGGTTTGGCTTTCTAATTTTAAGAACAATAGTAACGGTTTAAAAAAAAAAAGCAAAATGAGTCTTTGGCTTCATAATAAATAAATTGGTACATAAGAATTCTCTGAGTATCTTTTGTTTCCATGCTGTTTCAAATGAGTTGTTCTTATATGTAGGATGTTACTTTTGGGGGGATAAGGTCAGAATTTTTACTGCAGTGTTTGGTGGCTTGCCTTTATGAAATTACCCTTTGTTAGTGAAGATCTGAAATCCAAAAGTTATCGTATGTGACTTTATGTTTTAAAATCACACCTTTACGGGTATGGCATAATCTGGTAATAAAAAAGAGGTTAGATGTTTTAAATGTTTATGCATTTACTGTTTCCTCTTTCTCTGTTGTAGTGCGGTTGGCACGTTTGCTCGAGCATTGGACTGCAGTAGTTCTGTCAGGCAACCTAGTTTACACATGAGCGCAGCTGCTGCTTCCCGAGACATCACACTGGTAGGTGGCTTGTTAAAAACCCTCCAACTTTTTTTCTGGATAAATTATATTCATTAGTATGATGAGAAAAATATATAATTTCTTATATTTTACCATGTACTCTCAAAGGCTATTAAACAGGAAACTGACTTAGTCTGGACTACTGTAGTGCAGTGGTAAAATGTAATGTTTTCAGTAATACTCAAAGAGTTTCTTTCATATTCAAAAGCTGCTTCTTCTGTTTCACGCTTGCTGATCTGACCTTACTGACATTCTGTTCACATTAAATGCTTTAGTTTTTCCATCAAACAGCTCTTCCATTTGACATTTTTCATTTTATTAAGATTCCATTGGATTAAGAATTTCTAATAAATCCCACAGAATGAACATCCTTCTTACTGTATTCAGTGATTAAGAGAATAGATTCATCCTTATAGCAATTTCTTTGTGTTTGAAAGTACATGTGCAGTTCTGCTAATAAAGGAATACATTTAACGTTTGAGTGCCATATAAATGTTTCTCTGTTGCAAATGATCCATTAAGTTCCATTACACTTAATGAAAGGCATATCTTATAATGAGGCACCAGAGGAGCCAGCCCAGGTTTAATTATTGTGTCTGTCTGTTCTCTCTCATTTTCCTACCCCCTCAGCTTTTTAAAACTCTCTTTTGCTCTTCGGCAAAGTACTTCCTTCTAAGTTAAGAAAAGACGTATTTGTCACTTTAGTAGTTATTCTTTCATAGTTTCCCATGTTAATTAGGAGCACATTTTGAGCAGCAGTTAAAGTTAGTACAGACATTTGCAGAACTTGTGGTAGATCTCATTTGTGCTTTGGAAGGGATGTTAGGTGCATAACACTAAGAAAATTACACTGTCCGTATTCTTAGCGGCGGATGACCCTTGCACCTGAAGTGTTATTAATGGGGGTGCCTGTGGGTTTCCAGTATTTCTAATTAGTTGTTTCAGTTAGAGATGGCTGTGAGCAGTCTGATAAGCACAGGTTATAAACACGAGTAAATTCAGGGTGGGTGTATGCATTACAGAGGTCTTGCGAGCTTAATAGCAAGTGAGAGGCTACTTTCAGGCT
The DNA here is from genome assembly GCA_013399115.1 of Anseranas semipalmata. Classification (NCBI taxonomy): domain Eukaryota; kingdom Metazoa; phylum Chordata; class Aves; order Anseriformes; family Anseranatidae; genus Anseranas; species Anseranas semipalmata. Next base: position 353,569 of record VXAA01001429.1, read on the forward strand.
TTCTTATCTTGAAAACCTGGGGAAGGTAATGAGACAAGGCAGGAAACTACAAAGTCATCTAGAAGACCTTGCTAGAAGACATGAAATTGTGAGTTTAACTGAGATGATAGTATGTGTGTCTTTTTTTTGTTGGTGATACAGACTGGTGAGATAACTAAAACTTGCATTTCTGGCGCACTCGGGCACAGTGTTTTCTTTTATAATGAAGATTGGTCTCTGAGAAGAGAAGGAATCTGGAAAGACTTCCTGTTTCAGATTTCTAAACGTTGCACAGTGCATACACTGAGTGCCATTAAAGCAAAGGAGGTTGACAGTCACTGTGCATGCTGCTTGTGGGGGGTTTATTCTGAAGAGCTCATGCTACTTTACTGTAAGGAAGTAAATCTGTTCTTGGATGTCTTTTGAACATTAAAAGTGTGAACAGATTTTTTCTTTCAGTTTTGAATGGCAAGGCTTTTTAATGAATTTTATTAGGCTTCCATATATGTAGCATATAAGATAAACATGTCTAAAACGATTGAATTATTGTATCCATATTCAGTTTCCAGCTTGAGTGCTTTGCTGGAGGCAGTTCAGTCTAGTTTATTTAACTGACTACTGAAATTGCATCTGTTTTGGGAACTGTGTGTTAGAGCTTGTTTGCAGTGTGTCCTGTTACTGCCTTTTCTTCCCAGCTCCATGCTGCTCTTCCTCAGCTTAGTGGATAGTTTCTTCCTTCACCTGCTTAAGGTTGGACTTGAAGTTCCCTCTGTCTACATGGCTAACACCGCACCTCTGGTGGGACCCCTCATTTGTGCTGCGCGGTGTGCTCTGGGCAGGCTTGCTTAGGGAAGGGTGGTTCTTCCTCCTCGTTCTTCTTCCTCCTCGTTCTTCTTCCTCCTCGTTCTTCTTCCTCTGTCCTATTTGGGAGAGGCACTGACTGACAGTTGTCCCCAGCCTCCTGCTCCTTAGGTATCGTGTTCCCATTAGTTGTTTCTTACCCAAGGATGCAAGGACTGCAAAGCAGATAAAAAGGAGATACTCCAGGACTTTGTCTTGGGCATTAGCAATGTCTTCGGGCTGCTCTTGCTTTTGCTGGCACAGTTTACTCATGGCAGTGTGGGAATCTGACTGAAGGTGAGGGCTGACAAACCTACAGAAGGCAGTGTTACTGTGGGAACTTGTCAGTGGTCTTTTGTTACAGAACAGCTCAATGAAGATGCTGCTTACCACAGAGTTCTCTGCCAATCTCTTTTTTTAGTAATATCACCAAAAAAAACTTTATGGAATCAGTTGTTTATTATCGATGGAAAAATGAATGCAAAGCAAGAGCAAGGTCCTGATTTATTCAGTTTTGTTGTCATATTTGAGAAAATTGATATCGGTGAATTGATCTGGATATAGCAACTGCTTGGAAAATATGCAGAATATACTGCTTTTCCATGAGGGCAGCATTTTAAACAAAGATATAAACCTTGGTAACATAAACTGTAAGAGTTCAATCTTTAAGCTTGCTTTATTCATTGTCCTCATGATAAACCATAAATCAGTAATTTAATTTTACATTCTCTAATCTGAAGATTATGGCTTTCAGACATTATGCTACAGTATTTCCATATTAGAATACTTCACGTTAACAATGGCTTCTTCTCAAGGCTGGTGAATTTGGCTTGAACCATAAGTAAAGTGACTTATTGTAGGATAACAGTGACATTACTTCTTGCAGATGAAACAGTTCAAGAATCTTGTCCCTGATAGCTTTCAAAGAGGTATATTGAAAGCTGGAGAGAGACTTAGCAACTCATAGGAGATAGCAAAGATAAGGAGAAGCCATTATTTGCAGTACATTTTGTATGCAGAAGCTCAACCGGAATTGCTGTGTAAGTGCTATACTGACACATAATGCAAGACTGTTCCTTCCTTGCAAGGTTTTAGGTTTCATAAGATGAGTTCAGGGCTGTGTGAAAGACTGCATGCTACACTTAGAGCTCATCATTTTGGGGGGGGGCAACACGTGGGAGGCTGATGTTATGCAGTCGCACACACACACTACTGCGCTTTGTACTTCTACTGCCTCCTTCAGCACAATGAGTTAAGATTGTTGTGATGGACTTTTGGGATGCTGAATCAGAAGGGCTTCTTGCATGTTGCTCATCTTCCCTGTGGGTGGATCTGTGATGTAGCTGATTACTTTTCATGTTCCCCATCACTTGTGAGTGTCCAGTGTTACCTCTAAAGTGGAGAATGCTATCACTTGTTTGTTTTCTGGTTTTTTATTTTTTTAAGGGAAAGTGAAGTAAACAAAAAAACCTTATTTACCCATATCTGGAGTTTTAGCAAGGGGCAAAAATCTTGCTTGTTTTCCAATATGATGATAATGAAAACAATAAAAGACTTCTTTCTCCAGCAATGACAATATTGAGCACATGTATGTCTGAGGAACTCTTCAGCTACTATTCAGAAGTTTTGTTAATTAAAATTTCTCATGAGTCAATATACGTCACTGTCGCTATTGGGTTACTTGAAAGCAATTTCTACCAACCAAAGATGCTCCAGAAACGTTTGCTCGTGATTTACAGGAACTAATTAACTAGTGTCATTTTTAGTAAACATTTCATTAAGGCATTTCCTTTCCCAAACTGAGTAATAAACAATTTATTTTCCTTGTGTTCCACAGCAGAAAACCTATGATATCAAGATAGATTCTAAATTTAGCATTAGTTGAGGCTTGTTGTATGGTATATAGAAAATAGATTGATTTGTGTTAATTGAAGTGGACTGCTGTCTAATTAAACAAGTGGTTTTTTTTTCACTCTCTCCTTCTCCATATTAGTTTCATGCAATGGATACATTGCATAAACACAACTATGATTTGAGCAGTGCCATCAGTGTTCTGGTGCCACTTGGAGGGCCTGTCTTGTGTAGAGACGAAATGGAGGAATGGTCAGCATCAGAAGCTAGTTTATTTGAAGAGGCATTGGAAAAGTATGGCAAGGACTTCAATGACATTCGACAAGACTTTGTAAGTACTGAAGTAGAGTACTTCTTTGTTAGTATGTTTTCTCATGGGTGATCATGACTGCTTTCTGTAGGTTTGGAAGATTAGCTAAGAGGAGAATCTTGAGTATTCGATATATGCAAGTAACATGCATGTACATTTTATACAGATGAAGGTCAATATTCTTTCTTGTTTGGTGCCATTCTTTGGAAAGATGTTGGCAGAAGATAATCTGTTTAATGGTTTAATACTAGGTATGGCATATCATATGCAAATGTGTTTTGATCAGGATTTTTACAAAGACCTGGAAAAGCTCCAGAAGCTTCTGCACAATTTCCAGTGAAATTGATTGTTAGCTACATGCCTGGCTCCCCTGAGTGTTTTCAGAAACTCCGGGGTTTCCTTCTACGATTAGTAGAGAGAAATTCATATTCAAATAGCTTTTAAAGTGCACTGCAGCGAGTTACTTTGACACATTGGATATTTTGGCACTTCTGAAAAGTGAAGCAAATGTTTTCCAATACCTTATAACTACAGTTTTTGGTACTGAAGTGTCAGATTATAGGACAGCAAATTAAAGCTTTGCTGAATTCTACTGCAGAGTAATGAAATGAAATTAGTTCTGAGACTGAGTGCTGAAATTGCTAGTAATTTGTTTACAATTTTTTCTTGCATGCTTCCTGCAGAACCTCCTTTCTTTCAATGAAAAATATTTCCTCTGTTGTACTAAGTTATTCGAGTTGGGCTTTGTGAAAAGGTTAGGATATGAGCCAAAAGAATTTCATTACTTAAGACTGAAGTTGATTGAAACATTTTCACAACAATTTCATTCTGCCTGACTCTGAGAGCTCAGAGGCTTTTTTTTTCTTTGCAGATGTTACTAATAATCTTTGTCAGGGGAAAGCAGGACTGTGTGGTACACTGTAGAAGTCCTTCCAAGATAGTGTGTGGGATGGCAGGAGGAGGCTTGGCACTGAGCTAAGCTGTCTTTATCTTCACTTTCACAGTTCTGAAATGAAACAGATAATTGAATGAATGTGGGAAGGGAAGACCATTGTTTTTCTGAAGAATTGACATTTTAACAGGTGTATTATATATATGTGTGCTTGATTCTGAGATTCCTAAGGGAGAAAATGTTCACTGCGTTCATCGCATGAAGTTGAAAATTGCATCATGGACAAAATAGCTCTCAAATTCAAGAAAATATGAGTGGAAAGGAGTATTTTATAGACTCTTAGAACCGAAATCAATATAAACTACATTTGCTTATTATTTATCATACAGATAAATGGGTGCTCAGCAGTAGTTGTAGAGTAGTTCAGTAGCTATGTCTTCTAACTGTTATGCACTGCTTAAATGTTACATAGTAGTACATAGTAATACATAGTATTTGGATAGTATTTGGCTTTCCAAAACGTCTAAAGCATCTACTAAAAATTTTATTTGGTGTTTACAAGTTGAGTCCTAATACCACTTGTGACCAAGTAAATCTAAGCCTTGTCTCTTGCATTTATGTAAAGTTTTTTCGGTATAATTTTTGAGTGATGTTAAATGTAGTTAAATTCTGTTGATAAGCGTACGTTAAATTGATATAGTGGAGTAATGCATTGCAGAAATAACTTTTGTGTTTTGATGTTCAAATGCTAGATATTTGAGTGAGTTTACTAGAGGCTCTTTAAAATATTCATTTTTATCTCAGGTAGACTGCTGATACCCTCCCTCTATCAGTGAATATTCCTTCCCAACACATAGGTACTTTTTTCCCTTGCCTTCCTACCAGAATGAAAGATCTAGAGATGGGGTTGCATAGCCTACAGAGGACTTGTTAATGATGAGTCAGAGTACAGCAGAAAGGGATATAGGATAGTAATCACTTACAGTCTTTTAATTAAAACAGGGATGTTGTCTATCCTTAGTCACTTTTCTTTTTAACCTTTGGAAAAATAGCGTGTCATTTTTAAAATATCATTAGAAGAATGTATACTTTACATACTGTTTTATATGGTATTGGTAACAATGCATACAGTCTTGATACAGTTCTGTGTAATTTGGAAGCTCTCAATTGCATTAATCATGTAATCTTGTGAGATAATTTCTCTCAAGTAAAAGTTACTCACTTGCTATGTAGTATTCTAGAGGTTTAGAGCTTTAAAATCAAGAATTTAGTTTTAAGTAATCATCTAAAATAGTCCTTCAAGATTTAGATCATGGAAAGTTTCTGCAAATTGAGATAGCTGGAAATTTCTAGTGCTTAGCAGTAATTATCCATGAGAACACATTTATCTGTTACCTGATATCATCCCTCCTAAGTCGCTCTTACACATGTTGAAAAAGCATGAACAAAGAAGCTGATGCACTGCTAGTGTGTGTGCTGACTTGTTTGAGCGTCCACTTAGTGTCTAATCCTGTGATGTCTGAGATTAAACTTGAAGCTACGTAGTGTGCACCGAGGTGCCACTGCGCAGGCAGGACTGCCGCCGGGTGTAGCAGAAAGGGGTTGGTAGCAGTGTTCTGAAGCAGGAGGGTTATGCAATACCCACCGGGGTCGTCATATGCCAGAGGAGTTGTCTTCTGAATCGGCCCAGATTTGCAAGACACAGCAGCTGCAATTGCAGCCCTTGTATTATAATTCTCTAAAGGGCAGGCTCATTTACTTCCCCAACAATTAGTAAGAACTAGCTCTATTTGACATTCAGCATGCAGCTCAAGCTTTAAGCTATAAACATTAAATATTAGTAAGCAAGGTAATTATTATAAATGGAATGGTGTGAAGGAGTTTACCTTTTTTTAATAGACAAGAGAAGCTCATTTGTTATCAAATTACAGCCTAGCCTTTGAATAATCATTTTCATCTGCTGTTGACTCATCAACCGTTAAAGGAGCTCATTTGTTGAGGTTCTGCTGTCTTTAAGGAGCTATGTGAATCCTAATCAACCTAAACTTTTTAAGTTAATTGAATTTACTTGATTTACTTGAATTACTTCACATCCCAGGGCAGTAAAATGGGAGAAGAGTGAATATTTTGTTCTGTAAACATAACTATTTTCCTAATGGTAAGAGACAGCTGTTAAACTTGTTAATTCTTAGTTTTTCATTATCACAATTTTTCACAAATTTATAACTTTCATGTCTGAAATACTACAGGAAACACCATAGGAATCAGACTCAAACCATTTATATAAAACAGGAGCTAGATTCCAATGTCAGAAAGGCATGGAAATATGCTTTAAAGTTAACATGCTTGTTTTAAAATAATTTAAATCCTAGGTTTTTTATGCTGGTCTGATTTGAGTAGTCCATTTTTACTCTGCAGAAAACAAAGAAGTTGAAAGTTCCTTCTCCCTGGTTTTGTATTGCTGATACCTCATTGTTAGTTTTCTCCTACAAAAATGTCATGTAGATGGTTATTTTTATTTCTTTCAATTAGTGTTTAATAGAACTTGGTAATGGGAGTACATTCCTCTGTATCTGCTCTCAGTTTCTGTGGCAGTTACAAAAAACTTAAGGAAAATTCATGTGCCTCTGCAGTATTTTGTCATTTAGGTGTGCAGGTAAACAGAATACAGGATGGTCATATTCCGTGCGTTGAACAGGTTTTCTGAGTTGTGGCTCAGTGTAAAGATTATGGTTACCCAGTCCAACCACCTTAACTATCTTTCATTAATTGCAGTTGCCTGTTGTGTGAACAAACATCCTGGTGTCATAGTTAAAACTGATAGATGGTACTATTTCCTAGAGAAATGGTACGGTCTGTGGCATGAATGTGTTAGTAGGGTAAGTGCTGAGGAAAGAAAGTAAATATGGAGAAGTTAAAATGGACTAGCTGACAACAGGTAGCTGGAGTGACAGCATTTCATCTGGATGTCAGGAAGTATGTGGACATACAGACTGAGAAGCAGCTCATCTGTCAGCTCACACCAAATGCATGCACTAGTCACCGGCCTTTTCTTGGCAGATTTATTTTAAGGCAGCATTTACCTGAGAAAGTGAAAGAATTTTAGCAAACTGAATGGTGTTGCTATTTATTGCAACATTAATTTATGCATGTTACACTGTTACTGGAAATAGACAACACTGCTATTGTTTGGACCAGAGATTCACACTGCCTGAAAAAGAATACATGGCTGAGTCTGGACATGAATCCCAGATCCTGAAAAGCAGAGGTGGGAGCCAAACTCAGTTACTCTGAGTGCCTGCAAGCAAGCAGAGTGAAAAATTGGCTGTGAGCTCCTGCATGCTGGGAGAGGCAGCTTGATACGGTCTTTCTTCTGTTGCTTTTAAGAACTTGATCAAAGGTTCAGGAACCTACTCTTTTGGTTTAGGACATGGAGAAAGCCACTAAATGGAGTGAGTAAGGTTGCAAAGATAAGTTTCCACACCTGGATTTTCTGGGACTTCCTAAAAAATCATGCTTATCTCTGGAAAGCTATGAATATTAGCATTAATGCGTGCCTACGTAAAATGCTATGCATAGAATAGTAATGTGTTCCCAGGTTATGAAGAAAATTGCATGAATCTTGTATGAGAACTACTGATTTATATTATAGAGATAATTTATGGAGTCGAATAGATAATTCAGTGGTAATTACAAGTGCCTGCTATGTGCTTAATTTTGTCTAAACTTAGGCCCTGACTCTAGGCTAACACACTTTTACTTTACTGATGAACATGCACACCCAAAATTGTTAACAAGGTAATAATAATATTCAGTTGCTCTGAGATTGTGCAGAGATTTTCGTGAAGTACTCAGTGTCAGTATCACTCTTATTTATTAAGGCAGGATTTGTCCCTTGCATCCTTTTGTTTGGTGTTTAGTGGTTGAGTATGCAGAGGTTTATGCAAAACCAGCAGAATTATATGAGCAGCTGAGTTGTTATGGGACTTGAAAAACCTGTGAATTAAGTACCACTGTATTAATAACCAGCGTATTTTTTAAGAGTAAAACTATTATGAGACTTGCACACCGTCTTGTCAAGATGATTTATTTTAGTCCTGATGTCATTTTCCATCCGATACACTTTACAATAGAGGTACTACTGGTTTCTGTGTTTCCTGATGCACTCGATTCTATTTTGACCATTTAGCTTAACCGTATCACTTAAACGAAACAAATTACATTTGGATTTGGATGCGTAATAGTGTAGTGATTCTGCACCTTTGTTAATTATAAATAAAGATTGTGTATTACTATTAGTATATACATTTATATGCATATAGACTTTAATGTAGGTATTTAATGCATACACATTTTAAGATTTTTATATCAACTATACGTGATTTTAACATGTTTAATAAAATGTGAACGTTGCAATTTCTTGGAACCACCTTAATTTGTAACAAATGTTTTTCAGCTCCCTTGGAAGTCGCTGACTAGTATCATTGAATATTATTACATGTGGAAAACTACTGACAGATATGTACAGCAGGTAATCTAAGGGCTATTTCAGCATGAACAAATCTTCCCTGTTCTTAAAAAATAAAAATAATAATTAAAAAAAAATCATCTTGTTAAAGAATAAAAATTTGTTTGTGTTCTTCAAAAGAAATGTGGCGGGAGGTGTATGGCAATATTTAAGGCTGCAGACTAGTGTTTTTGTGCTGTTCACAGGATGTATTGCCAAATTCTAGGATGTCTGTTGTATACCACATAGCTGTGAAGAGCTTCTTAAGCCATTTGGATTGCATGCTGGGTTGTAGCAATGTGATTTCTGGTTCTTGCCATGGTATGCAAGAAGGAAATGGGCCACAGAGTAGATGCTCTAGGCTGTGAAACTGTGTATGGGCCTGAAGGAAAAGGAAAAATACATGGTATTAAATGTGGCTTCTAATGTTATGAATATTTTGTTGATGCTCCATGCTAAAACATTACTTTGGCATTACCAAGATTTAAAAACAAAGTTGAGAACATTCTGCACATAGTGAATATGTTCACCTTTCCAAATGAATGTTTGAGTCCCTCTGGAGCAGAAACATGATATGATAATACCGGATACCTATGCTGGGATATTTGAAACAGGTTTAGACAAAACTTGAGTGTTAGTACTTTTAATATATTGCACTATTTATATATTTACTCCTTGATTTAGATACTCAAAATATTTTAAAATACTCCATTGTAGTTTGGTTTAACATTTTAGTTTGTAGCACATTTACTTGTTGTATAATTAGTAGCAATGTTAAGTACAGCATGTTGAAAATAAATTTTACGCTCTGATGATGACAGCTGTATTGTTAGATGGATGCTTGGAGTCACTCCAGCATTTTTCTGTTGCAGTGTGTCAGAAAGCTGATTACTTCAGCTTGTTCTGTGGTTTGGTTGTTTTTTTTTTGTTGTTGTTTTGTTTTCCTTTTTTGTTTGTTTGTTTTGGGGGTATGAAAAGTAAGGAAAAAGTCTTTTACCACATAGTAGAGTTTTGAATTATCACTAGGATCTTTTAGTTCTATGGACGATACAAAGAGAAAATAATTTGCTCTGTATTCAAGCATGTTTTTACAGTCTGTCTTCATTCATTTCACTTTCTAGCACATTTTTTTGCACTGTTTATCTTAAGATGTTGTTAGCAGAGGTTTGCTGTGCTGTTCTCAGCTCTCGAGGACTAGGCAATGGAGGATCTTGAAGAATCAGATAAAAAGATTTTATTGAGACTGAAAGCCTTGGAGTAAGGAAAATTGAACTGAAAATTGACTTGTTAACACTCTTAGGTTGCTCAGAGACTGATTTTGTTTCCTGTGAAATTTTTCTGAAATACTTGCTCAGGAGTGGTTGGCAAAAGACTCTTGAGACTCCTTTTCTAACGTTCTGTAGGGCTTCATTAGGATTCTGTTGCTACAACAGTCAAGATGTACGATGTGTTGAGTTTGTGTATCCTTTCACAGGATTAGGTTTTTAGCTTCACATACAGTGCAAGAGAATTTATGGTTATCTGCAGCTTGAATACTCTTATAAATGTCTGTTTTACTTGTAACAAGGTAAACTTGTAACATCCTAACTCAGAACATGGCATTATACCACAGGATTTAACGATCTAGACATGGTCTTTTCAAGGTCATACATGATCATCAATAACAAAAACAATGTAGGCCAAATATCTCATTTCTGTGCTGGTTAACATTTCTGTAATCCTTCGTGACCAGAGATCAGAACTTTGTCCTGACATTCTTTAGCTTGTTCTGGAATGGTAAAAATAATACAGTTCAGTAAAAATGGGATCAGTAGGGTGGTTTTGTTTTTGTGTCACACCCCTCCCCTCCCCCACCAGAACAAGCTGTGATGATTGAATGCATTTCAGGGAGAAAATATGTTCAGTAAGAAAGTGGCAATTTTGGAGTCATTCTTTTCTAAATATCATCCTTGAGGGGTAGAACAGCTTTGAGGAATGGGGGAAGAAAGTGTTGATGTATGTTCTTGAATCTTATACATACATAGAATACAGACTTTAAATGCTATGTCAGTGCGGTTTAATATGAAAATTTGCCCTTTAATTTCTTTGTGTGAATTGGCTGGGTTGTGTCAGGCATAAGAAAGGTTTCATTGTCATAATTGCTACTAAATATTGCTCTTGCTTGGTAGCCGAAGGGGATGATTTAATGGCAATGGAGATACTCCTGCCACCTTCAGAGCATGTTCCTTGCAAGTCAAGATGTAGGGAAATAGTTACACTGTGGTCCCCTGTCTGCACTGAACCTGTCTAGCAAAACTAATTCAGGCCTTTGGTAATCATTCTTGGTGATGTAGCACCTTCCATGACCATAGCATCATGTGGTATCTGAGGAAGGCCGGATGACTCATTCCACTCAACGAAATGTTTTCACGTTATTTGTTTTCTTAAAAATCTGGTTCAATGCAAAAGACCACTAAGACTTTTCAAAAGAAAAAAGGGAGAACATAAGGATAATATGTAAGGATAACTTTATATTGTTGTAGTACATGCCCTCTCATTTCCCCTGTTGTAGGATTTCCCTCTCATTTATTTATTTCTCTGTTGAAAATGTTACTAACATAGGCAAATGGTCATTCCATGGGATATTTGTCAGTTGATATTCGTAACAAAACTTCACGGAACACAAATACTGTTCAGTTTCAAAGGTAGTTGGTTAAAAGTAGTACAACCCAGATGAAAAGCTGGGATAGTTTATGTTGACCTCCCTATAATGCAAATCTGTAAGACTTGTTTGAAATAGCTATTCTGTAAGATTGGAATTTTTTATTTTTATTTTTTTTTCCAGAAAAACATCACCTCTCCTTTTTGCATTGTTCCAGTGATTTATTGCCCTTATTACTTTTTCTTTGTACAATGGGACCTGTTTGTTATGAACCTCAGTGGAATGCATGTTATCTGCTGACCTGCAGTCTCACATGCTTTTTCTGTTTGCAAGCAAATTACATATAGTTGAATATAATGTGAAAAGATAAAAAGAGACAGTTGTGGAAAGCCTGTGACCTGAAGCTTTTAAGGAGGAGTTAATTCTTGAGAGCTTTACTGCTGGGGCTATAAAGAAGAAATGTTCTCAGATTAATACTACCAGTGAACGAGACTTGGAACATGCTGCTGCTGTTCTTTTTTCTCGTTCTTGTAGAAAGTGACCTACACAGGTAGACTGTACCGTGTTTGTATTTCTGCTGTGGGCCTCTTGAAGGTAATGCAGAGTTGCTAAGCTTGGTTGGTGCAGGCGAAAGACTGGAACTGCACCAGATGTATCAGTGGGAGTCACTTCTGTAGCTGCAAACACAACTTGGCATCTGTAAACAGGAAAAAACTTGGGAAAAAAAAAAAAAAGCCCATCTTGGAAGTAAATGGAAGAGGACTCTTACATTGAATAGGAATTAAGTCATGGTGGCATGGACTGCTTACAAATCTATTTATAGTCACAGATTGTTCCTTGAAGATGCAGCTTTTGCAAATGAGAGTTATAGTGATGGATAGCACAAAGGCAACTTTCTGAAATGGAAAGAGGAGTTGTTTACATGAGGAGGCTTACTCAGGCTACTCAGCCAGAAAAGCTGATAAAACCTGTAACTCACATCATGATTCAGGTAAAAGACTCCCCAAACAAGTCTTTTGATGATATTTTTCTCAAGGTGAGAAATATTTTTCCAGATTATAAGCCTTGTAAAAATAGGATGTCACAAAAATAGGAGTTCAGCAGAGAAGAGAATTGCCTGTTGTAGGGGAAATGGACTGATATTTGAACAGCTGGAAAAGAAAGGAAGAATCCTGGGAGGCAGGGAGATAGTGCTGATTTATTATTGCTGGATATCAATGTCTTCTTTTTTTTTTTTTTTTTCCCCCCGTGATAAAATTGACATTGTTTCAAACCCTTTCTTCCTTTCTTTCCAAGTGAACAGAAGTAATGCCCTGAATACAGGAAGAGTGGGAAAATAATGTTTTTTCCTTGGTAGTTTATTTGGAGGCAAATAACCAGTAGACAGCTGAACTCTATATTTCTTGTGCCAGTGCTGAGAAAATTGTCATCGTTACTCATATCATCTCGGGTCTCCCACTGTTGTCAGGCACCTGCAGTATGGTTACTGCCTGACATGATGGAAAGTAAAGATGCAACGAGTAGCAAAACACTTACTGAAATCAAGGGACGCCAGGTTTTACCCAAGAGACAGTGACGTGCAGCTCATGGTTTTCAAACACCCTGAAGTGTCTTCTGTTAACTTCCAAGGTTTTTATGCCATTGCTGTTACAAAGTGTGAGGTTGAAACATTCAAAAGAAAGTTGTTCTCTACACAGTATTCTTTCATAAGCGTCTGGGCTATATGTCATGGGCAACCTTCATGTGCAAAAGTTTTGTAAGATCATACAAAGTAACAGTAACTTAAATAAATTAGCAATGCCACCTTGAGTGTAAGGTGGTAATACTGGCTCGATGCAACTTGTTTCGAGTTTGTTGCAAGTATGAAGAAAGTCATAACTTAGTAAAGTCAAGGAATATCTCAATAGTAGTGTAGCTCTCCTGCTACTTCTGTGTTCTTGAGAGAATTTTAATGGCACTTAATGGAAGCAGATGCTTAGTTTCTTCTAACAGTTGGTGGACTTTCCTGTTCCATTTCCTTACGCTGCTTATAAAATACTAGCATTAAGCTTGGTAGAGCACACAAAAAAGTGTTGAATTACTTGACTGATGAGGAACTCATCGTGTGCAATTTCTCGTTTATTTTCTACTTAGTCTGTGATGAGGGTTAGCCACAATGTCATATGTGTTTATGTAGATACAATTCATATAAATTGTAGTAGTTGTTTTGTAGTAGCTGTTTTTACAGGTTTGTTGTCATATGCTGAGGCTTGCGAGTGTTACCAGGGAGGACAGTATACTATAATTTCAAACCAGTAATAAAAATAGACAGCTCTAGTTTATCATGGTTTTCATCTTGTAGATTTCTACACTTGTTTTGGAGGCTCTTGTGGAGTCGCCAAATAAAATACAAATAGTTTAAGGATGGATTGTCTGCAGTTTTATGAAATTGTATACTTGAAGATAATAAAATATTTTAATGTGTTAATTTTTCAACTAGAAACGTCTGAAAGCGGCCGAAGCAGAAAGTAAATTGAAACAAGTATACATCCCCACCTAGTGAGTATAACAATAAAGTCATTTTTTGAATAATGTACAGGTAACATTGTAACGTGCAGCAACATGCATGGTATTTTCATAGTCTTTGTCTTAATACTTCCTTAGTATTTATGTACAGGTAGAATCTATACATACAGAAGTATAATCAGAAAATGCTACAAGTTCTTGTTATAAGTGAAAACTTTGTACTTAATTCAGCTCATTGGCTTTGACCTCCAAACTGTGTTCTGGAAAGGTGAGAAGTTGATCAGGTGCTACGTGGACTGCTCACATGCAAGGAGGGCCTTGTTTAAAAGCAGTTTTTCTGGAGTAATTGCTTCAGAATCTCTGTAGCACAACATTTCGTATTTGTGTAAATGCAATATTTCAAAATAGAAGCTGTTGTTAATGTAGTTACATAAAATCAGATACCCATTTTGGTTACAGTTTTATCTTGTTCATGTTCTCTGTTCTTGAGCTAGAGACGAGATGTTCTGGCTGTAAATTAAAGGTAGCACAAAGCCCAGACTCCTTGCCTTTGATCAGGTCTTATTAATGAAATCTGTTTTCTTATGAGGAATTTTTAATTCTAGTTCTTTAGATTTAAACTTGATTCTAGATCTACTTTTCCTAATATATAGTTTATAGAAACAAGATATAATCTAATTTCCTCAAGATTACAATAAGAGAAAGGATTACATTCTTTTAAGCTTTCTGTGGGTATTTTGAGTTTACATATAGGTGGATTTACCAATTGATACAAGTGTTTATATAACAGAAGACTAGAATATCAAATGAAATACTTTGAAAATCCATTTGTGCCTTTCTGATTACTTGTATAAATTGGATACAATAGAGCTTAATTTCCATATTTCCTACAGACTTCTCTCTTAAACAGATTTAATACAAGCAGCAGATTGTTAAATTCAGTCTTTTAATCTCACCTATAAAGAAACATTGTGAGTTTTACAGGTCAAGCCTCTAATAAATGACACCTTTAAAAAATTTACATACATTAATTTTGCAATATGGATAATCTTTGGCTAGACTAATCAGAGGCTAGAAATGTGTGCTGAAAACTCTGGCACACTCCTTCTCTAGCTCTATCGGGGAAGCGGCTGCTTTAGGAAAACTGTTATGGACTAGTTGTATTGTTTGACAAAACCTGTTTTGAAAGACAGGTTTTTTTTGTCTTCATTTTGCCTTACTACTATCTTTTTCTTCCATGTCCAGACAAAATCCATAGTTAATGATAAGAGTGTAGGAATTCTTAAGTCTTTGATAAGTGTGCAATCTGGGGTGCTTTGTGGGCAAGTGGATTGTTAATGCTCTATTTCAAGACTGATTTATTGTATTTGAAATCTGAGTGGAATTGGTTTTCAGAGCTGAATACCTTTTTGATCTTGATCATAAGGTATTTAATGTAAAAACAAGGTTCTGTTCTCAGTAACCGAAGTCCCTTTCAGCTCATGGTTGCTCTGGAAGGTAACTAAGCAACAGATCGTAAGGTAAGAGGCTGAATTGTCTCTTGATCCTTTCTCTTGTACCCTTAGCCCAGGATACTTCTCTGGAGTACCTTGGGAAGGTACTTGATAAAGAGTATCTGCACATTGCCAAGGAAAGAGTCTCTCACTGGATATAGTGAAACAGGGAGAAGGCAGGAGATAGATTTGTTGGTATTTGGAGTAGAGACTTGATACAGCAAAAGATTCTTGTATACCATAGAGGAGGGATGAAGAAGCAAGGACAGCTATGCAGATGGTTTTTTTTCCCCTTTTAGTTAGTCATTTTAGCTAATCTTGTCTATATTTTAGGCTACCTAAAGTAGTGATGATCATCTTATGAATTAATGTATCCAGCCTTGCATTGTATTGTGAGGATAGCTTGTCAGAGGGTCAGTAACACGAACAAAGTTGGATCTTTGGGAATACTGTACTTAACCTAGACTGTATTTTCTCGAAATTAACTCACCTGTAAAGTCCCACTTCATTGAAGCATTAGTAGGTAAAACAATCATAATATAGTATTAAAAAATAAAAATAAAAAATCCAAGAACAGTTCTTCTGCCTTCTCAGAATGAGAGTGGTTTAGGACACAAACCGGGCAGAACAACCTGATATATGGGTGATCTTTGCCAGGGTTATAGGACATTGGCCTGCAGTTAGTGGGAAGGTATGTACTTCTGCTTGAGATACAAGGCAGCAGGCCCTCTTCTAGTCTGGACAGCTTTTTTTACAGGCAACGTTACTACTCTCATGTGTTTATACTTCACCCAAAGCCCAGCCTTGCCTTGCAAAGGGGAACTGGAACTCCATTCTTAAATTCTGTGCTCTGTCAGGCTTCTTTCAATGCTTGGCCCTGTGACTCGCTTTGTCTTTAGTAGCTTGCCAAGTAGTTTTGACCATGTGATACCATTTTACAAAGATCTGTAAATTTGAATATTGAAGCAGCTATTTAATGTAACAAGTCTGTGATGACAATACTGGAGAACCATAAAAATTTGTCTTGTGGTTAGTGTAACTGTTACAGATGTTGTCACCACACATCAGAATTCCAGAATTAAATTGTTTTCATGTTGATTAGCTGATTAGTAAAATAACTCCTGAAAGATGACTTTTTTTTTTTTCCCAAAGCAATAAACCAAATCCCAATCAAATATCCAGCAACAATGGGAAACCTGCTGCAGTCAATGGAGCAATGGGAGCCTCTTACCAGGCACAGGCCTCACTAATAGGTCGGGCTTGTGAAAGTTGTTATAGTAAGTAAAATTTTTTTATTGTCTAGTTTTTGAATAATTCATGATTTTTGGCTAATCATAGTACACTTTTAAAAACAATTGTTTATACTTCTGTTTGCTATAAAGACTGTAAATAGGGGATCATTTTTGATGAATTGTGTGGCAGGAATAACTTTAAGTTAGAACTGCCTTCAATAAATTGATTAAAGGTCAATATTCAAATACGCTTTATGATTTTTTTTTCTTTAACAATTTAGGAAGTATGGAATGATAAAGTAGTATAATATGATGAAAGTTATATGTTATTCCTTTACCTTTGGGATTCTAAATCCAAATTTATTTTTGTTTGTCCTTTAAATTTATTTTTAAGGTTTTCTTGTTGCTTTTATTTTTTTTTTTTTTTTGCCTTTTTTTTTCTGGGTATGTCAGGGTTGAATTTGTTTTTTTTTTTTGTTTTTTTTTTTTTTTTTTTTTTCCTTTTTTTTTNNNTTTTTTTTTTTTTTTTTCTCCCTAGTATTTTGTGCATTTATGATAGTCCCTGTTGGTCATATTGAAGTAGCAGCTTCTGACATAGATTATGTGAGAGATGATATAACAACATCCAGAACTGGAAAGAACTGAAAAGGCCTAACATATAAAAGTTCTTTACTTACCATTGCTCCTCTTGTCTTAAACAGCAATTAAACTAAAATGATATTTTTATATAGAAAGTTCAAGTTATTTACTTACGTTGTTTTACAAATTACATTACTTAAAGAATAATTTTCTGGTGAAAGATTAGAAAAGGAAAAGAAAAGGCTAAATTAGTGTTTCCAGCTGAGACTCCACATGCACAAGATAAAGGTAGGCATGTATCTTAAAAGTCAGTAAATGTGCTTGCCCTTTTTCTTACAAGGATCTTGACTTATAAGTACTCACTTTGCATAACTTGGATTGAAAAAAAAACCACAGATCTTAAGCAGCTCTAATAAGTAGCGAGCATCCTAACAAACCTGTCCTCCAGGTTAAGTTTAGAAATGGGAGGGGTTGTTTGTTTTGTTTTGTTTTTTTGAAGTCCCCTGGAAGAAAATCTCTTTGTGGTGATACGAAGTCCCTGGTTTGAAAGTAAATAGTGAATTTTTTCAAAGTTTTCATTTGTAGTTGACTTTTGAGATGCTTTTAAAATAAATAAAGTTCTTATTTTCCTCTATGTCAAATGGATTAGATATTTATCTAGATAATACTCTTAAGGAATGCCATCTATTGCAGCATTTGGATATACAATACTGAATGTAGCGTGCACCAATTTAGCCATGCTGTTTTCTCATCCTTAGCTCCACAGTCTCACCAATGGTATTCTTGGGGTCCTCCTAATATGCAGTGTAGATTGTGTGCATCTTGCTGGATTTATTGGAAGAAATATGGTGGCCTGAAAATGCCCACACAGACAGATGAAGATAAACTGTCTTCCAGTCAACCTACAGAGGTAGGATCGTGTAGATAAACCTTCCTAAAAGGGTGGTGCCTTCACAGTACTGTTGTGATTCGAATATTTAATGGAATGCATTTTATGTATGTAAAACTTAACTTATTAATCCTTTTCCCGTCTTAAGTACAGCTGAACAATGTGCAGATCCTACCATGTCTTTATTTGACCAAGTCTTAGACAAACACCCGCTTCATGCATTTTTGGTGGACAAATATCATCTTGTCAATTAAGTGGTGTGTTATCTATAAAATGTTAATATCCCTATATTGTATCTTATCTAGGATGGCATTATATATGTCCATTCACAGCAGGCCTGTGTTACACAGTTTCTTATATAAGCCCCAGTTTTTTGTATAGCACTTGTATATATTATTTGATTAACCTAGTGAATTTATCCAGATTTTGGATTTTTTTTTTTTTAATAATTAAGTATGAGGAAAATATCTTTTGTTCGTTTTCTTCATTTTTTTTGTGGAAAAAGGCTGCTTGTTCTTTCAACTTGAGATAACAGGATCTAATAGTACTAGATCATTTTTTGTTAAATACAATTATTTTGGATATCATCTGTCACTAGTAGGGAAGATTCAGATTGTGTAATTCAAATTTGTGTTATATTTTTTTATTATTATTATTATTTTTATTTTTGTAGGAATCGCATGTTAGAACTCATATGTCCCGGCAGGCCACACAGGGAACTCCAGTTCGTAACACTGGAAGTCCAAAGTCATCGGTGAAAACACGTCAAGCCTTCTTTCTTCACACAACGTGTTGGACAAAACTTGCCCGTCAGGTCTGCAAAAATACTCTCCGGCTGCGGCAGGCAGCAAGACGTCCCTTTGTCCCTATTAACTGTGCTGCCATTAAGGCAGAATGTAAGATGTTTTTTTAATTCTTAGTTCTGTGTGCTGTGTGCTGTGTGCTTCCCACCCATTTTTGTCTTTAATTTTATTTTCTTTTTCAATAAACATTTCTTGTCTATATGCTTTTGCTTTTCATTTTTTCATTTGTCCAGCATATCACCAACACATTGGATAAAGTCTGGCTGCCTTGAACGGTTTTCAGGCCATTTTAAAAACAGAACGTTTCGTAAAGTGCTGGAAGGATCAGGGTGGGAGCTGGGGGGAATGGGGAGCATTTCAAGTTAATTAACAGAATTAACAGGGAGATAGCCATTACCTCTTTCACTTACAAAAAAAAAAAAAAAAGTTATTAAAAAAAAAATCGCGTGGAGGATCAGTGTTGTGACAAAAGTCATGCTTCCTACCAGGCAGTGTGAAAGAAGTTTGCATTTATATTGTTTGTTTATTATTTTGCTGAGCAGGGAGTATAGAACTGTACTTGTTTTACTTTTTCTGAGTGGGGTTGGTCAAGGAATAAGTAGTATTGCTGAGGATGGATAAGAACTTAAATCTGGTGTGTAATGCAGTGATTTATTACATGATCAGATGGGTGATGATAGCCATGTTTATTAGTTCAGCATGGTTGTGTTTTGTTCATACCAGTTTTAAATTTTAGCTTTAAATAAAATTCTATGTTATGCTTGTTCTTTTTATAGCCAAAATATAAATAAATGATTAATTCAACAATAGTATGACAAATGGTTATGAGTTGGAAATAGCAACAGTAAGTCTCTACGTTCAAGTGTTTCGGTTCTGTTCCAAAGTCTAACAAAGTCTCTGAATATTTCGTCAGGTTTTGTGCCTGTGCTGAGCATGTCATTTTACTGCTCACACTGCTTGGTTATATTTCAGTCTTCAACACAGTTCTCAGAGCAGGCACTTGGTATTCCAAAACAAGCCATGCTGGCACACTATCAATTGTAGTAGAATTTAAGAGACCTCTTTAGAATATAAGACATTGGTTTCATAACCATGTTTACTAGATTAGTGCTAAATGTTTTCCCAGAATACTTAACTGGGATGCCAATGATGTCAGTGTTAATCATAAGAAATTTTCTCCTTAGAGGCTTAAAATCTGCTTTGGAGTATTTTTCCCTCATGTACTTTAACACCAGCTGTTCCTCACATGCAAGCTCTTTACCTACTTCTGCAGACATCCAGAACTTGATGAGTATTTCTGTTCATTGTCCTCGTTTATTTAGTTGTCCTATTGGCCATTTTCTTTCTTCTTTCAAAGCTGCACAAGTGAGGAGCAACTTTCATATTTAAGGAAACTGTATGTCCACGGCATGAATAAAATGGGTTGTACTTTCATAGGAGAATTGTTTCCAAGGCTGGACTAGGCTTGTGTTTTTAACCCTTAATACAGAATAAGTTATTTTCTGAGGGGAAAGTATTGTATCTTTTAATTTATATAATTGGCACTGATTTCTGCTAAATCATGGAGGAAAATTATTTTTAGAATTAGGTTCACTTGAACCTTGATCTTTTATCCATATCGCTATGTCTTCTTACTCGCTGCAGTTACTCAATTAGAAAGATGAACCTTTTGTTTAAGGAAGAGGAAAAAAAATAGAAAACAAAAGGTTTTATCCAACCATTAATCATCAAAGTAGAACAAATGTTATATACACTTCTCAATTTTTAAAGCAAAGGAGTGAAAAGCTGAGCTTTTCAACAGAGAAGAATCATTCTTGTATCAGGCTAGCAATGTCGTGACTGCTTCATCATTGTTCCTTTCAGTGAAAAAGTGCTCCATCAGATTAATATCAAGACTAGAAAGATTTTTTTTTTTTTTTTTACTGTAGCTTCTTTCATTATTCATTTTACATAAAGTGAAATTTGGACCTTGCAGTGTTGTCTTTTTGAATACTGCTGCTTCCTGTTTAGACCTAACATAGATTGAAAAGTCACAGCTGTTGATGCTTTCTAAGCATTCAGTTTATTTTATAATAGGGGGAACCAGATCATACCTCAATTAATTTTATTCATGTTTCTCTCTGTGTACATGCACGCACACATATATACACACACATATATATTCTGTTTCTGGCAATATCTCTCTATAGAATTGTATACACGGTTTGTCATATTCTTACTCTAGTAAAGCCCCTTAAGTAAATCAATAAAAAATTGAGTTTTCTAGTTGTGTTCATGTACTTACATCTGGTGACCTGTCTTCAGTGCACTATGTAGATTTTGATGTTATAACTAAATAGACTCTTTTTTCCCGAATGCCTTGAATCCTTTTTAAGTGATAGCTTGATGTAAGTAATTTTTAAATGAGATACATAACAGTAATAATTTCATATGTTGAATACCACTGAGTAGTTACAACATTGAATGAATGTTTATGTTGGTGTTGCAACAGTTAGAATCATGCTTAGATGATAATCTGTTCAAAATAGCAGGTTACCCGTGATATGATCTGGTGTGAGATGGTCAAGATGTTCAAGAACCAATTAAGGATTTGGAATTTGTTTTCCATGTTGGTGTGCTGAAACTTGAATCTAATAATTTTATAGGTGCTTTGTAAGAATTACCTGATTCTTTGTGTGTCAGAATCAGTGCTGAGAAATGTAACTGCATTTCACAACTATATTGTAGTAGGCACCATACCTACATTGTTACACACTCAGAAACCCTAAAACCTAAAGAAGGATGGTATGGCACTCTAACCCCAGCAATATATCATGTTTTATGCCTTCTTAGTCTTTGGGCAATTTGTTGAAGTGCCAGGTTGTTGAAACTAACTCCCAGTTCTGAGAAGGGAAGTCTGAACAAGCTAGTCAGAGCTGGCTCATAAAATAAATTGATTTTTGCATTCCGTCTGAACTTATCTGCAGTTACTACTTTTGTCTTGGAGGGGCATGGAAGCTTTTGAGAATACTTATCTTGGGCCCAACCATCTTTTAGAGGAGGAAAAAAAAAAAAAAAAAAAACAGATTTCAGAGCACTTATTTGATTCCTGTAATTCCACCCACATCATCTCCATCAGCTCATTACGTCCACTGGCAGAGAACAAGGCGCTGTTCTGTGTTCTTTGTTCCATCAGTTAGCACAGAGAATTAGATTTTTATCATTAGTGAGCCATGTAGCAGGACCCCAGCTCAGATGCCACCAGGAGGTAATGGGAAGATGCATTCACATCTCAGTTTAATCTACGGATGGTCACCAGAAAGTTGAGAGAGCATGGCATCTCCTGCTAGGAGTACAATCATCCATCATGGAAATCTCAAACTTTGTCCTGCCTGGAGATAGTAGACTTGAATTAGTTGTTGACCATAAACTTGTCTGATGGATTTTCAGGAATAATTAGAATTGGTGAACTATTTCAGTAAGAGGAAATTCCCTTGCTTTGAATCAGGCAGAATATCCTATATCCTTCTTTTTAGTTTATTTATTTTACTTTTTTTTTTTTTTTTTTTTTAAGTTAAGAAAA
>VXAA01001429.1:375692-417510 GCA_013399115.1 Anseranas semipalmata
TTTTTTTAAGTTAAGCAAAATAATTCTGTCTGTGGAAGCACTCTTAATTAGAGGAAACTGAAGTGGGCATTCTTCTCCAGATGGTCACTGACAAGATCTGTCTCCAGTTTACAAGGTAGTTGATATATGCATAGCAGTGAACCATGCATGTGTGATCTTTACCATCTCAGCAAATGAAGATTTTAAGGTGCTTTTTTTTTTTTTTCTTTTCCTGCTCACGTATAGTTTTATCAATACAGCTATCTGTATTAATTATAGTAATTTAAATTTGGGTAGCAACACTGACTGTACAGATGTGATTGACAAAATGTTTTCAGTGGATGGTAATATATCTAGAGTTATCTGGAAATGGGTATACTGTATATGATCAAAACTTACACCTTTAAATCTGCAGATTTAAATAACAGACATTTGGTACATTGTATTGTTTCTTACAATATTGTTTGATAAAGACAAGTGAAAATTGAGTAGAATATACAAAAACCTTGTTATTGATTTGTCTTTGTAAGCATACAGCCTATGTTTACTGACAAAACACTATCCATTCATCTGAACTGAATAACATTTACAGGTATTGGGTCACAAATAATTTTTTATCTTGATTTTGATAGCTGCAGAATATCTTTTGGCTCTATCTAAGATGGAAATATTTTCTCTACTATAATCTTTTTATATAATTTGTGCCAGATATTTTTAGCCAGTAAAATAATTAAAAGAACGCACTAGCTTTTTTCAAAGTTTCCAAGAAGAATAGAGATAAGAGCATTTTCAGTAAATTCATTAGCTAATCTGAGTTTTCACAGAGGTATGTCAGAATGTCAAAGAGAAATAACTCACAAGTGAGAATGTGTAAGCTTAAGAGATCTACAAATCTAGTAAACAAAAAAATTAAAAAACCCTTCAAATCTAAAACAACAAGCCTCATTCACTATCATCATCTTCATAGCATTCCTGATTTCACTGTTTTCTAATGTTAACAACAGTCATCCCTTTTCTAGGTTGAGAGCTTGGTCTGTTTAAAACCTCACAGAGAGAATCCATTTCACACTGTGGTTCATAATGTTGTTCCCTTTTTAGGGTTGTGGTGTCCCAAATTGCATGCACTTCAAGGTAGGGGTTTCCCATAGTTTTAGAGTGTGTCGCATGATATTTTCTGTTTTGCTTGCTCTTCCTCTCATAATAATTTCTAACACTCTGATTCTAATTATTTTTTAAGTGACCGCTTTTGAGTGTTGTCCAGCTATTTGTAGAAAGCTGTTGACACTGACGCCAAGAATTTTCTTGTGCATGGTGGTAGTTCAGAACCCATTGTTACACCTGTGTGTTACAGACATTTTACCCCTTAAGAATTACTTTGCAATTATTGCTTGATCCTGCTGATATCCTTTGCAATCAGGTTTAGTTTTGATTATGCTCAGTAATTTATTATCAGGAAACTTTAACTCCCTAATCACATCTTTTCCTAATCATTTAAATGTTGAACAGTGCAGATCCTTTGGGGATTGTGTAGACAATTGCTTTTAATCAGGGTCTAATCCCTGACAAAATTGTCTCTTTTACGCCATAGCAGCTGAACAGCAGCAGTCTTTGGTGACAGATTTTGTCAAAAGCTGTTTCAAATTCCAAGTTGGATGCCAGATCAGCTGCTTGTGTATCTGTTGTGATTCCTTCAGAGGATCCTGGCAGACCCCTGACACTTGCAATTGCTGGTTTACAGGGCATGTAGGTAGGAAGAGACCTCTGGATGGCTCCGGAGGTGGTGGTTCCACCACCTGCACAAATCTTAGGTGCTCAGGGCCTTTTGTCAAGCTCAGTTTTGTATATCTCCAACCATGGAGACTCTACGGCCTCTCTGGGCACCTGTTCCATGTTTGACCAACCTCACAGTATTCAATTGTTTCCTTACATCTAGCAAGAATTACCCATGTCCCAACTTGTGTCTGTTCCTGCAGGCAGCAATAGTCTGCTGTCCTATCGCTACGTACCTCTGAGAAGGGTCTGGCTCTGTCTTCTCTAGGCTTGGCAACTTGGTAGTTGCAGGTGGCAATCAGGCCTCCCCTTGACCTTCCTATCTCAAGGCTGACCAGACCCAGTTCCCTCAGCCTCTCTGTGCATCCTGTACTCAAGCCCCCCTCCAGCTCGGTGACTCTCCAGTGGCTGGACTCGCTCCGGTATGTCCGTATCTTTTTTGTAGTGGGGATCCCAGAACTCAACAGAGCATCTGGATGTGGTTTCACAACGGCCAAGTAGAGGGAAAGGATTAGCTCCCTTGCCCTGCTAGCTGCGCCCATGCTAATAAGGCCCGGTTGCAGTCGTCCTTGTTGCAAGGGCACGCTGCTGAATAATTGTGAACACATTAAATGTGTTTTCCATTTACAAGGTCATTGTTGGCTCTCTTACTGTTTCCCGTATTTGAGCTGTATGCCTCTATTAATAGTTCAGCCCTTTTGCCAGTCTACAAAACTACTTACTGAAGAATGTTATCACATTTGCCATGTTTTTGTTCTCTTGAATTGAGAGGAGTTTAAGCAATAGCTAAACACGAGCAGTGTACGTGCTCGGCAAGTTTCTATTTGGATGAATTCCACCTGGTCCTGAAAACTTGTTTTTATTCATTAATCAGTTTGTCTTGAAATATTTCTTATGGACACTTTGATGTGAAATAGTTCCCACACTTCCCTCATAAAGGGGTTTTGGAAGTTAACTTGTTTAAATTTCTCAGCAGTGAACACCGGCACAAAGAATTAATCCAGATTTTCTGCCATGCCTTTATCTGTCTTGCATACTTTCATCACACTTTGACCATCTCATATTGCTACAGGCACTACCATGCTTCATGCTTTTGATATGTCTGAAAAAAACACACTATCAGATATAATACTCTAATTTTTTTTTTTTTTGCAATACCTTTTTATTTCTCATAGATTCTCATATTTCACTGATCTTAAGAGTTTTAGTGTTCACATGGAAACCCATATTTGATTTTAGGATTTTTTTTTGTCATTTTTCACAACTTCCTACCTAAACGTTTTTGGTTTTGGTTTTGTTTTCTACGGTTTTACATGTGAGGGTGATACAGAAATCACAAAATTAGATTGTACAAGTACTGCATAAAGATCATAAACTTTATTATATTTTTCATGGGAGTACCATATTGTGGATTAAAGTCTGCCATTGTTGAACATGTTTTGCTGATAGCAGTACTTTGGAATACCTACCAGGCACTTTTGGTGAACTTGTTTTGCCTCAAGCATGGAAACTGTGCTCTTTTTGCAGTCTGTATTCTCAGTCAGCATATTAATATCTTACCGTGATTCAATGTCTTTTTTTACAGTGAAGACATTTAGATGGAAAAATTTCTTGCTGATTTACTTCATAGTCAATCCTTTGCTATTCCCAAAGTAACTGTAAAATATTCACTGTATAGCCTGTGCTTATTTTACTAAGGGAGACAGTGGAGACTCATCTTTCTACTCTGTCACTTAAAATATTTCAAGTGTTGTGGAATATTAAAAATATTCCAGGCACTGGCTTCAATGCATTTTCTTCACTGAGCACAGCATATTTTGTTACTTAAGTTAAGAAAAAATAATGAAGTACTTGGTATACTCGGTGCTAGGGCTCCAGAACCTGTGGGCCTCCCAGGCATCGGCTAGCATTTTTGCTGAGCACATGTAAGAATTTTGTGTTAGGTTCTTTAATATACTGAAATAAGTTGTGCATTGTCTGCTGGGTTTAAAACACCTGTGAACAACCTACTGAAGTACTTCGGTCATTGCTGTGATTGCATGACCTGCACATTTTTTTGCACAGAGCTGGATAGAATATATAGAGAGAGATTGTAAATTTTGTGTTTTTCCTCAAACATAAATTGTTCTACGTAGTGTCTTATCCACTTTATGTGCCTGTGTACTCATTCCCTTGTGCTGAATTGAAACACACAGAAACATTTTGGTAAAAAACAATGGGGATGCAAAGTGAAATTATAATTACTATAATCTATTTATAATATCTTGTTCCTGTAAAGCTTGTTAGAAAATGCCGGTGTGTGTGCATATGATACATACAAAGAAATGTGTATGTGGATGTATGTATATGTAAGAAGTAATTCCATGTGAGAGAATTCTAGAAAATCAAAATATGAATGCAGTTTTGTATGAAGCAGAATATGTGTGTTCTAGGAGTACTCTGTATAGGCATTATTTACGTGGTTTCAGGAAACAACGATCCATTCATTCCAAGGAGTTTAAAAAAGAGTTTAGTTCCAGTAATCTTGAAACTACTTAATGAAACCTGGTGTCCTGTGGATTTTTGCCTTAGGTTGATTGATTCTGCTCCCTAAGTGTGAACCTCTTCTTAATAATACTTCTGTGTGGGGGGCATTTAGAAAGTCAACGTTGTGTATTCTCAGTGTCTTTAAAGGTGTGAGTTCATAGCTTTAGCATCAAATTGAGGTAGTTACTGAACTGCTTATTTTCATTTACTTTGCAGGAAGCTACTAACTTTGAGACCTTTGAGCTTTGGCATACGTGGTTACAAATTGGCCAGTTTGTTCAAAAGTTCATAGTAAAGTTTTTTTGTTCGTGTTTTTGTTGTTTTTTGGTTGCTTTTTTAAGATTTATCTTGCAATGATAGTCACAGTGGAATGATATGAATCGGCATACCATAGGTGTAATACATGACAGAAATCAGACTTCAGAATTACAGCCCTCGTAGTTCTGTATTACCCCATTTAGAGCCAGACAGGCTTGTAGAGAACAATGAAGTGAAGAATTCAGTGTAAATTCTTGTTAATAGCCAGAGCTGCTTTTATTTTAGTACACGTTTTCCTTTGTGTTTCATTTGCCTAGTTGACTGTTTCCAAAATGACTTTGTAGGCAAAAAAAAATACAATGAAATTTGTGTTGGAACTTATATTAACTTTAAAAATAATTTTTAAAAAATCATAACATCCCTCGCATAAATGAAAACATAGGCTACCTTTAATTATCTATCATTGCTAGCATTGATGAAAAAAAGAAGAATATGTGCTAAAAGGGGGAAAAAAAATCAGACAAGAAATTTGTGATAAAAATGTAAGTTGGAAACTGGCTGGCATGTCCTAATTATATTTGTAATGGTAATATGTTTAAACTGAGTTTTATTCTTTGAAATTCTCAGATGCAGATCGACATTGTGAAATTGCTGGAAATCCTCTGAAGATCAAAAGCAACAGAAAGCCACTGTCATGTATCATTGGGTATTTAGGTGGGTATCTGCTTCCAGAGAAAAATGAATCAAGTGAGCATTCAGTATTTAGTGATAGTTAGAAATTCTGTATGCATAAAATGAGAGATTTATGCTTTTACTAACAAGAAAACTATAAAGTGAATAAATATTCTGGTCTGCTACTCTGTTCAGCTGCAAAACTGCATGACTGAACTTGGAGGATCTAGGCAAAAGGCATTCTGATGCTGGTTTAAAAATGGCAGAGTGAAACCTGATGTAATTTAGAATGTGAAAAATAGTCTAGTATTTTAAGCTTAAAAAATTAGCACTCAGCGGGGAAATATTCAATATGCTTAGTGCTGCTCTGCCTCTTGAATCCACATATAAAACTCCCATGTACTGCTGAAAGAGCAGACTTCAGCCATGCTAAGACACTGATCTTCTCTTAATTTGATGACATAATTTAAAAAATGCAAAGAAATCTGTACTGAGATTATAGCCAAGAGGACAAGGTGCTCACATAAGATAATGGGGAGAGGAGAAATTCTGGTAATTGTAATTTGTTATTAAAAAATGAAAATAGTCCTCTTTGTAAGGAACCACTACTGACTTGTTAAATATTTACATGATCATCTAAGAGATGAAATACCCCCAAGGCTTTTTATTAATCCTGAAATAAATATGGAAGTCAATCCATTGATCAGAAGCAGTGAGTAATTCTGCAATGTATTAACACCATTCTACAGTAGTAAAGCTAAGGGTAGAACTCAATCTAGATGTTTTTGCTCAAAATTTCAACCATCAGGAGTTTGTACTAGAACAAAGTAAACGGTAACAGTCTCTTGACTTACTGAAATAGAAATCACCTATTAATATAGTTATGACTGTTATTCCAGAACATCAAGTTTAATGAAATCCAAACTTCAAAAAAAATGGATAATGAAGAATTAATGTCCACTGTCACTGAATTTTGATTCCTTCTACCCTGGAGTTTAAGAAAAAAGCCAGTGCTAACTTCCTACATGCATCCTGGCTGTGTTATGTATGTTGCCATCAGAAGGAATGAGAGAAGGGTTGCTTTGATTGACTGGGAGGAGCTGTTGTTGAGGGAGGGGATGATGGTTCATCTGGCTGACCCCGTCTGGGTAGTCAAAAGAAGAAAGGACAATGTGAGTATCTTAGAAGATGCTGTATGTTTTTAGTGCCATGTTGTCTACTCTGACAGGAATCATCTTGGTACCTCTGGGAGCAAGGGTCTGTAGATTTAATGGGAGTAAATGGATGAACAATGTCAGATAGCATTATGTGTACTTAGGTGAAGGTTTTATGAAGAAGATTAACAAAGCTAAAATACACCAGGTATCTGGTGTACTGACAGACTGTACGTCCGCTTAGCATTTGAGTGTGTGAGAAGTGAAGGTATCAGTACAACGGAAAGTAAATAATACCTGTTACGGGGATGTGAAGTATACCCAATGTAGTTCGTATATGCATCTAAACTAGCTGTATAAGCATGGCTAGAAAATCTCTTTTTGTTTGTCGTGTAGTTTGTTCTTTTGTTTTGTTGGGGGGAAGGGGGGGGGGGGATAACAACACATTCCAGTGAATAAGTAATGCTTCCATTATTTTTCTTTTAAACTTTAGTATTAAATATCATGTTACAACTTATGCAGGGGGTACTTGCTTTCCTTTTAAAATTCCTTCCATGCCATGCCCACAAACATCTACTGGAATACAGTTAACTGTGACTCACAGACTCAATTTTTTTGAGCCATAGTGGTAAGGTGGAAAGGATGTCAATGCCCTGCACATTCTGGGTCATTGCCTCCCTTTATCTCTATTCTGCTTCTTGGCTGCTGGTTCCACAGGTGAGATAGGTTAAGCATTAAAAGTAAGCCCTGTCCTCTAGAGAGGTAGGGCTAATCCCCAGTAATCTCTTCAGTCTTCACTGTGCTTACTGAACAAACCCCCTAAGGTGAGCCTCTGGCTAATTAAATGTCCTGTATTGCCTTGTGGTTATGAGGAAACCAGGCTAGCATTTCCAGCTGGGATACATACTGAGGAGAAGAGATGAGAGAGATCCAACTGCTTAAGCACCTCTGGAATTCAGGCTGCTTATTTAAGTGACTCAGTAGGAGACTTCAACTTTTCTGTTTGCTTTGTATATATATATATTTACCTTAGTGACATTAGTGGAAATGGGAGAAGTTTTTAGAGTTTTTATTGCTATTACTTGAGGCTGCAAGCTGGTCTCATAATAAAGGTTCCTAATATGTTGTTCAGGTATTGTTTCTTCTGTTCTGTTTTTATTTTAATTTCAGAAGTGATCACAGAATCTGAATCTGGCCAGCTGGTTATTTGTTGTGTGCCTAAAGGGATCATTTGGGTTATTTGGATGTTATATTTAGTTCTCTAAGTCAGCATAAGCTGCAAGTGGCTAGGAGATTTTCAGTGAAGGCAATTGAACAAGGGTAATAACAGTAGGAATAAAAGATCCCTAATTACTATTACAGTAATATGATGAGATAATATAATTCAGGCAAAAACCCTGAAATGCCTCACTACTTCAGGTGTGATGAAGCAGCTAGTTAGAAAGAGCTGGTCTACAAAATATGCAAATATTTGAAGCAAGTCTGTAAGTAGACAATGAGAGTGTATGGTGTAAAGACCCTAAAGTAACGACTCAGTCTGTTGAGAAGTAGTCCTGGCTGTTTAATTAAGTTCCTTTCTAGAACTTAAAGGAAGAACTTGGTCCTGCTACCTTCCTATACTGCAGAAAGAGAAAGGACAGCTGTTGTGCTAAACTGAGGATTAGTGACCTACAGACTGAAGAAAAGTCAAAGGAAGGAAATGCTTCCTTCCTGAGCTGTTAGCGTAGCCTGGAAATACAGAATTCTGTCTCCTATATGCTGTAGACAGAAGGAGTTTGAGTTCTAGTCTGTTGATCCAGCTGCTGGGATTATTGTGGTTGCTGCTGGAGCTCTTTGGCAAATAGGATAATATGATAGTGGTATTAAACCTGAAGATTAATCATTGCCTTCTGAAAATTGAAAGAGGTTGCCAAATGAGCATTTTAGAATCCAAATTCCAATCATCTTCATGAAACGGCACAAATCTTTCTACTTTCTGAGGCGAAACTTCAAACTGAAATGGGGTTCATAATATGAAGCACAATTCTGTTCCCATTTTAGTATAAATGCAAAAAAGACCCTTGTTCTCTATAGCATGGAAAAATGGGTGATGCCATGAAATCTGCCAGGTGCACAGCCTTACAGGACTGCCTTGAAGCAATTACCAGCATGCTAGTTTTATGCTATTCTAACAACTGACTCTGTATTATCCTGCTTGACTCTATTTAATCAGAATCTCTTGAAGCAACTTGGGTAAGAGTGTTCATGATTTAAGAGTATGATTGCATGCTGTGACCAAACCACTGGTGAATTAGTTAACAATAGTCTTTTCCAATGTGAAGATTGTTGGCACTGTCCTTTTCTGGCATTCTGTTCCCACTACGCGGTCTAGCCAACTCACTGTGGCCATCATACTCCTTTTTACCTATTTGGATATGGATGAAACTGTTTGGATCTCCCACCTTCCTTTTCTGCCTTTTAAAGGTTATTGTGAAGCCTAAGGGCTGTCGCTGTGCATCTGCGTGCTTCCCAGCAGCTGCAGCTGGCTCCTGGTGCCCGTAGCTGGGTTTAGTTACTGCAGGCTGGATGTGAAGGCTTGTGGGGAGAATGGCCGTGTGGTGCCAGGCAGTTGTGTGCTCTGATACCAGGCCTTCCTAGTACTTGTGGTAGAAGAAAAATCTGCTATCAGAGTGGACTTTGACTCCTGGGTGTTAACTGTGTTTCTCCTGGCTGATAACTGTGAGCAGCAGAGGCTGGGGGGGGGGGTCCTCCTTCGACACCAGGCCTCCTTTTAGATGTTGCGTATTCCCACCTCCTGCACTTTATTTTATAAACAAAAAGCAGAAAGGAGCACTCTGCGGAGTGCAAACCTGGGCTACAAACGTACTTTTTTTTCTTTTTTTTTTTTTTTTTCTCACTCCCCGCGGACAGCTGGCTGCTGGTCTGCTGACCAGCCCCTCTGCCCCCAGGGCCTCGTTCAGAGGGCATCTCCAAGCAGCGGGGGACTCGCGCGGCAGGCCTCAGCCAGGCCGCAGGCCTCGCGCAGCCCGTGAGACGCTGGCTGCTGCTGCTCTGTGTCTCTTGCCGGTTTTATCTGGCAGATTACTGAGAAATTTCCATACAGCTGCATCAGCTTTTGGCAAACTCAGCAGCTACCTGCTCTGAAGCACAATGGGCAGATGAGTTTCAGTGCCTCTTACCTTTCCTCCATCTATAAAATAATCCTACTGCATGAACTCGCGTAGATACTCTGAGATATTTGGAGCCGTAATAATGGTTCTGTGTTAGTCTGGCAATACCTGGGGAATCCAGTGCAGTCTTGACATTTTTGGTGTTCCTGCTGCAGTTTTGGGGGTAGTTTCAGCTCCAATCTCCTGCTGTAGCTCACTCCCTGACTCTTGCATCTAGCAACTTGTATGTGGGAAGATCCCTTAAAGTGTACTCTTGTGACAGAAGATAGTGAATAACTTAAGGTGTTGAGGTTATTTCGCTGTTGTAAAATGCTTCTATTTGCTTGATTAAAAATCCGTAGGTGTGTAGCTCCAATACAAAACTCAAAAGGGGAGGAAAATGTAAACACAGAACTGTTTCAGTTTGATCTGTATTATCTTTTCACCTGTGAAAACCTTACACATCTACACCATTGTAGTAAACTCAGGCAATCTAAAATTAAATAATTTTTTTTTTTCTTATTTGGAAGAAAAATAGGTATGAAAACTTGTGTTCAAATTGTTATTCAAGGTCCTCTAAAAACATTCATGCTGAAGAAACTTCCATTTCACTAGAAATTTAAGTGTAAATTTTGTAAGCTGAGTAGACAAAGTTTTTTATAAATCAAGTATATCTCTCTCTCTTTTGTCTTTAACAGAAATTCATCCTGCAGTGAAACCTAATGTAATCAGATCAACATCAAGCCTTCAAAGTCCAAGTGCAAAACGACTGCTTGCACCCTCCAATCACTCTTCACTAAGTATTTTGGGAAAAAGAAACTACACCCATCATAATGGTCTTGATGGTATGTGTAGGAATATAACAGAAATATTTATTAATTTTTTTGTATTGCAAAACTTTCTGTGGGCCTAAAATAACAAAGTTACGTGACTTTTCTGTAGGGAATATGGTTTTAAGAAATGACATTAAATAAGGGAGTACAGTCTGACAGAAATGTAAGATATAGATACCATATTTATAGCATTGATTCTTAATGCAATGAATGGTGGTGCATATTCACTGAACATGGGTATTAATGTCATCTCTTACAAAAACTATTTGTACCATCTTTCCTACTAATCTTTCATCTCTATAGAAAAGGACAAGAAAGGAATAAAACAAATTTGGTGAAAAGGGAAAGATGTAGTGAATGCTTTATTTTGACTTATTGCATTTTTATTTGAAGAAATATTTTGCAGAGAGGCCTTTTCTGATCTCTCTTTGTGAGATGTAACTTCTGTAAGCAATTACCTTATTTGTTCTGCAATTCAATATGGTTGTTGGGACTAGAAATCTGAAAGAAGTTAGGCTCTGAAATAGGCTGTTCTGGACATCATTGGCACAGAAGAGATGCTGTTTTCATATTTCACAGGTCAAGGTAGAAACGGGAGGGGCTTTTTTTTAGACAAGATAATAGAAATGGTATTCCTCATACTGTAAGGAAAACTCAATCCATTTTCTTCCCATAATGATCATGCTTTTTTGTCATTGTCAACATTATTTGTATTTTGCACTGAAAATAGCTACTGTATGCTTAACAATACCTAGAAATCAAAACATATTTTGACAAAAAGTAGTTATTTAGTATATACAGAAGAGAGGATCGCTTGGACCTTTGCTCAGTGTGCAAACAACCTTTACACAGTAGGCAAATAACATGCATAGCAACACAAGCTATTCAGTGGACCAAGATGACAACCATGTGACCTGGATATAAAGATGATGCCATTAAGAGGCATAGCTATAAATGCAGAACATTTCACAGAGCAGAATTTTCACTGTGGACTTTCATTGTGAAGTTCTGTAGTGCTGATCTGGTTGTTACCGCGTGTGATTATAAGCAAAAGCTGCTTTTTTCCCTTCCCTAATGCTTACCATTAGATTGAACTCTTTACACGATCTTTGAGAGGACAATGACTTTGACCTGGTAGTGAAGATGATACTACATTTCTACTGCAAAGAAAGTTGTAGCAATAAGTTCAAGGTAAAGATTATTATGATGGTGTCCCTATAAGGAGATGAGCTTGAAAGTTCTTAAAATTTTTCTTCTATTTAGTATGAATGTTCTCTTCAACATAAAGAATTTGTAAAACCAGTCGTTGGCCACATTGATTAATTTGTATCGAACAGATAACTGTGTTAAGGCAATTTTCACAAAATAGCATCTAATTTGAAAAATTACCATTGAGAACTGTAAATTATTGCTTTAGGAGATAATTATTTCTGCTCATCTATTTTCTATGAAAATGTAAAGAAAGCATATATCTTAGGTAGTGGAAATCTGGAAGGTGTATTTTGCTCATGTAAAATTGGTTATTTTGGTTCTTGTCCTAGCCCCCAACTTTAATTAAAAGCCTGCAAACTTCAGTCCATGCAAACTGCAAAATAACTTCTGAAATATTAGGTGTGGTACAAGAATGATCGTGGAAATACAAAAGAGTAGTTTCCAAGTGAGTTCAGGTATTCTAAAGTTAAAAGCCCAGAATTAATTCCCTAAGCAATGCTGTGTAAAACTTGTGAGCTGAGTACCTATGATGATCTCTTTTTTTGTGTTCTAGATTTTCTGCTACCGTTTAGCATGTGCAGAGAGCTCAAAGGTGCGAGGAAATAGCTTAGTCACTATCCTTGTGTACTACTGAATGCTGTTTTTATAACATCTGACAATATTACCAGTAGCTTTCACAATTCTTCAGCCTCATAATGAAGGAATTGCAGCAGGTAGAGGGCAAATCCTTGTGAGGAGCTGGGAGGCACAGCCACAC
This sequence comes from Anseranas semipalmata, assembly GCA_013399115.1. Classification (NCBI taxonomy): domain Eukaryota; kingdom Metazoa; phylum Chordata; class Aves; order Anseriformes; family Anseranatidae; genus Anseranas; species Anseranas semipalmata. Next base: position 388,003 of record VXAA01001429.1, read on the forward strand.
TGAATGGTGTTTCCTTGTCGCTTAGGTGGCTCAGTATGAGATTAATCTTCTAAAACAGTATTTTTTATTAGACTTCTCAGCTGAACAGAAGTCAAAGAGAAGTTTAAGCAATATCAAACTAGTTACTGGCCAAAGCTTATGCTTTTGATGAGGTATCTTCAAGTTTTGTTAACATTTGTTTCAGCATAAAACCAGTTGCACTATCATCTTCTGCCACGTATTGACTCTAATGCTGGCTACAGTCACTCTAGTGACTATAGTCACATCTCAGTTTGCATTTTTCAGTAGTGGTTGTGGTCCTCTTGGCTTTTTTCATTTCTTAATCCCTTCTTCCCCAGGAAATTGAATGCACAGGAAAGCCAATCAAACCAGTAGCGATGATACTCAACAGCACAGGCCCTCTGTTCCTTTTGACTTAAAAATGACTATCTTTCATATTTGCCATTTAGCCCCTTCTCTGTTTATTGCTAAATAAAATAAAAATAAATAATAATAATAATAAAAAACATTTGGGGGGCTGTAATTTATTCAGCTTCTATTCAGTGCATAGCAACAACTGAGTGACCAGAGCAATTTGAGAAATGGTGGTTTCTGCATAATTGCAGTTATAACGGTGTACTATTTGTGCAATGAAAGGTTTTGCCAGCCCCCACAGTTTTTACCTTACTATAAATATATTAAAAAGCTTTTTTGATTCCAAAATGCTATTGATTGTTGCTGGTTTTATTGCATTGTATCAATTAACAGTATCCAGAAAGCCTATTATGGAGATGATATATTCTGTCTTTCAATTCTTGCTTTGATGAAATGAGCAAACAGAAATGAGCACAGTGAGCTTACATTAAGTCTTATCTCTGGCTATTTTCATAATCTTAATGTTATTGACATAGAAATGTCTGCATGTTCAGGTTTGCTTTTTTTCAACAGCGTTAGAAATTTGTTTTAAGCCATAGAAATATGTTTACTTAAGATATACGATAATTTACAGTATTCAAGTAAATGTCACTTAGGCTTGTGTAAATATATATTTAGATTGACATATTTCAAGTCAGTTTTATTGCCTAGGTGAGTTGAGTGCTGTATTTTGACAGAATTTATTAATAACAGAATAGTAAGTATTGGCTCAGAAATAAAGCAATGTAATATGGAAATGGCACTTCTTTATGCCTGTATGAAGGAATGGGGGAAGATTATGAGAAAAAACGTTAGTATTTGGTTTATCGCTTCAAGAATATCATGCCTAAATAAAAACACGATTACCATTTCTTAGGGAAGTCTTATGTTGGCTTAAGTCTTGAGTTTGGCCAATGCAGCACAAGATTCCCTTTCATGTCCCATGGATGTGTGTCCAGCAAAAGTCCAGTGCAACTGATAGGGATGCAGGAGTCTGTCATTTCTGACTACTATTGCTTGATCTTTGTTGAGAGCGCTGAGGGAGCTCATTTATCTCTTTTCAGAAATAGTGGGGCTTGTAACTTGTTAAAAGATCTGATTATCAGTCACTGATGGCTGAGAGATCCATATATAACGCATAGACCTGAATAAAATTGTACTGCTTAAGCACTGTGTATTGTAGCTGTTATTGTGGACTGTTGGTGTTTGCAGAAGAAAGGTTCTGATCCGAGGCTATTTTTCCTCTTCATAGTTAAAGATCTCGTAGCCGTTTGTGTCCTTTCTTGTAGGAGGAAGTTTTTCTGGGTGGTCTTAGAAAAGTGCTTTTTCCTTTTATTTTCAAATAAAAGGAGATTTTGCATTTTGTAGGATGGAATGAAAAATGTTAGCTTTTTTTCTATTCTGGAGAAAATCACAGCATTTTGGGGAGTTTTCATGTAATATGCATGCTGGTGCTTTTAACTACTCTGAGATGCAGAATTTCCATTGCTGCTGAAAATAAAGTCAACACGAGGTATTTAAATAGCTTTCAGTAGTGAAGACAGTCTCTTTCCAATGGGAAAATTATGTCTTCAGAAAATCACGACGTTGCAGAATGTTGCATGTATCCTATTTTATGACTGGAGTTGACGATCAGAAGATTTAGGTGTGACTATAAAGTGCTTTGTAGATATTTTGAATCTGATCTTCAAATTACAGTGTCTGAAATTATTCCGAGCAATTACTTTCACCCACAAGCTGCTTAACTGTGAGCAACAATACATCCAAGTAGTCAAGTTTCACGTCAGGCTGTTGTTTTGGTAGGGTAAGTAATGATAATTTTCCATTTAATATTTGGAAAGATCAGGTAAAGGTATTTTACATGAGTGTAATCTCTGTCAACTGGCAGGCATTTCCTTACTTTTACAGGCATCAGAACCGAAATATCCACAGGATGTCCAAGGTGATAACATTGTTAACAAAGTACAGAGATTATTCTGTGCCTGCTGATACTGTTTTCGTGACTTGTGGGCAGAAGTAGGAGAACCGGTTGCTCATAGCTGAGGAGATTTTAATCAACAGCCCCAATCCCCATTCTCTCATCCCCTTTCCAGATGTTTAATGCTGTATTTCAAACTGAGATGTCTGGATGCCTTCAAGAGGATTCTTTTAACAGTCATACTTCAGTTCCTCAGGGAATTGATTATTGAAGTATTCAGCTGTATCTAAGAACGAGACAGCAATGTTTTGGTCCGTTTTTGTAGCAACCTGTGCATCTTTAGCACAGCAAGATGAGAGAGTTCCATGAGCACAGCGAGAAAGACCTCAAAAAGTGTGCCTTCTGTCCTAGGTGCTATTTTGGTCAGTCTCTCTCTCTCTGCTTATGACCAATCGTATTGGCTATTGAGGAGATGAGCAAGGAAGAAAGCCTTATATTACACTCCTATTTTTCCATTGGGAGTTTGAGACTCTCTGTTGTCAAACACATGAAAATATAAACAGCCTAACTGACAAGCGGAGAGACTGGACTCTTTCTTGCCCCAGATTTTCTTGAAACAGAAAAAAACTCTAACATGTTTCATCATAATTCATTTCAGATGACCCTATGTGAAATTGTTAGAAGGAAGGAGTTTTCACTGTTGGATTGAATTTATCAGCAGAGGGAGATGTCTTTTCTCTAAGATGTCTGATCTTTTTTATCACAACATTATTTTTCAGTAAAGATGGAGATGTTCTACTGAGATGGCAGGCTAGCAGCAGGGAATGCATACCAAAAAACATCTGGCACTCCCATTCATTTTAAAAATAAAACCATAAATTCTCTCTCATATGTTTCATATTAATAAACTATATGCCTACCTAAATTGTTATAAACTTCATTTTACATAGCAGTCATTTCCAACTGAAAGGGAAGAAATGAGATGTGATAAGCTACTGTGTGAATCTAGTTTTGCTGTTTCTTCTGTGCTGAAACACAAAGTGTACTTAATGTTGAATCTCACTTTTCTCAAAAGTGAGAAACAAATGCTATTTATTGTCCCACTACCATTTTTTTTCTCTGAAATTTACTTCAGACGTGTGTGTTCTAGTTTTGATCTTTGGTATAGCTAGCAAAAGTTTTGAAATATTTGACTACAGACCTCTTTTACTGAAATATGTGCACTGATACTGATGGAAGTGTGAGCATGGAGAGTAGATCTCTCTGGAGATATTGATGGTGCTGTTATGTTACTGTCATTTATTGGGTAAGCAGAAGACTGTGAAAAGGGCGTTTATAACTCTTGGTTACTTCCTGACATACACGACTCAGAGCTTTTATGTATGTGATGATGTGAAATGCTTTATAGTGAGAACTTTATCATGCATAGTTCTATACAGTCATTAAAGCCATCTCTGACCCTCAAGAAATTAACCTAAAAACCTTTTTAGCCTGATTTTTGCAATTTGCACAAGGCTAGCCAATTTTTGTCTATTTTCAGTGTCCAGTTGGAAGCAATCATTTTAAATATTTACTAGAAAAAGAAAATGCTCTAATACTTGCATTTCTGTAGTGAGCATATTCATTTGTTTTTGCAGATGTACAAATGATGATGTTGAAGATGATGAACTAATGACAACTTCCATTGCCCAGATTATGTACCTGGAAAATTACACAGTCCTTAATTACCCTAGGGTGTTACTGCTGAAATTGTCAATCATTTGCAGAACTAAGCTGCTTACATCCCATGTTTGTGTGCCAGAAGCCTGTTATTGTTGTTGTTATTTAAATTTTTGAATCATAAAACAATGTTTTCCCTTCAGTTTATTTACAATGAGTTGATGATTCCCACCTCTTCACTTCTGTCTTCATTCCTCCAACCCCAATGAAGAAATGACACTGTGACTTCAGGTCAAAAATAATCAACAAGGAGGAAAATCATTGAATGTGTCATTTTTGTCTGAGAAATAGAAGAGCAATAGCTTTCCAGAGTTTCTTAAAATTTAGAATATTATTTGTTATCTTGCAATGATAAATGTGCAGTCATCATTTGCCTATATTGAATTAACATTACAATTATCTCCAAAGCATTAGGGAGCTTTTTATTACAAATAAAAGAACAGTCTTCTACTGTGTGTCCAAAGGCTGTTAAACATGCAGAGTGTTCCTTCAGTAGATAAATGTAAGCAGTGTGACCTCTTTATGATGAAATTGGTCACAAGAGGACTTGGAAGGGGCAAAACCATTTATGCAAACCCATGTTTCCCTGAATTTCATCTGAGAAAGAACTCTTCCTAAGTGTTAACATAGCATATCACTGTGTTATGATTTTGTTTGTTTGTTTTAAATATACATGGCTGATTGTTTTTCTTTTGCCAAAGTGAAAACAATTTCCATTCACCTGTAGTTCTCAGGCTTACTGTATCTTCTGAAATGAGTTATTTCCAAGGCTGTAAGTACACTAGAAATTGAATAGGGGATTTTGTTTTTATTTTTTGCTTTGATTTCCTTTATTTCAAAAATGTATCTTTGGATTTGTAAGGCTTCTTTGTGTACATTTGGTTCTGAAAATCTTAACATTAGAATTGCATTCATATTTTGATACCCCACTTTGAGCATGCTGTGCATCACTTCCATTTTGTTGTACTAAGGAATTCCTGAAAATGGCAGTTGAATAGAAAGAGCCAGCTATGAGGGACAGCAGGGGCAGGAGAAGGAAATTTGTTGTGAACTGTCCTCTGTTTCTGCTGCTGAATCAGGGTTTCTTTTTTTTACGTGCAGGTAATATGTAGGCATGAAATTACAGTAATACTGGCTTTTATAACTGGCAGAATAAATCAGCTTTTAAAACAATAAACAGTAAGAACAACACTATAATCAAGTTAGTGTATAAAACAGTGCAGATAACCAGAACCTAGTTCCTGGAATGACTACTTCCACTGGTATTATGTTAAGGAATTAAAGTTGCAGAAAGACAATCCTGTCTGTCGGATAACAGGGTTAGAAGCATATTACCTCATGAATTACATGTTCTGGATTCAAGATCTGGAGTTCATACTGAGACTGATTCTGGGTATGATTACTGTCAAGTGGGTTGATTATTTTTCGTAAGCCATGATTGCAGAGTAGTAGTTCTATTTTATTGCATAATGTAATGTGGAAAGCACCTTCAGAAACTGCTTAGGCAGTATAACTGGAAAGTTCCCGTGTCTGGGGTGATGCTTTGTGATACGTTTTATTATGTTTCTGTGCTTTTTTACTTTTTCTTGTCTTTATATTGTTTCTCCGAGTTTTAAATTTTGATCTTGGGAGACTAGAAGTCATCCTCAAATAAAATCAAACTCGTTCTTAGTATAAGATTATATCTATCTACCTATCTATCTTATGTATATATATTAATAATACTTTTGAATTAACACTTAAGGTCACTTGTACCATCGCTACAAATTGGTAGGAAAAAGCAATTAAGTTTGGTTACTTAAATAATCATAACCCGAGCTGAGAAGGATTAATGAAACAGTCTTCCTTTCTCAGCTTTTTTGTAAGGTGGTCCATCCTGGGTGAAAAGTTCTTACAGTCTCATACAACATGGTAAGCTGCAAGTGTTACAAGGATTAACCACCACTGTTATTGCTTGTCTGTCTGTGTTCTTCATGCCTAAATTGCATTATCTTCAAGTGTATTTATTCTGGAAGGTTTAGAGAAGGACAGCTTTTACCTGCTAGTATTGCTGGTGACCATGTTAATATAAAAGAGAAAGATGAATAGCAGGTAACTAAGTTTCCTATCAGTAGGCTGACTAAAGACTAGCACATATAAACAAACCCATGAACAGCTAGAAAAGGGCTGGGGTGTTATTAAGGATGTGGTTTCTGTCCTAGTTTGAAGAATCCTTAAGGGAAAAAAATATATGTTGCTGGGGAATTATACATAAGCTTGAAATAATTTGGTAGCTGGCACCATCCTTTAGCAGTGGATTCTTTCTGATTTTACCCTTAATTGGTTTTACAGTGTGAAATTTTATAGTCTTGTAGTGCCTGTAGACAGGAAGAAATACTTGAGTGGTCAGTATAGTTGGTAAAGCAACTTGTAATGTGAGGAGTTTGGTAGTGTTAGGTTATAGGTTGGACTAGATGATCTTGGAGGTCTTTTCCAACCTAAATGGTTCTGTTCTGTTCTGAGATTTTTTTTTATTTTATTTTTTTTACAGCTTACTTATTTCTTTTCAAGTTCAAAGAAATATCTTGTAGAAACATATGACTATCTTTGGCAGGTTCTGACACTGGTGCATCAATTTCTCCATGATAATAAGCTTCTAAATGTCTTCTTTTGAAGCTGCATTGCTGTTATTCACTTGCATCAGATTACCAAAACGCCTTGTTAGTGAGGGGTAGTTAGTCTAACAGTGTGTGTTCAAAGTGGAGTACTCCACTAGCACTTTGCCAGCCATAAGGAGAGAATCAATCTGCATCCTGGAGTTCTCCGGTATGGAAGAAATGCAAATATGGATTATTGCCTCGCACAAAATCATTTGCTATGAGAACTCACTTATAAGCCAAGTGTCCACTGGTGCCAGCTCCACTGAAATTCACAGCCTGGTTGTATACATTCTTTAAGGCATTCTAAAACTTAGCAGATAAAACTGAAAAAATGAAGTTTTGTTTTGTGTGAACATCAAGACATTTGTAGTTTTTAAATAAGCTCTGTTCCCCCCAGGCTGCATCAGAGGCTGCATTGGTGTGCTGACCTTTCGTAGAACATGCCTTTGCGAATGCTGCAGCATTGCCTTTTTAACTGGAAGCAATCCTTCTTAGTTGCCTTACTTAAAAGCAGAGTTTTCCATAGAATTGGTTATTGTGAATTCATGCATAAACAGTCAGAATTCTGCCAAATCAGGGAGTAATTTATTTTGTAGAAGAAATCAGTGTTGGTTCTAAAATCTGACTATTCAATTTTAAGTGTATGCAAGAGTTTAAATTGTGCAACAACAGTACTTTAATAAGTAGCCTTTGCTAGATATAGAATCTTTTGACTATGTCTACCTCTTAAATAGTTATTTCCCAAGCTTTTCATTTATAAATATACTCAAGTCTTTCTGAAAGATGTTTGGCAATTTAGATTATACTTCAGAATATACAGCAATTAAAGCTAAGAAAAAGATATGCAAAAAATGAGAATGCTTGTGTTGTATGATAAAGCAGAGAGATTACTCTGCAAATATAACAAACAGGTCTTTCTTCACTTCTTTGCTTGGTTTTATTAATAGGTTATCAAAATGGAGTTAACAGCTGTTGGCATTGCGTTAAGAGTGTCTGTAAAATATTCTTCAAAAATATTATGTTTACATAATATAATTAAAAAAAAATAATTATACACAGGTACATCCTGCTCCTATGTGTTGCAGTCCTCAGTTCCCTCAAAAGAGTTGTTATTTTGGGACATTAGTAGTACAGTCATGGCTAACCATAGTTTCATAGATGTGGCATATAAATTGATGCCAAAAGGATCGTACCTCTGAGTGGAGATATTCTTACTACTGTAGTTTCACAATATGAAAAGTATGGAGTTCTGTTTGTTCGTTTTGGTCTTTTTGTGGATGAGTGGAAGCGCTCTGCAACATATCTTTGTATTTCAAGAGAGAAGAAACCACATTCTTTTTGTTTAATCTGATGTTCAGCTCCTCAGGAAATGCAGTTGTGCTCTTGGAGATGGTCTTTGTTTGCTTGCTTGTAGTTGTTGATTTCCTGGGAAACTGGGCTTGTAAAAGAAATGAGTCCTTTTCTTAGGAGTTATTCAGATGGTTATACTTCCATGAATGCAATTGCTGGGTTTTCTCAGGAACATTCCTGAGATGTTATTTGACTGGAATGTTAAAACAATAAATAAAGTTGTAGTAACAAAAATAACTTCACTGTAAAGATATAAATTGGGCAGATGATAGGGTTCTTCACTCTACTGTAAGCTTCTCTTACTTGATAACAGTGCCAAATATATTCAGGTTTTTTGGAAACAGAATTTCATTTTTATACTACCAGTTTAAAACTTGCCTGGAGGACTGGTGCCCTAAAAGTATTTTTATACATGATTATTTTTGTGGGGGAAAAAGAGAGGAAAGGGGACCTGGGAGAGGATCTCACAACTAAAATATTGGAGTTTTTAGGTAGGTTTTCACATTACAGAACCTTTATCGATGGGAAGTTATTGATGTCTGTATTTTGTATTAGATATGATTAAGGATAAAGAGTTGTGAAAGTGTACATGTAAACAAGATGCTGGAATTACTGTTGAAGGTTGGTCAGATTGAAGTTTCTAATTAGCTTGAGAAGTTTAAAATGGTTCGTCTTTGTTTCTGTCAGTGATTGAACTATATCTTCAGACTGGTTAAGGTAACTTCTCAAAAATGACAGGGAAGTACTGGTTTGGTTTAATTACCATTTAATTACCAGTTTAATTACCATTTTTCAGGAAGAGATGTGCAGCTGTTCTGTCACATGTCCTTTTAGTCTCTTTAATACCATTTTTAACAAGAACAAAACCCCTGGAGAATTCTTTTAAGTAAGTAAAGCCAGTTAGGACCCCCATAAGGACTGCAATTTGGAACTGGGGCAAGAATAACGTAAGTGTAATTGTTGTACATTTATCTCACTTGTAGAATTGAGACTCTGCTGACTCAATTTTTTCAGAAGTGAGTAATTTTATCCAGAACTGCTTCTAGTGTTGCCTGAACTCTATGTACTATAGCCAATGATGTTTTACCCAGTTTTTTTTAGCAGGTCAATGAGAGTGATAGTAACATCATCTTGCATCTTATAGATCAGCAGCAAATTTTTTATTTTTTACTTTTTAGGTAGCAGGTTATAAGGGTGTTTAGTTACTTAAGTTATACTGCTTCAAGGAAGAACACAGCTGTAATATGACAGCTGTAGTGTTATAGTGCCAGAGAGGATGAGTCTTCTGTCCTTGGGGAGAAAAACAAACAAGAACAACAATAGGAAATGTACTTTAAGTTAAATAGGGGGATGAAATCTGTGTTAGCTATTGACCTGGTAATGATTTCTCAGAAATTTTATATAACTGTGTGTTCAATTGACTGACTTGTAATTTATTATATAGGAGAGAGTAATAAAGATGTTATTAGGAATGTTATAATTCTGAATCTACTTTGTCAATTAAAATAAGAATCTATGAAAATTCTTAGGAAAAGGTCATAGAGCTTTTTGAAATGGGAATAGTTATGAAATTATGTTGGTACTGTTTGTATTTTTTTCTGCAGAGCTAATCATCCATGTTAAATGATGCCACATGTTAAAAGCACAATGAAAAAAAAAACATTTCTTGAAACATGAAATATGAATTAGTTCTGTTTTTATATTTTCTTGCCGAAGAGGATAATTATGCAAAGAGAATGAGTGCATTTAACAGTATACAATAATCTGCCATATATTTTCAGGATCAGTGATGATTCTCATGTTCATTTCATGAGACATCTTTCCAATCTCTGCATTTCTGATTTGGTCCTTGTTGTAGATGAACAGTACCATCTTAGCCTTCAGGGTGAGCGTAAGAAAATAGATTTTTTATGGGTAAAGACAATACTCTAATGCTCTGTGGTTCTTTTGTTTTCCAGAATCATCCAGCCATACAACAAGAACAATAATGGTAAGTGTAAAGGAAATTTTAGGTATAAATCAAGCTATAGATATGTTTTGTCCTTTGAAAACAAAGCGAATATAGTAGTATCGTAAGCTGTTGGCATGTTTTCTTATAAAGTCCAGTATCCCTGTAGAGCTAAAATTAGTCTGTCAACCACCACATTTAATGGGAAATTTGGGGAAAAATGCGAGGTTGAGTAGCTTAAGATGCAGCAGTGCTGTCAATTTAGATATATGAACATCCAGTTACAATTCTGTTGTTGTGTGTTTAAGTGATTTTTATTATGTCAAATTAATATTCATTAAAGCTCTTGCATTCTGTGTGTATCACATGTCAGAAAGCATTTAAAGTTCAAAACTTATGGTGAGTAATTTCTTGCATCACATTGCTTTGAGGCTGGTTTCTGACTTACCTTGAGCTTGATATTTTGGGTTCCAGAAAGAGGGAAAATACAAACAGACTGATAAATTAAAAAATAAATAAATAAATAAATAAAGTTTTAGGCATAAAAATGTCATGGATTTAGTGTCTATCTTGGGATTTTATATGGTGAGAAATTTTATCAGTCTCTTTCTGTTTCAACTCCTAATAAAAGTTAGATAAGGACTGAACAAAAATTCACATAAAGAAAACCTCTGACTGGGAACATGCCTGTCTTGCAGGGATTTGGGGGGAGGCCTGTCCACTTTTGGGAAAAGAACAGTTTTTGAGACAGACTTTGAAATTTTAAAACAACCTCAACAAAACATGATGTGACTAGAACCTCTCTGTTTTCATTGCTACAGTTTTCAGAGTGTCCCTTCAAATTTATTACCTCATATGCATGTACAGCATTTATGGGACATGTAAATTCCCACACAGAAACTTGATTCGACACAGAGGAAAGGGTAAATTTAGTTCATTGTCTTTATCATCAGTAGTCATTAATAGTCCAATAGAAATGGATAATAAATTGGTAAGGACTACAAACAGCAAATTTTCAAAATGGTGAAGACATCTGAAAAAAGTGATGTTTCTGTTTTCTACTGGATGTCATATAATCCTTGTTTGTCATGAATTTGGTTTAAATAGACCTATTTCCAAGTAGGATGCTTAATCAACTCAATTTCTCTGATATAAAATTTTGGAAGGGACTGAATTTTTTTTCAATATTTTTCTAATTTTGCATTGATGTCAGGAAGAGAGCTAGAGGTTAATGATGAGACTAGTGAAAACCTCATTCTTCATTTCCCTTTAATTTTTTTTCCTATTATTTTTACTCTGAAGATAACACACATTTTGACAGTCTCTTTTCAGTGTATCAGAACAACTGTAAAAACTTAACCAAAGAAATGTTCTCTATATAAGTGTGTCCTTACACAAAGTACGGCCAAACTTTAAAGTGATAAAGAAAGGTTTTTAAATAACTTGAGCTCTCAAAGTCATTGTGGTGTGAGCCTCCCCAGACCTCTCAGCTGACAGCTCGGACTGCTCAGACTAATGCTGTGCAGTCAAAGAAATGTGCTGTAATTGTCCATTGCACTTAAATAAATAGAAGTGCAATTAAAAATAAGTATGCTGTTTAGACAGTGTGAAAATGTTATAAGAATGCCCACTCTTCTCTGCTATTAAAATAACTGAATGTGTAATGGAAAATTTCTTACTCACCACTGAGTAGGGAGATTATATCAATAAAGCCAGAAAATACATTATTGAGTGCATTAGAAGCAGGTTATCTATTCAATGCAGACACTGTAAAGCAATACTGTTGAGGTCCATTTTTGAATGACTACTGCAATAAATAATTACTTTGAAATAAAGCCCACTTGTTCTGACTGATTATGGTTAATATTATAACAGGTACAAAGTTAAAGCATGATATTTAGGCAATCGGAATGAGAGAAGAGTGGCAGCAAGTCTGTACATTGCCTAGGATGATTTGATGTAAAAAAGCTTTTGTCTTAGCAGGGCAAAGCATTTGATCTCCTTTTACATTGCATTTATAGGTGGTGAAATAGCATAAATACAACACTAAATCTGACCTTGTCTTTGAAGATTCAGATTTATGTTTAAATCAAAGCCAATGAGGAATAGAGTGTACTTTGTTAAGGAAAAGAATGTACACTTCTTCTGAGAACATTAAATTTATCTTTATTTTTTAAAGCTTAAGAATTATGCTCTGCATTCAAACACAACCATGGCTCCCTATTTTTTGTTTCAGACTCCTGTTCTTAAAAATAAAAAACTAGAAAATAGTTTAAGGGTCTGTGCGCGGGTGGGGGGGTGGGGGGAATCTTCTACCTTTTAAGTGTAAACCAGATTTCCTGTTATTCTGTGGGTAGATGGCTATGTTAGTCTTTCATTACTAATTTTAGTGGTTTATATAAATAAATATTTACTTCAAAATGCTGCTTTTGAAGACATGGTTTATTCAGAAGTTATATAGCTTTTGTGTAACTTCTGTGAAATAGAGAGGCTATGAACGTTGTAGTATTTTAGCCTGGCTGCTTTGGAAAGTAAACAATTTTTTTTTCCTCTCCTTGCCCAGAAGTCATGGCTAGGATTTCAGCTTTAGTAGTCTAGGTGTTTTGTCAAAGGTTAAATAGCAATTGGGAGGTTCAAAAGTAATACTTCTGTTGACCATTTGGGTAATTTCTTGTATGTGATCTATAGTTTGATTATATTTTTAATAGCCTTCAGGTTTTGTTAAATGAAATTCTATACCAAAAATGAATGTGTGCCTGCATGCTAGTACCAACATTGTGTGGAGATCCCATATAAACATGTTTTGTAATTTTTGCATTCATCTCAAATCTCCGTGAATAAGTAAGCTAAACTAGCCCCAAACCTTGATTCTTTTGAGAGAGAGAATGCTAATACCTGTGCAAATAAGAACACTCCAGGTGTGGCAAAACAGAATCAATACCTAATTTAAACTCAGTGTAATTCTAGATTTGGTTTATACTACATCCTGTATAATTAGATCAATGTAAATAAATTGAACCAGTTAATATGGATTAATACCAATCATTTAGAGCATGCCTGATTTCTCCCAGTGATATTTTTCTCTGTCTAGAGATTTTATTTTGCTGTGTTTAATTTGATTTGATTTTTGCTTAAAGATGAGAAAAAAATGTAAAAAATGCTAATTTAGGCAATGGAAAAAAAATCCTTTTTGTAAAGATGGGAAAAAATGTAAAATATGACAAATTCAAGGCCACTTAGGAGTTTATGATAATCCAGTTAAACGTTCTTTCAGTCACAGCATAGACATTCCCCATGGATTTTTACATTACACTTATAATGCCTACTGGTGTTACATGTTTATTTCAAAGCTGGATCCCTTTTCTGAATCTTCAGGCAGCGGGGAGAACACCAGTGGCTCTCAGTGAATAAATGCTTGGGCATTTATAACCCAGTACAAGCTGAGAAACTTATAGACAGGAAATTTGACTGTGTTTGGGATCTGGGTCCCATTTCTGAATTTGTACAGGATTCCTCTCTGACTTTTTAACATGCATCTTGTTCTCCTTGTGCTTGAAATTCCTCTGGGATCTAGTGAGGACAGAGGATTTATCCTTCATAATAAAATGCTGTCTTCAATCACCACTTTAATAGAAGGTGTTTGGAGTATCCTTGTAGGTGTGTTTGGAACGGCATCCAAACGTTGTTGGACTCGTAGCTGCCACTGCGACATGTCACGCGTATAGTGACATGTCGCACAGCTCATTACCCTGTTTCCCAGACACAGCAAAGCCTCATGCCTTGTGTACCTTCTATTGGAAGACCTGTATTTATAATTAAGCAACTGATTGAATTAATAACTCTGGAATGCATGCTGTTGCTTCCAGAGGGTTTCACAGAGAGCTACCTAAGAATATATATAGCTCCTTTATGAAAGGAAATACTGCATTCATTGAACACTGGAGGTATCTCAGTTGCTCACTAGGAAATGAGCATTTGTGTATGCAAATGGGGAACTCATGTGCCTGCCAGGTGAGTGTAGATTAGCAGCACTTGCAAGCAGCTCACAAAAATCAAGCTGTCCGTGCATGAATTACCAGAGAATGGTGCCTCTAGAGAAATGTTTTAGCAGGGGACAGGTGGCGCTGTGAAGGCATTGTGACAAATGATCTTCTCATAAATTCCTCATCAAAGGCTTGTTGAAGACCTTCAAAAGATGGCCGTTGGTCTCAGAAGCTTCTGAGGATGTCTCTGAGTTTGCAGCACGGAGACCTCCTGTTTGGCAGGTGAAACTGTTCCAAGAGATTGCTCTGTGCTGACTGAAATTTTTATTGAATCACCATGTTGCCTTAAAATTGTGACAGGGATTTTTTATTCCCTGCTGTGGCCACAGGGCTGACTGATGAGGCTTTGTTTTCTTATCAGGCCTTCAATATATGCATTTATTAACACACTGAAGAAATATATCATCAGGAGAGTTCTCTCTGTGGGGCCTAAACCAAGTTTTGGTGTGGAGATGCTTTTCTAGGCAGCTCGCATGAGTTCAGAAACATGTTTCGAAGAGTTATTTGTTGTGGTACGTGGGCACACTCTAAGTATCCATTTTCTCAGTTTACCTTTATTTAACCACAACTCCCTTTGCCTTGTGAGGTTTTCGGGCATAGAACAATTTTCTTCTAGGGATACAAGGGACCACAATGAATGCACCCAGACTGAGATGAGGAAAAGCTTGCGAGGAAGGAGTCAGCGGGGAGGTAGATTTGTCCAACATGCAGTCAGCAAACTCCAGGTGAACCTCCTGCTGCTCTGTGGTTTGCCAGTAGTATGTGGACTCTTAGTATACCAGTGGTTTTGTTGTAGAGTGACAGCACAGCTTATTAGTAAAGTAAATAGTCAAAATCAAAATGCCAGCTGCTAATTGCACACAGCAGTGTTACAGCAAAGTTACTGTAGCATTCTGCATGTGTGGTTTTTGTTTGAATAGAGTTTCTGTGGTACCGGTGGTATTCCTGAGGCTTTCATAACCTTTCTAGCATAACTGTGTGCTGGAATGGAAAAATAGATAAATTAAAAATATAAAAATAAATAAATAAAAAGCATTTAACAAGTACTCGGTATGAAAGGTCTGTTTGCTCTGGGTGTTGATATCAGTATGACAATTGCGTTGAATGCTCATTTTTATACACAGTGATAAATATATTTTTGAGAGGAGTTAATTAACCGATTTTCTACTTCTAATTGTTCGAGAAATTCAATTGTTTTGATTAAAGAGAAATTTAAGATAATGTAGTCCCTAACACATAGACTAGAGAACAATGATCTTATTTTTCTCTTGTCTTTAAGTGAAATATAATTTCCCCAAATAGCTTGAAAGGACTCATGGAGAAGGGAAATAAAAGGGAAAACAGTAATCGTGATGCGCGAGAAATGAGATGGTATTGTAACCCTTGCATTGTTTTCTGTAATGCTATATCTTGCCTGGAATAAGAATTAGGTTCTAAGAAACTTAGACAAAACAGAAGTTCGGATCTAGTAATGACATCTGTCTTTGCCACGGGGAAAAAGTATTATGAAAAAACACATACTTTTTCCATAAGACTTAACTGTTTTTCAGAGTTTATGCCATAGGAAATTCACTTCTTATGCATTGTACATTTCCTGAACATGTTTTGCCTGTGTATGTTTGTCTTGAGTAAAGGAAACATTCAGTGGTGTATTAGTAAGGAAGAGATACTAACCACTATATGTAAGAACTTAAATGCATTTCTGACTGAGGAAGCACAGCAAAAATGCCCTTTGAGCCCTTGAATGTTCCTCTGTAATATATGACACTGACAGATAAAAATAATCACTTTGGATGTACTATGCAATCTGTACATCTGTAGTGTGTGACAGTGTTTCCTATGTGTGAATTGTTACTTTTTGAGCAGTATCCACTAAGATATCATCAGTTAAATACCTTTAAGAATTTCTAATTTCATCCAAACTATGTATTTTATCCTGAATTTATCCTAAATAACAGCTGAACTACTTCCAGCAGCATGTCCCTTACTTGTTCTTCTCCACCAAAGCCAACGCAAAAAAAAACTGAAAACCAAACTGCAGTCTAGACAGTGAATGAAAAAGTGGAAAAATTTAGGCAAATATTTAGAGGGACTACAAAGGAAGATTTACAGCCCCATGTTCAACTATGTGCCACAGGAACTAAATTCACTGTAAACCTTCTTCGTCTCTAAGCTAAAGAATGGCTTTGCTCTAAGAAAGAGTTATCAAATTCACTCAAATTTGATGTCTTGTTGCTCTTTTAGTTGTTTGTTTTTGTTTGTTTGTTTTTTCATCACATCTAAGAAAACATAGTGGAGGTTCAGTTATTTGCACTAAACAACACTGGAATTTGTCATAAAATTCATAAGTCATAAAATTTGTTCTACTGAAGGGAGCAAGTGGTCTGGATCAGGGTGTGATGAGAGTTGTGGCTTAATGTGAATATAATACATTGAATACAAGTGTACTTTTTGACTGTTACATTTTTATGACATGATTTAAGAGATCGGTTTCATGTTCTGTTCAGCTAGCCTTTGTGCATGTTACCAGCCCCTTCCTTACTCAGGGATTGTGGAATTGCTCCCCTAATTAGAGGCTACTCCCATGAGTATGCAGAATTCTGCATGTTTTATGAATATTGCAAAAACGCTATCAGTAACGAGGAATTACTTGTATATTTTCACCAAGAAATAGTACTTTTTCCTAAGAAAATATGATGCTGAATCTATGTGAGATTAAGCAAAACTTTCATCTTTTTATAACGTCTTCTAACATGTCTGTTTTAATCAAATAGTGCTATTACTTAATCTTGTTGATAATTGATCGTGTGGCAAACAAGACTCTAATTTCAAAAATTAATGTGTATCATTATGGGATATTCCTCCAAAATGTTACTTACAGACACTACAGAAAACATTTTTACTCTCAACATGTATCAGAAGGCAGCTTTTCTCGTTAGATGTGAGCACTTGCTGTCTTTAAATCTTGCTACACAAATATTCCAGCTAAAGGTGTAGTAGAAAATTAATGCATCATTTTATGTTTAGTGTTATCTGTATTAAAATGAAGGTAGAAGTGTTGCAGTCACCTCTAATATGTACAATGACTGGGGAGTGAACTTAAGAACCACTGCCAAGATGATGTAAACCTTTGTTACCCTGCTTTAGTTTAGCAGCTGGACTGGGCCACTTGTCCTGTACAGTGATTTTTATTTAAAAAGAAAGCCAGATAGAGTAAGGATCTATACAGTGAGAAGTGTGGATTTTTTACTGTTATTATTATTTTTAATTAGATTAATGCTACACTTGGGTCAGAAAGCAAGTCTCATATCTGATTGGTTGGGATACTGGATTTTGGTCGGAAAATGTGAATTCTCTCCAACAGTCAACAGGTTTCTGTTGTGGGACTGCTTAGGTCATGGGAATGATTCATGCTTCAGTTTCTCTTTTTATTAAATGGCATTAGCAATAGTTAATTTAGTTTTTAAAGAGCTTTCAGATCTGTGGCTAAAACACGTCAATGTGCACAGATGATCAGAAGGTGTTATCTCACCAGCAGGTACTTGTTGAGGAAGAGCAGCTGTTTTTTGAGAATGATGGTGTGTGCAGGCTGCCCTTTACAGCAGAATCAGTTAACAGAATTATGCTTGTTCTCAGGCAAATATCTTTCCCATTTTTCTGTTATGATTTCAGCATGCTGCTCCCCATGTTCATATGACTAATGGTAAGGCCTTGCAAGCCAGTGCAAGTGCCATTAAGACAAGCACCATTCCAGTGATCAAGAGACAGAGGCAAAATTGGCTTGATGCTTCAGATGATGGTTTCTTTATAGCTACAGAAGAGACCAGGTAAGAGAAATGAAACTGAAACAGGGATGAGGCTTCACTGCATGCATGTTATTGATCCACTATTTGAATAACAGTTTTTGTCATTATTATTTGAGGTTGTGTTACAGTGAAGAGCCATGCTACATCAAAACACACACACAGTTTTGCATCTCTTGCATACTGACATTATCAGTATTTCACTAAGACTTATCCAATCAGGGCTACTTTTGTGTGGCAAAGGTTAGAACTTTTGAGTTGTTTCTAGTTGTAGTTTGTATACAATTAAGTTTAAGGCATCTGTGTTCATTCACTAAACTATATGTGTATCCGCAATGGAGGCTACGCTTTAAAATTTTCAGAACTTGAAAAATATATAGCACACAATAGAGAAATGTATACCAGACAACGTCTTTTCTGGGATAGAAATTGATTTCCTTTAAAGACAACTAAGATAGTGATCTTTTTCAGTCTGTAATTTGCAGATTAATTGGTAAAATTTAACGAACTTTTGCTTTTCCCACAAGAGTTTGATATCACAGAAAAGTTGCTAGTGAAGGCTTCTCTGTTCTTTGCTTCCCCATTCCCTGATTTAATTCAGACTAAGACAAGAAGTTAGTCTTAGTTTTGTAAACTCTGCTTGTTGGGCCGGTTATTTAAAAACATTCAAAAATCTTGCTTAGCTTTAAAGCAAGAGGATTATTAGGGCAAGTAACATCAGGCTGGCAGTTGAACAAAAATGTAAGTAATAAAATAAGAATAGGGAAAGAATATATGTAAATATAGAGCTAACCAAGGAAAATGTGCCTACTTAGTCCACTTTATGCTAGATACTGCTAGGGAAGTCAAAATACTTGTACATGACAGGTGGTTATTTCAAGATCAATTAAATATAGTACTTCATTTTACTTTTGCATGAGGAATTCAACAATTCAGAGATGATGGTAGGAGGATGATAAGCCTTTAGGCTTCTGATATCTAGCCCAGTGATAGAACTGACTATTTTGAGAGCTGTTTGATAGTGGCTATGCAAAGAGCTTCGTAGTATCTGACTAATCCCTAGTGATTATATCACCAAAGTGAGACTGGTAACCTAAGCCACTGGGTTAGAAGTTTTAGAACTTTTTTTCCATTTTTTCTAGAGAGGTTCCTGTCAAAGGATGAGATGAGTCCTGTGCTAAAGGTATCTGTCTCTCCCCACTGACTTCACAGGTAGCCCAGACAACTGGCTTAGATATTTAAATTCTAGCTGATTTAAGTATGGCGAGATGAATCCTGCCTTTGCAAAACACTCATCTGGCATAGCTCTGCCTGTTCCCAACCTCACAGATCCCCCTCCCCACCCCCATGGTTGCACATACCATTCCCTGGCCAGGTTTGAGGTGGAGGATTGACACAGAACTTGTGCTGTCTCCACCTCCACACCAATGGTGGTGGGTAAACAGGGGCTTAGTCCTCAGGACTCTGTGTCTGCTGCTCTTCAAATCATTTCAAAAATGTAAAGAGTAACATATGAAATGTCCTTGTATGGGGAGCACAGGGCAATAAGACCTCAATGACACTCCTTCAAAAAAGGTGGTGTCACTGAAAGTGGCATGCTGCATCACTTTGGCTGATGCTGAAGAAGTGCAGCAGGGAATGCTCAAGGATTTGCATTGGTTGAGCCACCCCTTTACAGCTTTTCCCAGTCTGACAAGAGCTAATGCTGTAGGTTCAGCGCAAGTACATAGACACATATCTTCCTTCTGTGATAGAAACATACAGGGAGTAATAGTGCCTCATTCACATTAATCTTCAAAACTGCAACTAATGTGAGACAGCAACTTTTTATCCTTTAAATCTCCATTTCATGTGAGATCTGTTCCTTCTCTCTCGCAGCCCTCCCACCCCTTTCTTTTTTCCTTTCCCCAATCCCATCTCAGTTGGTTCCTTCCCCTACCTCAGGGGTGTTTTCTCCTTTCTAACTTTTTCCTTTGATCCTTTGATTCACTCCACCTTTATTCCAAGATTATTTGGAAGAGTTGGTGTAGCTCGTTCTCCTCTCGGCTCTCACTTGTCTCCAGCCCTTACAGCTCGAAGTGGAAAGCCCTGCCTGGTCCTAGGAGTGTACAGATGCTCAAGACAACTATTAAATGTTCTGGTCCTTGGGGAAGAAGGGAGAAGAGGGAATAGGCATTAGTCCCTGACAGTTAACCTGTTCTATGATAGGAGTTCACAGGGTTGAGCATGGCCATGACACGGTTGAATGCAACATGATTACAATGGGAAGAGATATCTTATCCAGGGAGGAGATTATTGTGAAAAAGCAGAACACAATTTATCCAGTCCTGCCACAGAGTGAAAAAAAACATCAGTTGCCAGTTTGCAGCCGTTAGATATTTAAACATGTGCTGAACACTCAGCTCAGAAATAACCATCCCATTTGAGTCAAGGTAACGACTCATTCTTTAAGGAACATGTTTCCATATTGTGCTGCATCAGGATCCTATCTGTTTTATCATGTGTATTCATTAAAAATACATGCAAGAAAGACATATGCTAATTACAGCCTGCAAAAGAAAAATATTATTTCAGTACAATATTTACATTACAATAGTATGTAGCAGTTTTCATTTCTCTGTCCTAAAACACTTGTGCAGTGAATTAAGGTTTAATCACAGAATGTTAGGGATTGGAAGGGACCTTGAAAGATCATCTAGTCCAATCCCACTGCCTGAACAGGAACACCTAGATCAGGTCACACAGGAACATGTCCAGGCGGTTTTGAATGTCTCCAGAGAAGGAGACTCCGCAACCTCTCTGGGCAGCCTGTTCCAGTGCTCAGTCACCCTCACCATGAAGAAGTTTCTTCTCATATTTAAGTGGAACCTCCTATGTTCCAGCTTGCAGTCATTGTCCCTTGTCTTATCGTTGGATGTCACTGAGAAGAGCCTGGCTCCATCCTCCTGACACTCACCCTTTACATATTTATAAACATTAATGAGGTCACCCCTCAGTCTCCTCTTCTCCAAGCTAAAGAGACCTAGCTCCCTCAGCCTTTCCTCGTAAGGGAGATGCTCCACTCCCTTAATCATCTTTGTGGGTCTGTGCTGGACTCTCTCAAGCAGTTCCCTGTCCTTCTTGAACTGAGGAGCCCGGAACTGGACACACTATTCCAGATGCGGTCTCACCAGGGCAGAGTACAGGGGGAGGAGAACCTCTCTTGACCTACTAACCACACCCCTTCTAATACACCCCAGGATGCCATTGGCCTTCTTGGCCACAAGGGCACAGTGCTGGCTCATGGTCATCCTGCTGTCCACCAGGACCCCCAGGTCCCTTTCCCCTACGCTGCTCTCCAACAGGTCAGTCCCCAGCTTATACTGGTACCTGGAGTTGTTCTTGCCCAGATGCAAGACTCTACACTTGCCCTTGTTATGTTTCATTAATTTTCTCCCCGCCCAACTCTCCAGCCTGTCAAGGTCTCGCTGGATGGCAGCACAGCCTTCTGGCGTGTCAGCCACTCCTCCCAGTTTTGTGTCATCAGCGAACTTGCTGAGGGTGCACTCTATTCCCTCATCCAAGTCGTTGATGAATATATTGAACGGTACTGGTCCCAGTACCGACCCTTGAGGGACTCCAACTAGATACAGGCCTCCAACTAGACTCTGTCCCATTGACCACAACTCTCTGGCTTCTTTCCTTCAGCCAGTTCACAGTCCACCTCATTACCCGATCGTCCAGACCACACTTCCTCAGTTTAGCTGTGAGGATGCTGTGGGAGACAGTGTCAAATGCTTTACTGAAATCAAGATAGACCACATCCACTGCTTAACCATCATCTATCCACCTGCTTATGTCTTCATAAAAGGCTATCAGGTTGGTCAAGCATGACTTCCCCTTGGTGAAGCCATGTTGGCTGCCCTTAATGACCCTCTTATCCTTGATATGCCTAGAGACAGCACCAAGGATAAGTTGTTCCATCACCTTTCCAGGAATGGAGGTGAGGCTGACCAGTCTATAGTTACCCGGGTCCTCCTCCTTGCCCTTTTTGAAGACTGGAGTGACATTTGCTTTCCTCCAGTCCTCAAGCATTCCTCAGTCCTCAGGCTTAAGATGCATATTTCTATAAAACCTCATATGGGAAGTCCAGAGGGTAAATTTCCTCAGACATTTAGCTAAAAAAAATTATACTACAATAGTTGGTTGATATCTGAGGAAAAAAAAAGTAATATTATTGCTGCTAAACTAAATTAGGTGCCAGTCTATTTCATGCTAACCAAGCTAAAGATGTACAACATAAACATTCTAAAAGTTATTTGTCCATCACTAGGTAAGATGAATATCTGTATTTATGCCTATAGTTTCATGTTAAAGGATATCTTTAAAGAAATTATTATCATCCTTGACCACTCTGAATTTAAGCCCAAATTGTATTTCTGTGAAGTTAAATATTGTATATTGAACTGCTCGCAGATTCCACTTATTTGTAGTGATGGATGAGTAGGGATCTAAATATTCCCAGCACAGAAGATAATTATAGAAATTAGAGTCTAAAGTTTCCAAGGTAATCCCTGGAATTACCATGGAATTTTAAGACCATGCCCTGAATGCCTATCAGCATGCTCAGTGAATCTTCCCAATAAATATATATATGGCCCCAGTTTTGCTATTTCATCTGTGGCAACAGCCTGCACTCTCCATTCAGAAACCTTTCTGACATCTGTGTGAGACCAACTCACTTGGGATTTCAACACCTGTGTTCAGTCACAGGATCAAAGCAGGGATTAATCTAGGCAGAAGAACAGGTGACACTTCAAGAGCACTTACCTTGACATTACCTCATGATTTTATGTTGGCCTTTACTGAATTTCATATTTTTGTATTTTTCGTACACTTGCTGAATGAAAAAGGAATTCTCATTCCCTACTGAGATAACTTGTTCAAGATTTTATTCTAAAGTGCAAATCTGTTTACATGATTTGTTGAAAAATCAATCTTTAAAGAGCCTTACATTTATCACTACTCACCAAGGGAGTCTCCTTATTTCTATTTAATATACTTAGATATTAGCTGCTGGGATTGTCCTACCACTACGCGTATACTTTAGGATCATCCCAAAGTCTCATAAATATAAATAAATTTTATTCAGGACATTGTACTAAATCACCTTTGCTGTAAGGAAGCTTTTTGAGTTTTATTCCCATTTTGTTGACTAGCTGTAATGTAGATTCTGTTGTAGGCTCTGTTAGAGGTAAATGCAGAAAATGACTTCATTGTGTGAAATTAAATTCTTTGTACTGAATTACCATTCTGGTACTTATATAATAACTAAAAAAAAAAAAANAAAAAAAAAAAAAAAAAAGGACAATTCTTACTATGGTCTCCAGAAGTTCAATAAGAATGTAATATATCAGCTTAATATCTGTTGAGTTATGTAAGATATAATCATAATCTATGAATAAAGTTAGTAATTCAAATAGCTGTTGGATGTCAAGGAAAATGCATCTGTTGATTAAAACTTGTCTTACCAGTTCCAGGTATGCAGTGTGCATATAGTTCCTATATGCATTTTCTGTCCATAACAGAACAAGCGTGCATGCTGATGATCGATCGTATTTGTATAGGGACAGCTAAAATATTGTGTGGAAAATGATTTTTTTTTTTTCAGCATTTGCATTATAAGAAATGTCTGGAAATGTTTGGCTGAATGGGTTATAGCAGCAGATTCCATATGCTTTCCCTTCATGGGCCAAAAAGCATATTTGCATATAGAACTACAGTTGAATGACTCGATGCTTGTTTCCTTTCAGTGCTGAAGCAGTTAGAAACCTTCTCACGGTAAGTGCAACTCCATTGGGAATGAGTTAACTGCAACTGCTAAAATTAGAACGTGATCTTTAGCTGTTACCAGCAGACATTGCTTCCTTTTTGCTGATTTGAGAGACATCCCTGTGGCAGCATTATGTAGGCAATTTTCATATTCTTCACATCATGTTCTTTCTTCGAAACAAAAAGCTTCCCTTGATTCGTTGAGGTACTATGTAAGGATATCACAGTGGCCGTGATAATTACCTGATATCAATCATTTTTATTTATGCATGTCTCATAGCTCACACAAAAAGCTTAAAACTAAAGTTGCATGTTGAGAAAGAAGAGAATGTGATGCTCACAAACTAAATTCAGCAAAGTGTTGTGTCTTGCCTTTGCCATCAGTGATCTGGTTCTCTTGCAGAAGTGGGGGAGACTACTTCTGGTGCTCACGGCCCCTCGTGCTTCTGTGTACACTGCTAGCACTCATCACATTGTAGCTGTACCAGAGTAAACCCAAAACTCAGGTGAACCAAACCCTTGTTATAAGTATCACCCATATTAAAAGTTGTGAATGACCTACCATTGTCCCTTCTCCCTCCAATATAGGTTTTAATGATGAGGTTGGGCACTGTGTTTGAGCTAACACTTGTAGCACGTTGCTGGGAGAAAAGGGGGAAAGTGGAGGAGTGAGTCTCCTGTGCCTTGGGTCTGTGTTACAGGGAATAGGTGCAAGTTCCTTCTTCCTCTTCACATGTGCAATTTTATATTACAGAAATGCTCGTAGACATGTTTATTCTTTTTCTTTTTTCTTTTTAATTGTCCTCAACTGTGCACAAAAAAGTTGTTCACCTAAAAAATATTTTTAATGTACACTCAGGGATGGCCTCTGCTTTTCATAGAGATGAGGCGACTTGATTTGATTTAGGATCCCGGTTTTGAACTTCACCATAGCTGGATCCAGGGCATAGTGCATTTTCATTTCTTACCTGCATGGAACTGTGGCCATGAGACTCCCATCCTGTATCTGACTGCATGGAGATGCTTGGCTGCACCCTTGGAGAATAGCTGCAAGTCTAAGAATGCTATGTACCAGCTGCAAACCTCTAATCAAAAAAATCAGCCTCTAAGGATGTACTTTTCTGGTTCCTTTACTTCTGCTGTTTTATATCATTGTCATACATCTTGAAAAGCAGGAATTATAGACTCAGAATATATCCTTTAGGATTATGTCTAATCCTTGATAGGATTGCAAATATCTCATTGATTGGCTCCATATGAGTACAGGTGAGCTTACAATCATTTCTAGTCACTGCGACAATACTGCAAATGGGGAATCTGGGGAGGAACTGTCCTTGCTCAAAGTAGTGGTCCTACCTGGCTAGCTACTGTTCAAAGTTGTTATACTTCATCACTTTCGTCAGAGTAAAAATCCATAGTCTAACAGTTTCAGTGAACTGCTATTTTGACCTTATTTAGTAAGGACTATTTATGACTGTTGCATATTGTTCATACTTTATAAATCATAATTTTCCCCCAAGCTCTAGCTGAGGTGCTGTGATACAGAATCACAACCAGTGATATAGAAACTAGATCATAATCTCTTGCCCTTTGTTTCTTATCGAGCAGTTTTCATGGATCTACAGCTATTTTCTTTCACTATTCATCTACATGTGCTTTTCCTCTGGCTCCTTTTATGATACCTACTAAGTCAAAGTATCTTTACTATAATAATGCTAAAGTTTGTTTTTAAAAGCAGGATCATTCTGTGAAACTAAAATCGACCTCAATTGAAGAATGTGAAGTTTTTTTTTAACATACAAAAGGAATAATAGATATATACATGGAAAACAAAACCAAAACTGCAGTGTTTCACCTACTTTCTCATTTAAGGCTTAGTTCACTATAAATTATGCCATTATTTATTGCTGGTAGGTTTGAAGCGCATACGTTATTAAGAATTCTGCTTTGTCAGTCATCAGAACAAATGAAATACAATAATGTTGGTTTGGAGCTTTGTACTAATCTCACAGTTTAAGATGAAGTTTCAGTGACATTGTAGTAAGCTACTCACCCTGTTTAAAGCTACATGGTAAGAGGAAGATGTTGGAGTGTTTACCTAGGACTCAGGAAAACTTGATGCAGTTCCCTGCTCCTTCACAGACTTCCCTGGGACCTCAAGTCTGTATCTCCAAGCCTGTAGATGCCTAGCTCCTCATATCAAAATTCATAAGTTGCCTAAATACTTTCTTTGTTGAAGATTCAGGGGTAATTCTCTACATATCCTCTGTTCTCCATCTGAAGAATCAGACGAATAGTACTTTATTCTTTTACAGGTCTATTGTACACAGATCAGATCAGAAGCCTTATGGAGAATCTCTTTTCAAAGAACACTTTTTACCTTTATTAGTAACAAAATCTCACAGAAATGCTGTCCATGGGAGTCCAGTAGCTGCTGACTGAAACTGGCGATTTATTAGTTTCAGAGGTATCTCTACTAATTAGCAGGTGAAAATTAATTAGTCCACAGCTTCAGTGATGACAGCAGGGAGACAGGGGCTGTGAGCAGATGGTTGTAAATGACCTAGTTACTGCTGCCTGAAAAGTCACACAGTTGGATCTTGTAAACTGATCTTGTAGGATTCTACCCTGTTGTGAGCAGAAATTCACATATGCAGCCTCTCTATGGTGGCTTAGATACCACAGTATATTTTGCAATTTCATCTTAGATAGGAGCTCAAATGTGGTTGATTCACATGACTCAGCTAAAGAGCAGTGACACGTGTACAGGTGTTACTCAACCACTTGCACTCATCTCTGCTCTCTTTGACAAAAGTCATTTCATATTCAGACAGAAGCTACAGAAGTAGCCAGAGCATTTTATATTTGAGAAGGGAAATATAATTTCTGAAATGAGACTTTTGCAAAATCTTAAGTCCTTAGGAAACTTGCAAAAAAAGGAAGAAAAAAAAAGAACTGAAATGAAATCTGAGGATGATAAGTGCATTAAGGATTGTCTTAAACACAGATGTTGGTGGGGAAACTCCTGTAAAATTACTTAACTTTTCTAGAAACCTCAGTCACTTTATTAGACCTTCCAGACCCAGTTCAGCAAAGCCCTTGTGCCTGGTTCCCACTGAGTGCAGCCAGGCAGCTCGAGTATGTCAGATAGTAATACAAATACACCTTATATGTCAGTTGTTAAACTAGGATGTCATGCAATTCTTTTAACCTGTTTTCTTATAGTTCTTGAAAAACTTTGAATTTCCTGCAGTACGGTTGGCCATTTCAAAAGATTTTCCTTCAGAAGCTGTCTTTTGTGTTTGTGCAGAGGATTTGATGTAGCTGAACCCAATCCTCTTTACAGGATGTTTTAACTTAAGGTCTTAGGGCTTACTTTTTGTTAGCTTGCTGCTCAGCTTTTTCCTAAATCCACATCCCCAGTGGGAATGTGTCACCTTATAATATCTGGTCTTCTGCTATTGTGGGAGTTAAAGCCAATTTGTTTTTGAACAAGAAGAAATTTTTCTATAGAGAAACATCTTTGTATGTGAAGCCAGTTTCCTTTTTAAAGGGAAATAAAAGCCTTGGGAAACATACAAAATAATGATGAAAATGCTAACTTGTTAGACCACCATAATCTTCTGCATATTTAAATATCAAAGAAAAGATAAAGACAAGATTAATCATGCAGATGTTACCTATAGTAATGCTAGAGTAACACTAGAGTTCAGGAGTAAAATTATCTTCCTCTCACCATTCCTATGCCTAAACCACAGGGGTTTATCACATCAGATCTCAACTATTGATGGCTGTAATCCTCAAACACTGCAAAATATCAACTTTCAAAAAAATTTTTTTTTCCTTTTACAATTTCTCTGCAATGTGAGCAATAGTGATTAGTAGAAGCTGGATTCAAGGTTCAGGATTATTTTATTTGAAGGCGGAGCAATGCACAGCAATAATCTGTATTTAGATATAGAAATTAGATTTGATGAACACACTGTTGTTACAGTTAAATACCAAAGATGATGGTAAAACTCTACTGTGGTGAATATTTTGGAAATATGTCAGTGAACCTCACAGTCTTAAAATTCCCACAGAACTGACCACTAGCTTCCATTTACAAGTTGCTCTGTATTGGTTTCTTAATTTAAAATTACAGATAGAGGATTTAATTCTGAGCTAGTCTGTATTTTAGTGTATGCCTTTAATCACGTTATTTGTTGTTATTTTCCTCTGATAGGTTTTTTAACACATTAAGATCTTTTAAATGCATGAACCTGTAGCATTAATGTAAATAAGGCTGTGAAAAAACAAATGTTAGTTGGTCTCTTTTTGTGAAAAAGCTTGCATAAGTTGCTACATGGGGATTTTCAATGTGAAATACTGAAGAGAACATAATGGCTGTGACTGTGAAAGCCAGTCACAGAGATAACAATCAGTTCTTGTCAAACATTTAAGGAGACATGGATGGCTGGTTTCATTACTTGTGCTGTGTATAGAGGTTAAAATATTTACCTGACCAAATACAATAGAAGTGTTGTGCAAGTGGTAAAAGCTCAGATCTACACATCACAATTCCTGTTGCCTCTGTTGCATGACATGAGACACCAGACAAGTCATTTAACCTCTGAATAGCTCCACCTTTTTGTCCATAAACTTGAATAATATTAATGTACACCTACTCTCAAGGATGCTATGCTGTTTGTTAATTAAGCAGACCAGCAAGCACTGTGAGATACTGACATGAAAATTGCTGGCCATAAGACTGGAGAGCAGGATGAAATTTTCTGACCGTAGTCAGAAAATGAACTAGAGTAGACCCTTGATAATATGAATATTAAATAAAAATTCCAACCTGAAATGAAGATTACCTTAGAAATTAGCATATCAAATCATTTTGTGGCAAAGCTTACCTCTATTGGTGCAACAGTACAGATTTCTAATCCATATTCTATGTAGGAGCTTCTGTATGTAGAGTAAACAGTGATCACACGAGATTGATGCTGTGGAGCAGGGCCCTAGGGGACAGTTTTGTGAAGGAAATTCTGCTCTCCAACTCTTTCTGGTAAGAATGATTAATTTTGATTTTCAGCCCTTGCTTAATAGCAAATAGCCAGAGTTCCAAGAAGCTCATCCAAGTATACTCTATCAGTACATATATTATTCCAGGAAAAGTATATGCATTATTGATAAAGTATTGATAAGATATTGTCATTTTTTATTAGCCTCAGGTAAAATTATAAGATATAATATTGTAAACATAGTATTCAGGCCAAAAACCTCAGATGAAGTAATCAAACAAAGTAAGAAAAGAAACAAACAAAAAAGGTAATAAAGAGACACAGAAAAAAAATTGTATTGAAACAGTTCTAATAAATACTACAGTGGTTATAATGGGGTGTTTAAAGCGTATCAAAATTGGAAAAGACAACAGGAATACAAGATCTTTTTTTCCTATGAAGTGTATCACAAAAAAATATTTTTCATATTCTTCAATTTCTGTCTTCAGGATTTTTTTTTTTTTTCTTAAAGTAAGCTATTAAGTTGTGAGCTTACTCAGTTCCTTTGGGAATGATCTGCTAGACACTGTGTCACCAAGACATTTGGCCAGTGTATATCTAACTTAAGGGACATATCATCCAAGAAGTCAAACATAATCACACGATTACAACCAGCCAAAAAATCTTTCTGAATCTACATCAAGATGCTGAGACTAGTCAGGTAAGGTTTTCTGTCATCTGGGATTTAGATACGCGTATTTAGTAGAAGACGTTATTTCTGAAAATTTTCAAAGTGACATTTAGTGTTGCTAGGGAAATGGCACTTAGTGTTTGCACCCCAAGGCCAGAAATCAGAAGCTGTATGTTTCAAACCCTTCTTAAAGATAAAAAAAAAAAAA
>VXAA01001429.1:423103-505351 GCA_013399115.1 Anseranas semipalmata
CTCCTCATAAGACTTGTTCTCCAGACCCCTCACCAGCTTCGTTGCCCTTCTTTGGACCCACTCCAGCACCTCGATGTCCTTCCTGTAGTGAGGGGCCCAAAAGTGAACACAGGACTCAAGGTGCGGCCTCACCAGAGCCGAGTACAGGGGGACAATCACTTCCCTAGTCCTCCTGGCCACACTGTTCCTGATACAAGCCAGGATGCTGTTGGCCTTCTTGGCCACCTGAGCACACTGCTGGCTCATGTTCAGCCAGCTATCAACCAATACTCCCAGGTCCTTCTCTGCCAGGCAGCTTTCCAGACACTCATCTCCCAGCCTGTAGCGCTGCTTGGGGTTGTTGTGCCCCAAGTGCAGGACCCGGCACTTGGCCTTGTTGAACGTCATACAGTTGGCCTTGGCCCATCGGTCCAGCCTGTCCAGATCTTCCTGCAGAGCCTTCCTACCCCCAAGCAGATCAACACATGCACCCAACTTGGTGTCATCTGCAAACTTGCTGAGGATGCACTCGATCCCCTCATCCAGATCATTGATAAAGATATTAAAGAGAACTGGCCCTAATACTGAGCCCTGAGGGACACCACTAGTGACCAGTCTCCAACTGGAGTTAACTCCATTCACAACTCTTTGGGCCTGGCCACCCAGCCAGTTTTTTTACCTAGCAAAGCATATGCCTATCCAAGCCACGAGCAGTCATTTTCTCCAGAAGAATGATGTGGGAAATGGTGTCAAAAGTTTTATTAAAGTCTAGATAGACAACATCCACAGCCTTTCCCTCATCCACTAAGTATGTCAACTTGTCATAGAAGGAGATCAGGTTAGTCAATCAGAACCTGCCTTTTCTGAACCCATGTTGACCCATTCTCACTTGGTTGTCCTGTATGTGCTTCATGATAGCACTCAAGATCATAGAATCATTTAGGTTGGAAAACACCTCCAAGATCATCAACTCTAACCGTTAACCTTTCCTTTCTGGAGATTCCTTTTCTTTTATTGTGCTTATTACTGAATGATGCTAAATCCTAGTTTGGTATTCCAGCCAATGAGATGCTGATGACATCCTGCTTTCAGGCAGCTAAGACAAATGCTTCCCTGTACCTTTTAAATGCATAAACCAAAATAGGTGTATTTTCAGGCTCCCTTTAACCTCCAAGAGCATAGTATATTCTGATTTTTGGCTTTTTGTTTTGTCCTTGATTATGGTCTCTTTTGTGGCTCAGTTACTTGATTGGAAGCTTAGATTTCTGAGGAATACTCAACCAGCAATTAAATATGTGTTTGAAAATTTAACATGCAAATAAGAGCCTGTTTAGTACCCAATAAGAGTATATTTTAAGCTGCCCCTGTATTTGCAATGTCAGGTGCCACCATTTTCCAGGTTCAGAGTCAGCAGCCCATTAAGATGAAAGGGACAAATCACTTTTGTTACTGTGTCAAAGCCTTGATGCACCTTGATGCACATCAGCACTGTGTAGTTTGCAGTCAGGTCAGATTTTCAGCTTTGAAAGTTTGAATTAGAAAGCCTGGTCTCTCTTAATTGTTGGAGGGTATCATTTGCTTTAATTCATTTCTGTAAGTTAAACATCTCAGTAATTTTAAATCTACCTAAATGAAAGCTGGGATAATGGACTTGAGTGAATTCAGAAAATAAGTATTTTTCCACCAAGATCTAATACTCTAGACTCTGCCAATGAGAATAGTTCTTGACATACTCTGCGTATGTCATTTTTGTGTTTTCTGCTACTTTACTCTGGATGTAGTCAGCATTATGATTTTGATTTATAACAATACAGAGACAACAGAGCAGTTGGAACCTAACAAAGCTTTTTGTGTCAGAATTAATTATCCTTGCATAAGATTACAATACAAACAACATGACCACCTGTAGTCAATATGTTTGACTAAAATTAAAGTAAATTTATTGCACCTGAAAGGCACTAGTTCAAAAAGCACAAAGACTCAGGCGATCCATTACTTGCAGAATTGATGCAGTGAAAATAACACTGAAAATTGCTCCCAGTCCATCACTTTTATAGAATTAACACATTCACTTGGGTGCTGATGTGGTTCTTTCTTCTGTGATCCTTTATTCCTATGTTGAAATCACACATGAGGATTCCCCATCTGAGCATTCTGGCCTAAGATTTCATATAATGTTGTTGTACAAATATTGTGTAACACCAATTCACTTTTCACTGAGCAATTATCGGTTACTAGTTGGAGGCAATTGTGAATCACCAGTTGATGGCCAGGGCTCACTCTTGTTGACTGCAAGTCTCTTTTCCATGAACTAGCCTTCCTGCTCTGGTAAGAGTATTTGTTTGTTTGTTTGTTATTGGCTCTTGAGCAGTCTGTTAAAGACTGAGATTTACCTCTCCTGTCATCTCTCTCTTCTTTCCCTCCTTTCCTTCTTCCCTCCATACAGAAAAATCCGTAAGAAGTTCACCAGATCACAGCTGAAAAGAGCTTCCAGAACACCTTGTTCTCCAATCACTGCAAAGACAAAGTCTCTCATGAACAATAGGCAGGCACGAACAGAGCCAAGAACCATCATGCACTGAAGATAACAGCATCAGCACCATAATCATGTCAAAATCTTGTTTAATTGTGAATGCAGATACAACAGGACCTTCCACGTCTTCAGGACAGAAACACTGTATGGACAGGATGCGGCTGCGTTCTGTGTTCTGGGCAGGATCCAACAGCAGCCCTTGTTTTCCCTTGTCTCTGCAAGGGCTACTTCTGGTTCGCTGTGCAGGCCTAACAATGATTGTCCTGCTATTCCCCTCATTCCCTGTCATCAGAGTTGGCTGGTCAGGGAGGGACTGTTCACACTGACCACACAGAAAGAGTGTGGATGAAGAGTACACCCACCACATTTGTCTATGCTTTCTAGTGGCGTGATACAAAAATAGACAGCTTTCAAAACTATCACAGCGTCTTTGAAGCAGGATTTAGTCTTTAGGGGCTGCATTTTCAAAAACTGCTGCGGACTTTGGGTGTTTGAATTTTTCAGTATTGGCTTAAGTCACTTTGGATTTGATTTTCTGATCTGCTGAGCATCCAGAGGTTGAAATGAGGACAAGGAGTTGTTCAGCAGTTCGGAAACTTAGACCAAATTAGGCAGTGCCCAGAATTAGCAGCAATTCAAAATCAGCAGCATTTCAAAATGCTGGCCATATTAACTTTGGTTAAAATCCTGGAAAGTTATGTGTGGCAGAGAACATCTAGCTGGACTAGTTGCATGCGTAGGAACTGGTCTGATTGTCTATACGTTTGCAAGCATCCACCTATTTCTTTGGGTATTTTTAGCATTTCTTGAAGTCTATGCCGAATAGTCAAAACCAGCAGAATGCAATTCCCAGGAAAACATGAGGAAATAGAGTATTTCCTATTAGCAATGCCGCTCCATATATAATAAAATAATTACTACATTTTTATACATCTGGATATTGTTGTCTTGCAGAATGCTTTGAAATTCATACTTGTAAGGCTACAGGTGGAGACTTACCATGGAGAGATGATGTGCCTTTTGTAACTAATTGTAGGAAGCTGTCAGTCCCCCTGAAAGTGGGAATGGCAACAGAGGCAGGCCTTTTTTCTACTCAGGTACTTACAGGTGAACAATCTCTGCGCTGCTTCGAAATCAAGAGGCAACCAGTGTGTAGCACTGCTGTGTAAACTGAGCTGAGATATGTTGATTATCTGAGGCAAGTTATGTCCTTCAATAGATTTGGCTTCCATATGGCTTTTCAGAGGTAGTCAGACACTGCACACATCACAATAAGCTGAGATGAGCTTCAAGACTTTTCTTCTAGTTCTTTACTAGATAGCTCTAACAGTATAGTATAGACGTCAGGTTTTCATCTGATTGTGAATGTGTGCCCAGCTCTGTGGTTAGAAAGACAAAGGTGTAAGTAGTGTCTCATACCTCTGGGTGACCCCTTCCCCCCCCCCCNCCCATGCGATTCACAGTTTCAGCCTGAAAGAGCATCTGTGATACCAGCCTATAACTAGCCATGCTGTCCATGTCAAATTTTGAGCTCTTGAGGCAGTCATCCAGATGCTTCCTCAAAAAAGAAAGCACATTGACCTCCTGAAAGGACTTGCTGATGATTTTCTGGAGTCATGGATCCAGGTCTTGTCCACTGTCCTTCACCAGCAAGAAAAGGGTGAATATGAAGGAGAGATTATGACATGGAGTGCTTCTAGTACCCCGAGCACCCTAGCGAATGTCACTCATTGGGAATCAATTGGAGAGGACCTGGGATTCATCTGCTTACAGTTCTTTCCAGTAGCCACCGAAGTGTGCTGCCCTAGGAGTCTCTTCTATCCACATGATCTGCTTTTTCCTCACAACAGGAGGGCTTTTCATCAGATACTGAGCAGAGACAACCTATTCTTATTAGTAAGAATTGCCTTTATTAACTACGACATATGGAAACACCTTCTGTATAATAGCTTCCTCACCCATTAAAATAAAGAAAACATGATTATTCAGCAATCTGTTTGACTGAAAGTATGAAAAACATGAACAGAAAGAGCTTTCTCTCCCTCAGGCACCACTGAAATCACACACAGCAGACTCATTTTCAAAGTGTCATTTGTTGTAAGGTGATGGATTTTTTTACCCTGCCTTATTATCTTGTACTCAAATTATTTCTTTTAGTCAGTGTGCTACAGTGTCTAGCTAGTATTTTGTAAAATCTTTGTGTGTTTCTGCTTTTGACAAAGGTATTAGTACTTGTAATAGTCTGTTGTGAAGTCATTTTTTCTTCTTTTCCTCTGAGGAGCAAGAGATTCATGAGATGACTCCCTGTTATGCAGCCTGATACAGTTACCTTTTGCATCAAGCATCCAAGGTAAGGAAGAATCCTGCTTTGCAACTTCAACCTGAGGCAGTTCATCTGGATACACTGTGTAATGCTGTGCTCCTGCCTGGCAGAGTCATTTCACAGGTTGCAGTAGCCAAATAGCCAACCCTTGGCGTGGGTAAGGCAGTGAGGAGACTGTTGACTGAAATAACTTCTGTTCTGTCTTTAAACTGCTTCGCATGCAGCTGCATAGAGACCTTCCTTCCCCTAAAATGCACATAGTGCACAGAGAAACTGCACGCCATGTATTGCACTTTTGTCTTTACCTGCTCTCTCTCTGTCTTACCTTTCCTGCAAGATGTTCTCTGAGATGGATACCTGTGAATTTCAAGAGAAAGCGTCGATGGACGATTAGACGAAGATGTGTTCCTGCTGGGTTTGGGCATAAAAATTTAAACTTTTGTAGAAATTGTGACAGTTCTTTCCACAGTGTCTTGCAATTCCATGCTGTCTGTTGTTAAAGATTTTTTTTCCACTGACCTTGAGCAAAGATGACTCATTCCTGTGTAAGTTATAACAGTATATCCACAGCAAATCAGAGCTCAGTACTGTTTTTATCAAGCTTCTCAAGCTAGTTATTTTAAACCTAACTAACATATCTCAGCCATCAACAGTGACACTGAGTATAAACATAAACCTCAGAAGCAAGGACAGGACGTTTGGTTCTTACCATGGATGTGAGCAAGAGAATCTAGGCAGCTTCAACACTGCATTTGCCATATGATTTATTTTCTTGTTAACTAAATAAGAAAGCTATCTGAAAATCTGCCTCTCCTCTTACAAATATGGAGTTAGAAAACCATGCAAAATGCATGTTCTTTTTGTGTCTAGAGGTCTCATAAAGAGTAGGAAGATTTTGTTGAAATTTGAAATGTCCATGTTGCTGATTTCAAGTGTATAGCTATTCTGCACTCTTGAAATATTTTTGTATATTTTTTCAGATTATTTTTAAAGGCCACTACTTGGTGATGGAAGTTTTGGTTCTGTAGGATGGAAAAATGAGGTCTTGAAATACTTGAAATGTATTGGTGACATTAAAACTACATATATTAAACAATTGTTTTGATCAAAAGCAAATATAGCCTTTGTTTCTACAGTCCAAAACTTGCAGCATGGTATGAAAAAGCAGGGACTGAAAATGAAATGAAGAATGAACAAGTAGAAAAAATAAAATGGAATCTGCGCTTACAGAATGTGCGCTTTTTATTAATCTGAAGCAAGAATTTTTATAAATATCATTTGAATCTAGGTACTTTCCTAATTATAAAGTTTTAAATAAAATGGAATGGCTGCATAGTAGTTTCCGATATAGTCACAGCATAACATCCTACAGCCTTGTGCAGAGAACAATTATACTACTTCAGAAATATTATATTGCAAAGTACAATATAGTGGACACAGTATATTTATATATGTGTACTGCTATGGTAATAGAAGTGTTAGAATCCTCTGGAAATGTCAGCAAAATTATATTCATTTTTTATTTTTTCTTGAAGGTCTTTTATATAAACCCGTGTCTTCATAAACCAGAGTGGGTGTCAAGAGATTTGAGTTTATATAACTGCAGAGTGGAATTTTTTGGAGTAAGTCAGGACTTTTTTATTCAAATGTTGCATGTTGAGGGAGGAAACCTAATTTTGGAATACATGGGTTTTGGATAAGAGTTTTGAGATTGTACTATACAGTGATCAACAAATTTGCAGAATATGCTCCTGTTGCTCACAAAGATTTAACAGTTAGTATTGAAATACAGTATTGAAGATTAAATAAAAAAGAGAAGCATAAAGAGCTGTCGTTTTTAAAAATCTATTGTTTAGATTGCAAGTGAATTTCTCAAGGGAATGGTAAAACTGGGAGGCTCAGTGCTAAGGGAGGATGTGGAGCACCTTAGAATGAAACATAGTACTATTTGATTTACATTAAAGTGTCTTTGTGTACAAGCTTGGTGACTCTTGGCCCTTTTTGCAGGAAACCAAATTTCTATGTTGACACTATTTTATGGTAAGCTATTTAGTAATCAAAAAACTGAAATTTGATGAACTGTTTAAACTGCACTAGGGTTAAAGGCACAAGTAGTTGAACTGGGGATGAGGAGAGAAGATTCAGAAGACAGAGAGACAGACATGGTATTGGTCATTGCATTGGAATTAGAAAAATTCCTAGGACTGAACTGAAATCTATGTGGAAGGACCACATAAAATGCTAAAATACAGTGCATTGGCACATCTGAACTTTGCAGGTCTGTATTAGTGTCAAAAATTTAGCCTGTTTGTAATTTGGTAGCACCTAGAACTGGTAGCTTCTATGAGGATATGGAACATAAAGTGAATAGACTTCCTTACTAATATCTGAAGGAATTTCCTCAAATAAGTTGGATGGTTTTTCTGCAGAAGAGGAGATCCATACATAGGGCTTCCGAACAGAAGTAATGGCTGTTACTTCACAGGTTTGTGCAAGGTAATTCTTTCTGACTCATAATTACCCCATCTATCTTGGGGAAGTTGGTATTTACATGGATCTATGCTGTTTGATCCACACAGTAAATTTTGTTTCAAGTGTCTGCCTTAGGATGGATTATCTTTTTGTTTTTTTGTTTCTCCCTAAAGAGGCCTATGCGGATTCCAAGTTGCAAAACATAGTTCTTCTGTGGTGGTTGGATTTACTTGGCATGATAAGTTGCATATATTAGTCCTTCTGCCTGAGAAACATTGGTATTGAGCAGGAGATGATCTCTGGAAGCAGTCCTTTGCTGGGGGAGCTGGGAAAATTGGCATCTCTTTAACCAGGCTTACAAGAAGCCACACGCAAAAGCAGGGGGACCAAGATACTCATCACTTCCAAAGTAGGACTGTAAAACTTCTCCCTTGTCTAGCCGAAATATGTACTTCAGTGGCCTCTTCAGTCTTTTAATTCTTCTGTTTAATGTAAAGTTATTGATCACAAACATGAAAGGACATATAGTTAGTGTTTTTCTTTCCAGGCTGCTCTTGCACTAGCCATCAGAAAATTTGGGGTGGGGGGAGGAGAGCTGTGCTGTTGACTTGAAAACATAAACTATTGAAGAGTGTGTTTTACAAGAAGCAGAGTTCTGTTTTGGTCCTTGGTATCTGCAGAACTTTCATAAAATGCTGTAAATGCAGAATATATTTTCTCAGAGACTTACCTGACAGCACAACACTTTTCCATGAAGTCAGAAGTACTATGGCTGCTTTATACAATAGAAAACTAGCGAACTAGTGACTGTTACCATTTCAGCTTAATGTAAAAACCCTACATGGGCTTTGGGAGCCCTGATGTTACCATTGTGGCAGGACCAAAGGTTCTTCAAACATACATTATTTGTGTATACATTAAATGCGTTCCTTATAAGCTAAGTAGGGGATCTTTATGGAAATGAAAACTATTTATTACTCATGTTATGGTAACACCTACATGCTGCCAGGCCAAAGCACTATCTCTGGCCAATAATTTTTTGAGATAAACACTCAAATCACAGTTCGGTTTGTATAGCTGGGATGTTCCTCAAGCACTAGAATTGTCACTGATATTTTGTGACGAGGACGTTTGTTTTCAAGAGACTTAATAGAGTCTTATAAGGAATAAAAGTCTCTTGCATGAAATAAATTTCAGTCTCTACTGCTTTAGGCAAGAGAATGGGAGGAAAAGGATTAGAGCCAGATTTTGATGCTGATTCTCTTCCAACCAAGTTATTTATGGCTGCAGAATCTCCTCCCAAAAGCTAATCCTCAATGAGTCTGGAGAAGTATGATGACTCCCTAATTTGTTAGCAGGGTTGGTTCCCCCCTGCTCCTGTGTGCTAGCTATGTTATTACTTTGGAGATTTGCTCCTCCATAACATGAATCAATAGTTTCATTAATGTGGAGGAAGCAGCTTGTATCACCTTTGGGCTAAAAGTGGCTTTCTCACTAATATCTTCTGCTTAGGTGAATAAAAGAACATTCTGGGTAATAGTAGCAAAAAAGGGGATTTCACAAGCACTTCTGTGAAGCTAAGAAGTAAGTAAAATGTGTACAACCTTAAAATAGCAAGACATAGCATAATAGGCCACTGAACATGATTTTCTTTTGTTACATGTCTGTAGCTGTCCATGGCTGAAGGATCATTCCTTCAAGCAGTCCTTTCTCTTCCAGTTCTCTAGACACTGCATTTGCTTTTACTGCATTCATCAAACTGCTCTACTTGCGCCATTTACTCTGCCTCGTAGTCACATACTGGAAAAAGGAACTGCTCATACCTTAACTTTTCAGTAAAATAATTTATTAGGGCAGATGCAACGGAAATTTAGGGAGTATAATATTGATGAACGGCTCCACATTTGTTTTCTTTCCTTCATTTGGCTGGGCACTTAAAATATGTGTGATTTATTTCTCAAAGTTTTAATTTTTCTGAAGTCAATAAAAACCACAGGCAGAGTAGTCTATTTCCCAAAAAAGTTTCCAGAGTTGGGAGCACTGTTCTGTGCAGGGAAATGCGTTGATTCGGTGGGAGAGCTGTCTAGATTTCCATTGGCACTTTAATCTCTTTTCAGACAGTGAATCTAAGCAAAGTTACGCTGAATGCCTTTGATCCTTAGGATATGCTTTTAATCCATAAGGCAGCTGTGTTCCACGGTCTGCTTGCCGGAGCCTGACTGTGTCCTAGCTGTTTGTTAACCCAGCCCTGGTGCTTATTTTCCCTGTTTGTAATAGTAAGCAAAGCATTGATTGGCCTTTTCAAGGGGACTAGACTCCATCCTGCAATTTGTACATGCACAGTTAAGGCATGGTTAAGTATCTTCTCCTTTTGTGGTCTCTGCTTGCTCTCCCGCTTCTTGTACATGCTCAGAAGAAAGGAGAGCTCGATGCTGCTCCTCTTCCCAGTGTGCATGGGTTTGGCTCAGCTGCTGCGGAATGCCCAGAAGGAAAGGTTGGATCATTGCTGACTGTCCCTTTGTGCAGACAAATTGCTCTGATGCTGCTTATTCTAAAAATGTAAGTATAAGGACAGTCTGTCCAGCTGGTGCTTCTGTCAACCTATGGTCTCTCATTTCGTGGCTAAAGCAGACTTCTTGGCACTGCTGCAGTTTGGAGTCTAATAAGTGGTTCAGACTGGCTGAGCCCTCCAGAGGTGCTCCCATTCCACCACTGCATAACCTGAATATGTGCCAGCCCTCTTATTTAATGGCTCATTTGGATCCACTCCCCTTCTAAGTTCAGGCACCCTGAACTTAGAACAACTTTGCTTCCTTGAACCCTCATCTCTATGATTTTTAACTCACTTTTCAGAATGATGTCAAGGAAGATTATAATTAAGATGATGCTCTAAGCAACTAGAAGTTTTTGCCCCCCCATTCCTCCTTCATTTTCCAGTTTAAGGCCATTTTTTCTTCCATTACTCATTCCCTTACACCTTGCTTTACATTGGTCTTTCCTCTACTGATAAAGATTAATCTAATATGCTCAGGTCTTACTTGGAATATGATGTAGTCTTCAAAATCACAAATTTGTACCTATCAGGGTTGAAGGCAATGAACCTAGATAGTGTATTGGCCAAGTAGTCAGAATTCCAGTCCAGATTAATATTTTAAATCTACCCAGTTTCTAGGGTGTTTGGAGCCGGTGGCTTTATACTGTCTGTTCTAAAGACAGGGACTTGCTGAAACTTGGGATCTCAACCTATTTGGCTTTTTTTCCTTCCCTAAGGTTTAAATGAGTTCTGCTCTAGGCTTTGGCTCAAGTGTATCCATTCCACATGCCTTGCCAGACTCTAATTAGACCTGCTGCTTGAATGCCGAGTAGCTTTCTTCTGTTTACTGCTTGTGTGCTTTAAATTTGATAGATTTCAGTAGAAGAATATAAATGAAGTGACTGTCTAGCTCTGGATTTTCTCCATCTTCCCTTGATGCACTAATGAGAATCAATGGCAGTTGCTTATTATTTTTAAATAGCAGTTAATTTGAGAAAACCTGATTCACTAGCTCTTTTCATTTTGCTGATTTGATTTCAGCCTTCTGCCCATCTGGGCCAACCTACATACACTGTTCTAAAACCAGAATGAAAACATCGCTCAAGTCAAAGACACAGCCTGACAACCCAGCAAGGTGCTGTCTGTAACAGTGTGCTCTCAACCTCTCTGTTCTTATGGATAAAATTCTTAATAAAAGAAGTGGCATTACTCTGTGTTCATTCTCTCCTGTGCCTGGGAGAGAATCAAACAGAATCTCCAAAAATCTCCCATTCAAGCATTTGGTTCTCTGTGTGTTCAAATCTAGGGACAGTATATGAGAGCGTATAGTTGCATAGATAGAGAAATTATTTCCCAAGTAGATCAGTTATCCTGTCTGGGGATGTTCTGAAAAATCCCACTCGTACCGTAAGAACTGTGGAATTAATCTTTGCAAAGTCGCATGACCCTTCTAGAAATGGCCTTATGGTCAAAGTCCTGCATCTGTGCAAATCCTCTTGAAGCTAACAAAGAATCCTGAAGCAGGGTTGTAGGCTAAGCTTGTAAGCTCTTTAGGTTAGAGCTAATATCTTCCTGTAATTATTAAAAAAAATTGCTTTTTAAGATTTATAGCTTTGTAGCAATGCCTGTGATATTTCTTTAAAAAAAAAAGAGAGAGAGAGATTCAGGAGCTGGTAGTGGATATAGTATCGTCTTAGCCATGGACACAGGAGAGGGTGTTGCTGCACTAGTTTCTACAGTAGAGGTGTACTGTTATGTGACACAGGGAAGAAAAGGTTGTATTCCTCTGCTCTGCATCAAAGGGTGGGAAAGGGGATTATCTCCTAGTGGTCTCCCTACATTTTAATCCAGGGCGATGCCTATTCACAGCTTTGTTAAATTTTTTTTTTTCATTTCATTTCACTTCATAGCAAAAAGACAGGATAATACACTGAAAGGTACTGTGTGGTTCTATGTGATGAAACATTGTTTTTTTTCGTTATATACACAGAGTGAAGTTGAAACGTTATTTGTAGAGGATAAAGGTGAACTTTGCTTATGATTTTATGAACTTCTTTATTGCACAGTTCTCTTTGTGCAAACAGCACTTGACACTCTCTTGCCTTTTGTTATTTCCAGCAGATTGGAGTCATTTGTTTTTTTCCAGCTGAACTGTGACAAAGCAGCAGGTGTGAGCTAAAAAGAATCAA
Organism: Anseranas semipalmata; assembly: GCA_013399115.1. Classification (NCBI taxonomy): domain Eukaryota; kingdom Metazoa; phylum Chordata; class Aves; order Anseriformes; family Anseranatidae; genus Anseranas; species Anseranas semipalmata. The sequence goes on from VXAA01001429.1 coordinate 435,133, forward strand.
GATCACTTTCAGGTTTTGTGCAAATATTTAGGGGGATTTGTGAAGTACTGTAAAATTCAATTAGATTTGCTTCCTACCTCATTTTCCCTAGACCATTGGTTTGCAATTTTGGAATAATTTGCCATCATTTTTCCAAAACTGGAGCTGGTAGCTGGACTGGGCTAAGGCTGTGGGATTGGTGTTCTCTTTACAAACATCCATGCTGACTGAAGATGTCACCCTGGAACAGCTACTTGCTACTGATCCTCTGCTGGGGGTTTCTGCCCTCTCTAAGCAGAAGGAATAGCATGGACTCTGCTGTTTTCTGCTTCAAACTCGGCCTGAAATCCAGGCTTAACTACATGGTATTTTCTGAAATGAAAGAAAGAAGATTCGTGCGAATTCACTAACAAATAGGGAGGGAATCCACTAACAAGTAGAGAGGAACCTCTGATGGCCATGGAAGACAAACAGCTCAGGTTGGTAGTGTCTTCAGCTGCACAGCTACATGTGGAAGAGGACATCTGTCCACAGCCTAACTTAGCCTCTGTGTTTACCTAAGAAATTATTAACCCTGCAGAAATAAATAATTGCATGAGGGTATTGAAAAAGTAGAAAAGGTCTCAAATTAATCAATGCAATGTCATCAGACAGGTTCAAGAATCTATATTTCTGACTGTCTGCATGTATCTGCCTGTGACCAATCTAGCACTGATGTCTGTCTCTCTTCCTCACCAATTTTGTGTTCTCACTTATGTCTGATTGTGACCACTCCTGTTCAATCACTGCCAATTCAGAAGGGTCTATCAATCTTCAGCCAGGATTGGACATCTATTAAAAAGTGTAGACTTTGAATTGCTTAGTCCTTTCTCTCTGTGCTGCTTGAAAAGAGCCTGGTTTGCTCAAAACTCAGACTGCAGCTAGGATAAAGGTCAGTAACATATTTGGTACAATTTATCTGTTTGAACTGTCAGGCAATATGATAACTTTTCCATAAACTAATAGGTTAATCCAATATGATCACTGAGAAATAAATAATCCTATTTTCAGATGTTTCCACAGGCCAATGCTGCCACAAACACAGATATTGAATTTCTGATGGCTGAAGAAATGTATTTCCCATGTTGTTTGTAGCTGTGTACGTATATTCATGTAGTTCATTCAGCTTTCAATAATGCAGGATGCTACAAGTGGCTGTCTGCAGAACTTTCATAAATATGCAACTGAAAATCAGTGGTGATTATGAACCAAGCTAGTGAAATACAGTTTTAGTAAAATGCGTGATGGTCAGTACTAAGAAGGAGACTCAGGTAAATAGGCGTATTTTTCTGATTTGTTGTTAAACGTACTGCAAGGAAGAAACATGGATTTTGCTAATCTCATGCAAAGTTTATCAAAGTTGCCACTCATTTTTTAACTTGAGCACCATCTAGTGTGTATGATAAAAATAATTTAAAAAATAAATAGAGGACCAGTTCGTTATGGCACTTAGCAGTGGAAGTCCTAGCATGTTGTCAGTGTCAAAAGGAAGCAAGCGCATCTGAGTTTGTCGTGCTAACTTTCAGTAAAGCGAGCTTCAAGTCACTTATACATTCGTATGAGCCCCCCTGCCCTTTAATTTGTGCCTTGCTTAAATACTTGCTTGCACTTAAATACAAGAAATGAAATGTGCAAAAGCTAAATACCTTTTTACAAGCAGGTTAAAAACACAAAAATAAAAAAATCAATGGCTGTTTTTTCCTAATGCAAATACGTACTTGTATATTCATGCAAGTAAGACTGTGGAGTCCTGCGCATTGCTGCAAGTTGATACTGTCTGCTCCATCAAGCCCCTGGCTTTCAGCTAAATGTATCTTGGCAGATGTTCTCTAGATCTTGCCCAGACTTGGAATACAGTCAGAGATGAATTTCTTTCCTGTGTGCCTGGATCAGAGTGGAGTGCATTTGTGAGAAGCTTGGTGTGCTGTTACTTCTTCTGTTCACACTGCTTCATGCAGCATGTGCTCCATGTCATGCTATGGGAGAGGCCCATCCCTTATCACTGTTGCTAATCAACTTCACAATATATTTTGTTTCCACCTGTGTTGTGCAGTCCCGCTGTTGGTAACTTCTGCCCTCTTTCTAGTCATCTCACATTTCTCGGTATCACAGGATTTGGAGCTGCTGCTCGGGAGCATTACTAATTTTCATGCAGCCATCAGCAGTCATGGTTCTGGATCTTCTCACAAGAGTTCCCATGATGAGGGAAAGATCTCCTGCTCCCATGTGTACTTCTGGCTGCCAGGGATTACAGGTCGTTTTAAAATCAGAGGAGATTAAAACCTGCTGTTTGATTTCAAGAAAAAATAAAAATAAAAAGCTTGTGATTTGTTCATCAAGAAAATAATTATTTTGGGAAGTGGACGGGAAAGGAAGGAGATGTTGTTATGATGTTTTGAAACTTTGGGCTTGAAAGTCTATTAATTTTTCACTGCCATTATTTTATGAAACAATGGCTGCCTCTGCAGCCAAGACAGTATTAATGTAAGCCCTGAAATGAAAGCCAAATCTGGTAAAACTACACACAGAGAATCAACTTCTGTAGGACTAAGGAAAGAAAAAAGCTTATTTTGGGGTATTTCTCTTTCTCAGTTCAAACAAGGTAGGAATGTTCTGGGGACATCACTGGTCTGGCAAACAGACCATCAACAGGCCCACATGCTCTGGCAAACTGAAGAGCTCCTTGCTCTCATATTGTGTTTCTGTGTGACCTAGCTCTAATCTGAAATAATTCAGATCGATAACTGAAATTTGTAGTGCTTAATAGCTGTATTTGGATAAAGCTTTTGAAATTGACCTGTCATCTGCTGACTCACTACCCAGACATCTAGTCTCCAGTGTAGCAAGAATTGCAAACTTTTCACAAAAGCCACACGTCAAATGGAATTTCAGAATATATTGTCCAGATAATGAATGATAAAAACTACATTATGGTAAGTGACCCTGTCACCCTCAGGTTTGAATCTGTTCATTACCTTCCATGTGGGAGAGTTGTACACAGCATGATCTAGGGGACAGATTGAGTAAATGCTCATTTAAAGGGGATCTTCTGGTGGGAATTGCCTACTCCATCCAAAACACTTTTCTATTTCTTTGTACTATGCTAAGTGTAGACTATGCAGTGTGAGGTAACCTTCAGGCAGAGGAAATTATCCCTTTCTAGCCATTTGGTACAGACTAGGAGTGAGATACCAAATGGAAAATATACTGGGTGAGAATGAGAAGGATGACTCAGTGTAAAATCAGGTGAGATTGCAAACAAATAGAGAAAGACATATGTTCATGAAAATAAACACCTGTGTTAAAGTTTGATCCTCTACTCTTATTAGTGTTGTGTTTACTGTCTGGTAGTTTTGTGTTGTTTATTTCTGTTCAGACTGTAGTATCAATACTGTTGAATCATTCATAAAAGACTAATTCAGTTTTTCTTTTGGAAAAGAAAATCTTGCTGCAAACCAGATGTTGCATCTGATCTGAACTTTCATGGGTAAATTGATTACAAAAGCAGGAACTGCTTATTTTCTCTTAAGTGGAAATATGTTGGAGAGCACAGCCCTGATGTGATTTATAAGGACTGTAAAATTATCATTCTTCAACCTTACCCCTCCACCACACACACACATCAAAAGACTTGCAGTCTCCTACATCACTAAGGTATGACCTTCATTCCAATCTTACCAAAAGCTCAGGCAGAGTTATTGTTTTCTGGTATGCAGCACAGAAAATGCCACAACCTAAGGGTTAAGCACATTGCTTCCAGCACTACCACAATTGCTTTACTTACCTGAAGCACACAGTGAAAAAAGAATTCAGTGATGCAGTCTCTTGGAAAGCTCTGCTTCAGTGGTTCCCCATTTCTTTGTGTAATTTCTGAAAAGTTGAACATTTAATTCCTAGGTGTTTTAATACTCCTTGCACAGTCAGCTATTAAAGTTATCTGCATGGAAAAGATCCACTTGTCCTTAGTGCTTACTGGCAATACAGGATTTCAGTATCTCACAGGGGATTTGCTTTATCATTTGGAATATAGTTTGAGAGCTTCACCATTCTGCCTTTTCTTCCTGGAATAAGCAAAGTTGTAATTTTTGACGGGATTGTTAAATGGTGTTTCTATTTTGCAAGCAGAGATGTATTCATTTCTTATAAGGGTGTGGGTTTAAAAGCATGTAGATTTGGCGCAACTCCTTTCTTCTTGAACAGTGGTTTTGTAATACCTGTTAAGTCTGCTGCAAATATTCATTGGTCTTGACCTCTCAAAGAGTTTCTGTGAAAGACAAAATCTAATGGACAAGTGAAAGGTTGGGCTGTCATATCATGAGGGATGAGCGGGGGGCATCTGACATCCCAACATGAATTGCACTCTGAAGACGGGCAGAGTTAACACCCCAGATCTCACAGTCTACATGACAGCTTTCAGTGCTGGGGCAAGGGTCTGTGTCTGAGTACTCGTGACAGTCCCACCCCAAATGTTTCAACAGGAACAATTTAATTCTTAAAGGCAATGAATGAAGAGGAGAGCTGCCTGTCTGACACCAGTGAATGGGGCAGTCTGAACAGCAGCACTCCAAGCTTCTTGCCAGCACAAATGAAACGGCTTTGAAAGGGGTATCCTGAAAAGCACAACATAATTCCGTCAAAATTTTGTCATTTTTCTGTCATTTCATTTTGTGGAAAAAGTAGCAACTGGATCCTCTGACATAGTCATCTGTCTACATGCTACTGATACCACCTGTGAAGCTAAGGAATAGGCTGAGCTCACTGAACTTCTGTTTTACTAGCCATTCATTATTTGTTGATATTGCATGATGAAGACAGACTTCCTTACTGAACAAATGGGTTATCTGTATTTCTACTTTTCATATACATATTATAAAGTCCAGGGGCCTCAAATCTTCAACTGTTTTTTTTGATCGTAAGTGAATACTGCTTTGTGCCAGAGTCTGAAGGCCATATGCCTGCATGTTCCCATTTCCTCACCCTATAATTAACTCCTGAGAGCAGCTCCCAAGAATACTTAAAATCTTGTTGATCTTAGAAAAATGAAACAGCCAGCCTTAGGAGAATTGGTTAGTTTAACAGGCAGGTTTTATATGATGACTCTGAGGAGGGAAATTAAGACCAAATGAGAAGCAGACTAACATTTGGCCCTGGTTACATTGAAGAGCATCCTTTATGGAAATTTCCACCTGCTATTTTTCATGTAAGTCTATTGCGTGTTGTGTTTTCAGGATTAATTGGATTAAATTATGTTAATCCCTTCTCTGTTTGTGCTTGGTCATTAATGAGAGTTGTCGGTCTGTGTGTGTTGTTCCTGAAGGTACTTAGCTCTCAGTGAGGTAGCAGGAGTTAATGATGTTTTCTGGTCTGGATGTGAAAAACAGGAGAGAGATGTTGGAAAGAATCAGCAGCCAGAGAAAGATGTGTGAGGACACTTTGGATTGTCACCTGGGAATGGGGCTTCTCTAGAACCCACAGACATATCCACACTCAAGGTATTGTACTCAGAATACTTCCCCGTAACAGACTCTTATCCAGAAACCGAAAAATAAGTTAAGAAAAGGCAGGAATGAATGACTACCAGCTTTCAATAGATAATACCCCAGTCTGATTTTAAATTATCCAAGCACTCGATCCTTTGTCAGGGACTAGGCACAACCAATCTTAATTTTGCTGCTTAAGACAACTGACTGTAGATTTATCAGCACAGAGCTCTGACTCCATTTCATACCATCAGGTTTGGCTATCATGTCAGATCCACAGCTGACTCTTAGCAGATGTAAATCAATGCACCTTTTCTTGACTTCAGTGTTAACATATTTCCTGTTCACCAGCTGAAGACCAGACCAAGAATTTGCTGGCTTGCTTTCTCATGGGGGTTGTATTCTGTATTTCTAGTTAGATACTCACAGAAAGTGTAGGGTTTTTTTTCTGGCTTCAACTTTTTCTCTGGGTTTATTTGCTAGATTACAGCTGTATTTTAATGCATTCTTCCTGTTCTAGCAAGTTACCTTGAAGTAGCTTACTGAACCAGAAAGTAGAGCAGTATGTTTTTCTAATAAAAGAAAATGTGGAATCACCATCATAGAATGTCCTGTCTTCAGAATTATTGCCTGTAAGTAATTGGTACATTTCTGGGCTGTTGTTTAATCCAAACTTTATTTTGATTTTTTTCATTGTGCTTTTCCAGACAGTGATGTAGGTGCATGAGGCTGTATAACTTCTCTTTCTTACTTGTAAAAAAGTACAGAGCAGAATAGTGGTAGTATGATTTTGTGTCTTTCTTTTTACAGGTGTACATAAAAATGTAGAACAAGTCCTAGTATTTCCATAAAAGCAAACAATTGCAATATATTAACTTGCCAGTTCTGTTGTAAAGGCTGGAAAGTTTCATTTTGTAAAGTGGACATTTCCATTTGCAATAAGTGAACAGAAAATGTGGACCTACATTTAATTAAAATTTTATAGAAGTTTAGTCATAAAACAGCATGAGAGAAGGTATCCCGCATTTTACTGGTAATGCATATTTTGATCATCGATGCTTCAGCACTCATTTAGCTGTTGTTATCCTGTGGTCCTTAGCCTTAGCAGGAAGTATTGTTTAAAGAACATGATTTCCTTGCAAAAGTTATCCATTCTGTGAAAGATGCTTCTTTCCAGCCCATCTGCAGGTGTGCTGTGAGCCATACTTCTCCAAGACTCTCAAGAGGGAAGGTTGCTATCAGTGCATAATGCTTACAGTGGTTACCTATTAAAACAGTTCAGCCATAGCCAAAACCTCAGATTCAAGCCCCTGTGTTTATCACCTGCTGTAGGGAAAATTTGAAGCTAGGTGGCTTTTCATGTTCCTACTCAAGCTTTTTAAAAATCCAAACATTAGGATTTAAATACATTTTTTCTTGCATTTGAATCATGTTCAAATGTGTATTTTCTTGTATTTTGTATTACAAAAGCAGTACCTCAACAAGTGTTTGCAGGTGCAGCTACCATTACAAGTATGTTACTTAGGGTGAATGTTCTCTTTGTGCTGTAACCTTTTAGTAGTTTTGCATTTAGCTCTCCTTATGAAGAGAGAGCTTTTCTGAAGAAGCTCACCTCAACTTTCATCCTGAACCTCAACTTACATCCTGAAATCAGTGTCTCAAATTTCTGTCTTCTGTTCAAAGCTTTCAGAGGTGGGCATGCCAGCTGGAAAGGGCTTTGTCCTCCCTTCCCAAGTACTTACTCAAGATATGCTCTTGCCATTAAGCAATGGCAAGTATTACTTGAAATAACTAGTGTAGCTGCAGGTAGTGAGCTCTTTTCCCTTCAAAATTGTATTGTAGGTACATTTACAGCCATTTAGGAATGTTCTGATAAAGGGTAAGAGGTTTTTGAGAAAGAAGGGGAAAACATCTTCCTGGGGCCTCTTTCATCATGAATAGTTGTGATGCTGTATAAACATGATCAAGAAGAGAACATTAGGATCTCTCTGTATCCCTTTTACTGTTTTGTCTTCAGGGCAAACTCCCTCCCAGATGCATAACAGAGGGGAAGTCGTGCTTGCTGACAGTAGACTCTGAACTTCTGAAGGGGCAAGTGGTCTCTGGCAGTATCTGAGTCATGATGATCACCGTGCAACGTGATGTGCAGTGTCACAGGTTGACTGTCAGGCTTATGGAAGAGGAAACAAGGGAACTCTGTTTTCAGTCAACAGGAAGGTGATCAAACCTCCAGCTTCTTGAAAATATATATATATATTTTTTTTTTTAGCAATTCATTTCAATGTAAAATGAAGGAAGTAGATTTATTGCTGTGAAAATCATGCTTCCTGAAATAATATAGCTCCTTGGATGAGCAGAAAGAAACCAGGCATTTGCAATGCCAGTCATCTTGAAGAATGCACAAACGTGCTGTTAAAAATGTCATTGCCACAGCATAGACTGTGTGGCAGAAACATACTCAAGCACTAAAAAATAGCTGGATACGAGTGTCCATTGTTATATTCTCTCATGACAGTCTGTGGATAATTTTCAATGGGTAGAATAGAATGTTGTCAATAGGCTCTTGCTAAGTTTCAAAATAAGAATTTTGATGAGGTTCAAATATGAATGATATTTTTGTCTGTTTGAAACCAGTGACTTTTCCTAGATAGGGTGGGGAATAAATAGCAATGGTTGGTTACGTCTTGCATGAAAATATAGCTTTGAGCATTATGTTCATATTGGTAGGAAAGGGGTGCCAGCTGCTTGTAAAGGCTTTTCTTTAGATTTAAGTGTGATTATTAATGACTTTATCTTTTACTCTTTCCTACACCATGAGGATTAGTAGGAATGCCTTTTACAGTTGATTCTGTTTTACATTTCTGTTGCTCGGATATGGCACAGGAGGGCGGTAAGGGAATTTCTGAGCTTCTAGAGCTGGGAAGTGCTTCTATGTCCATTGTTAACACAGGTTGGCTGTGGTTGGAGTTTCTAACCAGAGTTTAGATGGGGTGCCCTGGTGTAACTCCATTACTACAGAACAGCGTGAATGAACTGCTCCATTACCTAGAGGGAACAGTTCATCATGGTTCCTTTGAATTAGGGAGGAGAGGACAGTCTATCTACAGTACTGAAGACATCGTGTCATGTCTGCCAGATTGAAATGGGTAATCTAGTATCTGGACAGGACAGATATATCAATTAGGATAAACAAACAGATGTTGAACTAATATAAAGTTGAAAAGTCAGGAAAATAGCTATGTTTTGTATTAGCACTTGATACTTGCATTTTATATTAGCATTTATGTGTTGCTGATTATTCTGCTTCACCCTTTAGAAACCTTATTAGCTTCTGGACAGTTTCTAGATGCTCAGTCACTAGCTGCAGTCAAGAAGAATGAAGAGTCTTTTTCCAGGTCTCAGCGTTGCTGTAATTACCATATTTGCTGTAATGCTTTGATGTCATCACGCTAAAATGATAACATTCCATCTTTGGGCTCTGATTTCTCCAACTCGCTCTGCTTTGTTTTGCAGGGCAATATGTTAAAAAAAAAATAAAAAATCTCACAGTTAGATCACATATCAAATTTTGGGCATTGGCTTCCTTGCTGTGGGATGTGCCGCAGTGCCTTGCTCTTCTGTAACCTGCACTGGCTGCCCAGTATAGCTGCCTGGTGTTTGTACCTGTAGACAAAGTACCCACGGTTACTCAATGAGTTCCAGAAAATGTCCATAGTTGAGTCACTGACATGGCAAATTTGATTTGATACAACAAATGGTAGGGTGTGGGGCAAACCAATGATGCTCTTGTGACATTTCTTAGCAAATGGAAAGCAGTCACCTGAAATGACATGTAATGTCATGTCACATGTAATCACAAAATGTAGTCACATGTAATGACAAAAATGATGAGGGATTTTACCAAGGCAAAGAGAGAGTGAGAACAGATCATGCTCTTTCCCCTGCGCTGTTACAGAGTACTTAATGGAGACATGCTGTGGAGGGACAAGCTTGATGTGGGAATCAACAAAGACTGGTTACAGAATATATTTTACTACTTGAGCGTTCTTGAGTATGTGTGATATTTAAGTACATTTCTCTCTATCTTTTTTTTTTTTTTTTTTTATAGAGGTTTTCTTGGTGTCTGACCCACCCACAAACAGAGTAGTGTAGTAGTGTAGTGATGGTGTTTTGTGTGTTTAACCTGTGTTGCTTGGTAGGTCAGAATAGTCAGTTCATAGAAGCTGGGGGCCCTACACTTCCTTGGACCTTCACAGGACTAGAAAGGAGAGGGCCTGCTGGGGTTAAACCACAACACTGATACATGTTCCAGGGAGCATCCCTCTGCCTCAGCTGCCAGAGGGAAGTCCAGTCAAGAAATTTCATACTGCCCATTCAGGGCGGATGGAGCAGCTGCTCCTCCCTTAGCCCATCTGCTGGTGGCACATCTGTGCAGTCCCGGAGAGCTGCCTCTGGGAAAGCGCTGCTCTGCCTTCCAGCTACTGCTGACTTTGGCAGCCGCTCCAGAGTTCTGCATGAATTTTGACTGTGCCTTTAGACCAGAAGATTTTGAATTCCAGTGGAGTTGTGCTGGTGTAATATAAGCGAGAAGAGCATCTGCTTCCCACTTGCTTTCAAATGGGTTATTAAGATGGAAGATGTTGGGTTGTGTGTATTGCAGACTATTCCATGCTAGTGATATAACAACCCTAATGTGTAAGTACCATTGCATACAATGAATTAAAGTGAAACACTTTTAGGAAGTTCTTTCAGTATATTCCAGGAACTAATTTTCAGGTCACAAATTAATTAAGAAATTGTAATAAAAGCCAATGGAAAAAATAATATATAGTGGGTTTTTTGTTTGTTTGTTTGTTTTTTCAGTGTAAACTCACTCTACTCTTTAAAACTTGGGTATATAAGAGAAATAAAATTATAGAACAGCAATTAATCCATTAAGTGATACATTAAATGAAATGTCTAAAGGGATATTTTGGATATTTTTCAATGAATGCCATCTCAGTAGCCAAAAAACAAACAAACAAACAAAAAAACAACATTACAGTAAATATGCAAAGTTGGATAACTTTACCCAAGAGTTCAGGCTACATTTGTCACTTCCATCAAATATTCTGCAATTCATCTGGATTGCTATTTTTACATTAAATTTGGAAGTTTTTTTTCTTTTTTTATAATACTACATCAGAAGTCCAAGAAGAAAGAAACAAAGATGCACACAGGCTGTATACAACTCCAATCAGCAACAACAACAACAAACTCTTTCCTTGTACCTGAGATAGTACAAGAAGGAATTAAGTAATGGGTGCTCTGGAAATCACCTTCAGCCAGAGACTATCCTTTGTTCCTAGATGTGTAAGGGCAAACTGTAACTTCAGGGATGTGACACAGTGAATACTAAGCTGTTTCATAATGAAGCATCTCCCTTCTCTACTTCCTAAACCTTGCATCTAAAAATTGGAGGGGAAGAGGAAGGGGAAGGAATCAGGTTCAGTTCTCCTAGAGGTATTCAGCCATTTTCCTGGCTATGTGAAATGAACCCCACTTATTTCTTGACTTCAGGAGGCTTCTGTATCACAAACACGAAAGAATGGCTTTCCAAAACCAAACCAAACTGTATATCTATTATATATATATATAAAAAAAGTATTTTAATTTAGGGATTGTCTGAAACTTAGGAAAATGGTAAAAATCTTATTTTGAAATTCAAAGAAAAAAATGCCTTTAATATGAATAACTTGTACCCAGCTCTAAGATTCTGTTGGTAAAAGTATAACATATATTTTTATGTTACATAAAACCATTTTGCAATGACTTGGTATTAGCCAGGAGTTTACAAGCTTCAGCTCAAGCACATGCCTAGAAATTAAGTTGTCACACTATGCAAGATCTTATCATCTCTAATTCCTAATCTCCCTCAGAAAATGAAAGTAGACAAAAAACTAATGAGAGAAAAATATTACATGAAACAATCCCATCAAATTTTCTACTTTTGTAAGTTTTTTGATCTAGGGGTCTCCTGTGGTCCTAAATTTAGTCCATGGAAACACCACAGGCCTGCAAGTGGTTGGAAGCATATAATTTCATAAGGCTTTATGCTGATATTTGAACATTTTATCCCTAACTTTAGATATGCAAGGAATATCATTAAGTTGGTTGACTGCAAGGTCCTTGGGCAAAGGTTTTTGCAAAACTTGCTATTTTAGCATTTTGTGATGACCCATGATAGTATTAAATGCAAAAGAAAAACAAATCTATATATTAAGTTGATTTTTTTATTAAATATTAATTACTGTGTGAATATCTCTGTATTAGTGTAATGAACTCCCTATTTCCTTTATTATTTCCTACCTTAAAATGACAAAACATTTTTAAGAAAAAGTTTAAATCTCTCTGAAAATCAATTCTCAAGAAATACTTTGGAAGTAAATTTTTTGAAGCCAAACTGATAATGTTTGCTGTTGGCAAGCACCAATAAGCATTTCTATTTCAAAGACAGAACAGTCTTCTACCAGAAGGGTGGAAGCATGAATAAATGCAGTTACTTTAAAGCAAAGAATATTTCTTTTCTGTGCTGCAGATCTTTTCTCCCCATAACACATGTTAGTATTGTGTCCAAATCAATTATTTCACATAATGACAGTAAAGGCATGGTAATGGTTCTGTCACAGTAGGAATATTTCTCCTTTTGAAAATGAATGTCTTGTCTTTGCTGTGTTTGTTGACAATGTGAGAGAGACCCTTTATTATTGAAAAACACGGCATTATCTCTCCACTAAATTACAGGAGCCTTATTTAAAGACAGCTTTTGTTCAACAGAGGTGTTTTTTTTTTGGCAAGCAAAGAATGGCTCATCGTAGTTGCACATACAGGCTATGCTCCTAACATTTTGCATTATTTTTGGAAGCTTCATCTGATCTTATTGCAAGAAAATGGGATTTTAAAGACATGAGCTACCAAAAATAAAGCTATTCTTTTAATATTCATTACAACAGCAAACAATAATTCAAATCCTCAAACAGTTCATTATATTGTTGTCTTCATGTATTGCCTAAGGTGTCCGCAAGCAAGATGTAGTGTTTTATGCTGACTAACACGGTTGACCCTGCTCTCAGCAGGAGGCTGGATTAGATGACCTACTGAGGTGCCTTCCAACCTGAATTATCTTATGGCATCTTCTAATTTTATTTGGAAAATATTTAAAGTCACTTTTAATTAAAAGTAGAATAAAGTATCAAATGCCCCCTTTCCCTCAAAGCTTACTTTATTTAAGAAATATTTGTCACCCTCTTATTGCTGAAGTGCTGGTGATTTTCACAAGTATACACTGCATTTGCAGGTTCCTATGCAATTTATTTGTATTTTTTGATCAAAGCTGCATCCTGAAATAAATGTAACCAGATGATACCTACAGTTACATAATCTAAAGATATCAATCATGGAAAAATCTAAAGCATTCAGTTGCTGTAAGAAATACAGGCCCGGTGAGAGCTGCAGGTAACTGGACTCTTCATCTGATGAGGCACCCTGCAGCAGAGCTGGTTAGCTGGATGCAGGTCACCACGCTGCACAGCAGACTGTGTGGGACATGGCAGAGCATCAAAATAGAGAGGTAGGACAGCGGGAAATGCAACCTCCCACCAGCCCAACGGCTTCCAGGTGGGAACAGCTCTGACAGATGAGAGCCCTGAAGTGGCCACCCTGAAACAGCTACTCTAAAATGGCCGCCCTCCAGGTGGGCTGCTGCGGGGGCTAGTAGCTGAGAATGTCTCAGGTGGGTTGCCTGGGGCCTTGACGGCTGGCATTTATAACTCTGCCCTCAGAGCCCATAAGTGAGTGCTGTAGTAAGATTTCCAGAGGTGGTGATGGATGTTTTCTTGGTGTGCTACAGAGGTACATGGTTTATGTTTTTTTTTTTTTTTTTTTTTTTTTTTTTTTTTTTAATTCTTATTTCTTTGTTTATTTTAAGGTAATGCTAGTCCCTTTCCTGCCCTGGCCTGCTACTTTAGGAGAAAGCTTTTCAGAGTCTGAAGCACTTTCAGTCACTTTAGGAGTTTGGGCAGTAAGGTATTCCTTGTAGGCTCTGTGGGCTGCTAATGGAAGTAGGGTAGGGTTGTATGCCTGCCCTATGTCCTGGCCTGACACAGATTGCTCTTCAAAGTCCATTACAAACCAGTCAAGAAGAGGCTGTTGCTTCAGTAAAATGCTCTCTAATGTAGATGACTTAATTCCTTTGTCTGGAATGGAAGAAGTGGCCTTTCAGGTGTGTAACTCCACCACACCTGGGTTGCTTACTGCATTTGAGACCCACCCTGTAGCATATTAAGTAGCCAACTTCTTTTACATGAAAAAGAGCTAATCAAAATCCCATTAAAAAAAATGGATTTATACCTCTAAAAAACCTTCCAACTCTAAAAATTTCCTTTTTTCAAAAAGCATTCAGCTCTCTGAACCATGAGATTGTGCATGAGGTGTATTCTCAAGTCTTTCTGTCCCCTTTAAAAAGTTTGTTAAATTTCTCATGTAGTCATTACACTCTAGGATCATGGGCATCAAAAACATACTCATTATGGTAATCAGGGTATGAGAATTCACAGTCTGCTGTTTGGTTTCTTCTGGGATAGCTTTGTCTTGTATTTTTGGATCGACTATTGAAAATATAATTAAGAGAAAAGATGTGGATAAATAAGGTGAATGAAGCAATGAAAAGCCTTTTTTTCTAGTTACTTTTTTTTTTAACTAAGCCTCTGCAAAATGCATAATTAGAAAATGCACTATTTTCTGTGGCTGACTTATGACAAAGCTTTGAATTAATAATATGGTAATCCATTATAAGAACTATTTCGGAACTAGCAAGAACAATGTTCAAACACATTTCAAATACAGTAAACATTCAGAAGAAGCGATAACAATATTGGTAGATGGCAAGCAGAGAGGTAATTGTCTTTGGATTCAAAACTGCAGTGTAGGCACCCATTTTGTTTGCTCAAAGGTTGTCTGCTAGAGGTTCTTGCAACCCAGGTGCGTGCAGTTAATCTCACAGAAATCAATGGAATTGTGTGTGAGAGAAAAAGATGCTTATTAAGCAGGAAATAATTTAATAAAGTTCCCAGCTTATGTTTATCTTCTATGTTTCAAAAGCTTCTAAACAATATTTACTTTAAAGGTTGGTCTGCATGTCACTCATTCTGTGTGCACAGTATCAGAGTGAGCTGTGGTATAGTTTCTTTCTCCACCATTGAACTGCTGGAGCAATAAACTGCCGTGAAATCCAGCCTTGCCAACAGAAATGGAAATACTGTCACACCTTAAATGCAAAGTTAAACAGGTACATAGTTTCTCCAAGCAATGTAGCTATTTGTTTTTACATCTATTTCCTCTAAATAGTCAGTCTTATTGTACTTTTTTCAGTTGATATAGTTATTTTGTTGAAAAAGTGGGTTTTATTTGACAAAAATGTTTTCACAAGTATCTTACTTAGATGAAACATTTTCCTTCAAATGGTTTAATGTGCCAGTATGTGGCTGATAAGGTATTT
Organism: Anseranas semipalmata; assembly: GCA_013399115.1. Classification (NCBI taxonomy): domain Eukaryota; kingdom Metazoa; phylum Chordata; class Aves; order Anseriformes; family Anseranatidae; genus Anseranas; species Anseranas semipalmata. The sequence goes on from VXAA01001429.1 coordinate 450,166, forward strand.
CATTCAAATATTCTGCTACAGTGCATCCTGGAAATCATGGTTGTCTTTTCTTAGGTTATAAGGTTGGGCTCTCAAGCTCAGTGAAATTGTTCTTGATGTGCTCCAACCGCAGACTTCCATGATATACCCGGCTTCTCTCATGGTGACAAAGAATATGCTGCACCAGTGAAAATGCAGTGCAATCTAGAAGAAAAATCTGTGAATAAGACTTCTAATATGAAATATTAGAACTATTTGTAATATAGAAATATTACAACTCCAATGGATCTCTCAACTGGAAATGTTTCTGATCTGAAATATTTTGTTTTCTTCTGTAATAATTTTTGCTGTTACATTTCTTTTTGACGAGTGGGAATGTTTGTGAGGAACAGAAATAGTTCCTTATAGAACTGCTGATAGCTCTCGTTTATTGTTTTTCATTTTTGCTAGCATTTTTCTGGGAAAAATCCATTCTTCTTTCTACCAGCTTTTTTAGTCAGATACCTAGTATTCATGATTAATAATGAAACCGTGTGATATGTTATATTATGAACGTACTTTACTGCTTTAGTTCTTTGGCTCAACAAATGAACCTTTCAAAATGCCTTACATGTGGAGGAAAAAAAAAAGAAAATCTCCTTCTGTATCTCAGCCATGGACCCAGAATTCATTTCTGTGAATATTCCTATGAACAAAATGTCAAACATATGGATGTTTCAAAAAGGAAGCAAAAAAGGCTGTTAAAAACATTAAGCCACATTTCTAATTAGAAGCCAGTTGAATCTATTTTGTGATGTTAATGCTACTCAAACAGTTGCACTGGCAACTCTTAGCAAATATTTATTTTTGAAATGGTGACTATCCTGTGGTTGTTGTAGGGAACTGACTTGAAAGTTATAATTAATGCTGGAAGAATGGATAAGACTGTCTAAACTGGAGTTGTGAATATGAACTCCTGGTTTAGATGTGTACACTGGACTTTGGTCTTGGTGTTTTCTTCCATTTGGGAAGGAAACCCAATAACAAGAGATGGAAAAGAGCTGTGGTTCAGGCCACTGTGCTGAATGTACCATGGAAAATATTTGGGTTTTAGTGATTAAAATGTGTAAATTAGGTGACATGGCAGCCACGTAGCTGTAATAAGTGTAAACAGTAAATACCAACTCAAATGATATGGCAAATATTTCTCAGGGTACATGGTCTGACTATATTCCTAGAAGTAGTTTTTTGAATTTGTATTTTGAATAGTTGCAAAAAAGCAGTGAATTACTAATTACTAAAAAATCTGCTCGTGGATCATTTGCAAGAAGGGAAAATAGTTAAGAAGTACTTCAATCAGTGCAATGTTTCATCAGTAGTTGATGAAGAAGGCAAGTGCAGGCAGCTGAAAGGCAGCCTACAGTCACTGAATGGAAATCTAAAAGTACTGGTTTCTTATTCCAGCAGGATTCCCAACTCTGAATTGGTAGTCAGTTCAGGTTGTGCTGTTTTTATCCTGGCTACTCTTTGGTATTGTGTGAGCTGTAGGTAATAACAGGTGTATGAGCTATATGCTGTAAGTAGCTCATCTGGCTCTGCCATCAGTCCCCTGTAAAGGAAATGGCACCTGAAAGGGGAAAGCTTGAAATATGTACTGGGGGGGCGGGAACAAACAAACAAAAACCTCAAAGTCAAGCAATAAATGTTGTCTATAGGACAGCAATAGCATGATTTAGTAACACATGCAACAGCCATTGTTCTCGAGATGAGAGAAACCATTGTTTGTTGCTGTCAGGATGATCAATAGATTGTTTTTGTTATGTCCATGCAGCTTTTCTTCAATATGTTCCAGCATTGAATCAAAGTGTTACAGTGCCTGAACACAACTCTGAAGAGAAAAAAGGTTGTTGGTCCAGTAGCAGGAGCTAATACTTTTCTTGTATAAGACATCAATTATTACAATGAATAGGTACCCTTAAAATATATTCACAGACTCATTTAGGTTGGAAAAGACCTCTGAGATCACCTAGTCCAACCTATGACCTAACACTACCAAGTCCTCCACTAAACCATGTCACTAAGCTCTACATCTAAATGTCTTTTGAAGACTTCCAGGGATGGTGACTCCACCACTTCCCTTGGCAGCCTGTTCCAATGCCTCACAACCCTTTCAGTAAAGAAGTTTTTCCCAATATCTAACCTAAACCTCCCTTGGTGCAACTTGAGGCCATTCCCCCTCATCCTATCACCTGGTGCATGGGAGAAGAGACCAATCCCCACCTCACTACAGCCTCCTTTAAGGTACCTGTAGAGAGTGATAAGGTCGCCCCTGAGCCTCCTCTTCTCCAGGCTAAACAACCCCAGCTCCCTCAGCCGCTCCTTGTAGGACTTGTTCTCCAGACCCCTCACCAGCTTTGCTGCCCTTCTCTGGACATGATCCAGCACCTCGATGTCCTTCCTGTAGTGAGGGGCCCAAAACTGAACACAGGACTCGAGGTGCGGCCTCACCAGAGCCGAGTACAGGGGGACAATCACTTCCCTAGTCCTGCTGGCCACACTGTTCTCCAAAAGCTGGCTGCTACCCTGTACTTTGAGAGAGATGTTGAATGGAGGAAAAGCTCTCCTGGTAGCTGTTCCAAATGAGGATTTGTCTCTTGTCTTGGTGCATGCAAATTGCCTCAGTGTTTTCTTATTGAAATGATGTAAGGGGTAAAGTCAACAGCAAATAGAGCCTGTGCTGAAGGGAAGTCATGCCAGAGGATCATAGAAAACCCAAATTTGGAAAGGATCTTGTAGACTGGAAAGGGCATCTGGTCCAGTCCCCACTCAAAGTAAGGCCAAATTAGAAAAGGACATTGCCTGGTTGCGTTTGGGTAGAAACTTGCTTTTGGAATAGATGGATCATTTGCTATCTGATCATGTGCACAGGCACTCTGAGTAGAGTCTGGACACGTAAGGTGTATCTAGACAACAGGAATGGAGTTCTGTCCAGAGCGTGCTGCACGAATTTTGTTCATGTTTTCTGGTTTCCTTCTATGAATTATTCCTCTAAGAGGAAGAGGGATGTTAGAGAGAAGATAAAGAGGAAAAAGGGGCCCGACTGGTTGTTGCAGGAGCATCATGGCCATGCCTTGATTCAGAGTTGAGATACTGAATATGACTAACTGTGGATGGGACAATGCAAACAAGAGATGAGTATTGAGCCTTGGCATGGGCTGGAAGGATATACAGTGATGTTGCTGGGTACCGATTTAATTGGCAGCCTGTGCCAACACCTGGCTATAAAGCCCTCCAGTATTTGAGATCAAGGGGAACACTGCTGTGCAGACATCTGACTCTGCATAGAAGAAGAGGACCCAAGGTGAAACTGCTGCTTGTTGGTGCACAGCTGCCAGGCATCCTGCTTCCTCCAGGCCAGAATGACCCGACTTGCTGCGGTGGTACCTGGGGCAGGTCTCAGTTTGTGCCTGTGTGAGCATAAAGATTTTCCAGCCCAACTCTATCCCTTTTTTCATCTGCTTAATCAGTTGAGCTTAGCAGCATCACGTTGCCTGGTGTTCCTTTTCGCCTGTGACGCTGTTTGGCATCACTCTGTGGGTCAGTAGCTCCCAGCGCAGCTTTTTGGCTGCTGTAAAACATTGCAGTGGGCTAGGCTGGTGCAGGGTGGTGACAGATGAGCAGATGTGGATTAGCTGAAAGCCACTTCTGCATGCAACGCAAGAACAAATCTGCACTCCCCGGTCGTGGAAGCAGATTGCTTGCGAAGATGTAATTTTAATAGTAGTTGAACTTGTATTCTAGAATCTTTATTCCTTTCTCAGATAAGTGAAAAGCTTATAATTAATTCAAAGCTCTGAGGGTTGTGTAGCAGATAAGTCTTTATTCTCTCTGGCTTTTGAGTCCTGTATACTTTGCATTAGGTCAAAAGAAAGCAAAGCAAGTGTAAGACGTCAAGGGAAGTGATGGTCCCACTCTGCTCTGCGCTGGTGCGGCCTCACCTCGAGCACTGTGTGCAGTTTTGGGCACGACAGTACAAAGAGGACGTGAAACTATTGGAGAGTGTCCAGAGAAGGGCTACCAAGATGGTGAAGGGCCTAGAGGGGAAGACGTATGAGGAGCGGCTGAGGTCACGTGGTTTGTTCAGCCTGGAAAAGAGGAGGCTGAGGGGAGGCCTCATGGCGGCCTGCAGCTTCCTCACGAGGGGAGCGGAGGGGCAGGCGCCAATCTCTGCTCTCTGGTGACCAGTGATAGGACCTGAGGGAATGGAGTCGAGCTGCGACAGGGGAGGTTCAGGTTGGGTATCAGGAAAAGGTTCCTCACCAAGAGGGTGGTCGGGCACTGGAACAGGCTCCCCAGGGATGTAGTCACGGCACCAAGCCTGTGGGAGTTTAAGAAGTGTTTGGACTATGCTCTCAGACACATGGTCTGAATTCTGATTTTTGGGTAGACCTGTGTGGAGCCAGGAGTTGGACTCGATGATCCTTGTGGGTCCCTTCCAACTGGGGATATTCTATGATTCTAAGATACTTCAAAAAAAAAAAAAAAAAAAAAGGCTGCTAGCTACACAGAAATATTTTCCGTTATTGTTTTAGAATAATAAATGTTTCAAAAAACATGTATGCAGATTTCTTTGTTTCTTGACCAGGATCAATGAATGTAGCTGTTTTGCCCCTTTGCAGGGAAAAATTTTGGGAAGTGTAGGAATATCCTGAAGTATGACTGATGCACCTGTCATTGACTGTTTTGACAGACTGAATCGGAATGTATGGTAATAGTCTGTAGGCACAAGAAAACTACTTCATGCCAAATAGGTTGAGTGAGTTTTAATTTTACACAGTTATGCCCAACTACAGCATGCTAAGAATAATAACCCATTCAGTGAGGAAAACATATTTGGACAGGTGTTTGGCAGAGAAATGCCACTGCATGCAAGAATTGTGATAAAACCATTCAGTGGTTACCAAATTTTTTTGGAACAATGCCCCCTGTATCTTAGTCTATACTGGCTGAAAGCCAAAAATACAGGAGTAGCATACTGGAGGAACCCCTACTAGTTTAAAATACTCCTTGAAATACATATCAAAAGATTCCATACCACCATTTATACTTTGCTTAACTTCGTGATGCTGCATAGCATACAAGATAACAGCAAATGCAAGCAGCACTTGGTTGTCTGCTCAATAAATTTTCTGTCTCTGCTCAGTTGTCTGGCTACAAAAATATCATGAGATCTAATTAAATATTAGAGAGGAATCACTTTAGCCCACAAGGAAGGAGCTAATTCCACACACAAATGAAAGGCTTATGGAACTCAGCTGTGGCTTTGACCATGTGCAGGGTTTGAAATTAACCATAAAACCCAAATGTGCTTTTATCAGGATTTTTAAACAGCTTCTCCCTTTAAAGCACAGGGCCTGACTTTATCTCATGATATCAGCATAAGGTGGATTTCATTCAGTTGGAAGAAGATCAGATCAGCTTTTTGTAGCAATATGGCATTGCCTTTCCTTCTGGAATTTTTAAATAAAAATTGAATCTGGATGGTAATTCTGAATATATCCACAATGAGCCTCTCTGATAAGAATTACTGCTGATCTGTTACCACTTCCCATCTAGCAGCCTATCAAGGAACTAATTTAACAACAACCCCTTAAGGTAAAAACGCTCATTAGAGGAGAGGGGAAGAAAAAAAAAAAAAAAAGTAGTTAAATGTTTTTCTCAAAGGATCCCTTCTTTTCCATGACCATTCTGAAGAACACCTAAAAGGTTTAAGTTCCTCTTACCACCCCTAGCCATTAAGTTCACTTATTTAGCTCTGGAATAAGCAGATAACCAGGTGAAGGTAACTGTATTTCTCCTACTGATGGTGTATTTTGTGGTAATGCTTTCAGCCACTTAACTATTGTCTGCTCTGTGATAGCTTAGAAATTTTAAATTAACTTTGAACTTTGGCAAGCTTTATAACTGATGCAATTTGACATTGCTCCATTGACTTTGCAATGTCGACTATCACCGAAGGAGGAGATGTGAGATTTCTAATGTTTACAAAGGCAAGAAGAGTTTAGCCCTCACACTTCCTTCAAAGATCACAATGTTTAAATTTTTGTAAGTGAATTCTAAGTAACCTCATCTCTCTTTGAAAGTAACAAGCATGCCCTGAAAAGTAAACATAAAAAAAAGTCTCAACTGTGTTAACACTGTGTTAACACCAGGTTAATCAATGGCAGCAGAACTGAACTGCTGCTTTAGGAAAGTACTATGAAGCCATAGCTGGATCAGCTCGTTACACTAACAAAAATATATTCCAGGGTTATTTCCTGCATGACTCAAAGATGATAACTCATAACATGATACGTGCTTCATAAGAGAAACTGATCTTGCAATGTAGCTGTTTTCTAGAGATAGGTAGTAATGGAAACAAGCGTCTCGGACCTGACTTCTCACAGTCTGCTCTTCACTGCATTGTTCGTGCGTTGTTCATGATGCACTGGATACTGGATGCACTGGATAGAGAAGCAAATTTGGATTAAGAAATTTGGCTTGATTCTAGATTGTGTCAAGTCATGGAAAATTGATTTTATTTTCTTTTCTGATAATTAAGGCAAGATTTACACTATGAGAAGCCAGTTTCTGATCTCATTAGTTGAGTGTCAATCTGGAGTGGTCCCATGACTTCAAAGCCCCACTCCTCTTTTTTTTTTCTGCCACTGCTCCATCTGTTCCCCTCTGCTCTCGCTTAATGTTTGTCTCTTCACTTCTTACCTCAGTGCCCATTTTGATGTATGCTCTGGGCCTGGACCAGCCGTTCATTTTGTATGTCGAACATGTAAACTGCATTATTGGAAGTGTCTCACAAAACCTATTCCTTATACTTTGGTTCTCATTGCATATTTCTATTTCATAAATGAATTCTGACTTCATTGAAAATAATTGCAAAGCTCCCATTAGCGTCTTAAGAGATGGGATTCATTGTTTGTGTCTGGATGTCTAAGAGAGATTGAACAGTGTTTGGGGCAGAGACAATTGGATAGATTTCCAGTTCTTATGGTGGTACATTGGCCAGATTTTTAATTTTTTGGAGTGCTTGGCTCTTCTAAAAAGATTTTTCCACTCCTGTTAAATGAAAGCTGAGTCCCTCTGAGATTGGGATGTTTTTGTTTGCCAGGCACTTTAAAAATGTGGATTTCCACTACCTAAAAGATGCCTCGAGACTCCTTGATTTTTCATTAATTTCGGAGGTAATAACATTTACACACTAATTCATCCTACCTGCTATCAGCAATTTAGCTAAGGTCTCTGTATCAAGAACTGCATCATGCTCGATTTCCTCTGTAATTGGTAGATAGAGAGAAGCAGTCGAAGGAGACAGGTCTGCTTCTCTGTGATCTGTATCACCTTCTGGATGTGCTGCTGTCTCTCTTGTGTGACTGCAGAGGAGTTTCTGTCTGACTGGACTCCTACTCTGAGCAACTTAGATCAGATGAAACATTAATGCTGCAGAAAATCAAACAGAGCTTTAGCTGAATACATACAAAACTAAGTGAAACCAAGTTCACAACTCTGAGGCCAGTTGGCTTGCCCAAAGTTTTACATGGTGGAAAAAGACCATAAATACTAGCCATGGATTCCCTCATGCTCCTTTTTCTCTAAATGCCAGGCCACGATGCCTTATTGTATCCAACTCGCACCGTGTGCTTTCTGTATACATACTTTCTACATACTACCTGATATTCAGCAGTGACCCCAGTGCTCAAGCCCCATCACAGTCAGTCTGACCTTGTGTAAGCAACAGTTCTCAGACTGGGGCTGTGTGTCAGGCTCGTCTCTTACCTCTGCGTTTTATTGTCTGGCCAACTTTTTCAGCTTTTTGTGCTGTAAAAGCCAAAAAGCAACCGTTTCATTTAGTGAATAAATACCAAGAGTAACAGGGGGATGCAAACACAATTCTGACGTAGTTCTACCATCACAACATTAATGCTTTGAGAGACTGCTGTCTTTATTCTATATACATTTTTTGCAGAACCCTCATTTTCATCTGTTATAGCAGCTTGTCTAAACAGGTGCAGCGTTTTCTTCATTCATTTATGAACTCTGGACTTTAAAAACAACACATAGCTGATTCAGGCATACTCTTTATACTCTTTAGGTATTTAAGAGCATTTGAAGCATGGAGTAAGGCAGCTACAATACCAACAGTTTTTGGTATGCTATCCACAGTGCCAATCAGAACAAACAGAAGAGCAGGAAGAAAGCAGGATTTATATAACAATGAACAAAGAGCAATGCATGTTATCACTTTACAGTTCTTTGGACTGTTTTCCTTTCAGCCGACTGCTTCAGTTTCAAGATAATTTAATATCTGAAGAAAAACCTAAAAGCAGGAAAGAAATCAAGAAACATGTGAAGTTTTATGCCCTAGAACTGCTGCTTGTATCTTACTGATCAGGTATGTAATTTTGACAAGAGAAAATGAAAAACTTTTGTGGCAACCATGTGGAGGTAGAGAAGTACAGCAGTAATCCAGACCATAACTGCTATTTTTATAGCACAAGGTAGTGATATTTTATTCAACTGGTAGTGCAGATGAACCACTTTAAATAACCTATCTAATGTGATGGCAGCAAGAAATACAACACTCCCTGTCCTGTTCAGTGCCATCATGAATATATTCAAAACTGTAGAGAAATTCTTTGGAAGTCCAATACTCTCTTTTCAGGTAGTACCACATATGAAATGACAGACTGATCAGCAGTAAGAAATAAGCAGCAATTATGCTGAATAGATATATGGTGCTTGGTCTCCAGCTATTCCTCTAAAAGCTCAAAAGATGCTCCAAGCAATTTCACTGCCAAGTCCAGGGACAAAAATGATCAAAAATGTTCACTTGTCATTTTGTCGTTGCTGCAGTTCTAGAGCTTTTCCTGGCGTTGTTGTTGTTGTTGTTGTTGCTGCTCAAAGTCTGCTGCCCACGTTTGGATGGTAAATTGGGCTGCTTTCTAGCCAAGAGTCTGTGAAGTGAGCTGCAGCAGAAGTACAATGAAGCTTCAAGATGTGGTGTATTTATTAGCAAGTTATGAGTCACCATGAGTATGATGGACTCTTTCAAACTGTTGAAACAAATATCTTAGTGGCTAGTGAAATACTTGGTCGGAGAAAGAATGCAAACCTAGCTGTACTGGTCTTAGGTCTCCAGTAAAACCACGTTTAGATGAAAACCATTAGTTCTGTTCTTGCTTTCTTTCAGTCTCATTCGGTAAGAACTGGTCTAACACCAACAAATGGCTTCCTTTTTTTGGAATACCAAACATGTAGATCTGTGTTAATTAGGCAACAAGTACAACATAATCATTGGAGTCATATTTGTCAAAATGTTTGGGCATCCAACTTCCTTTTGAAGTACATTAATATCCATTCGTCTTTGTATGTGATGGTTCAGTACTTTGTTTCTAAAAGTGCTGTGAACACCTGGACCGCAGGGAGGAAACTTGTATCACTATGAAGCCAGCTCATAAGGAAAGACTCCTTGAGCTCCATCATCAGATGTACTGGACTATTCCCTGAAACAAAATGTTTAATGTTTTGATATCTTTTTCAAATTTTTAATTGTCATTAATTAAACTTATTTTCTTTTCTTTTGCTCCCTAAAATATTTCTGGGGAATCTTTCTAATCCTTTCACTTTGTTCTATTTATTATATTGTGTAGCAGACACCCTTTGCCTTAATGTGGTCTTATCTGCAAGCAGCTGAATTTAAGTATGAACAGGGGCTTGGACTTATAAACCTTAAGGAAATCTAGACAGAGTTGAAGCTATCTAGCAGAAGTGAGTTTTATAGGCATGTCTGTACCTCATAAAATAATGTGTTCTTAGAGATTAATTTCAGGTATGTTGTTTTGTGGAATACCCACTTGTTCTTGAGCTGTCAGAGGAAATAAATAAGGAAAGGATTATTTATTTTCAAAGTATTTATCACAGTACTACTTATTCATTTTATGTGATGTAAAGAATTTGTTTTTTATTATATCACAGCTGTCTGAAAACCAGAAGAAATTCTCAAATTGAGACAAATCATTCTGAAATAGAATAAAAAATTGACATGATTTTTTTTTTTTGTCATACAATGTGAATTAAGACCTTTATTTTGAAGAAGCGAAAAAGAGAATGGTGACTTGACCTTTACAAAACATTTCTACAGTTCTCTAGGATGTTCAGAACTCCCCAAAGCCTGTTAGTTTGCTAGCTTAACAGCAGTGAGAAGACAGAGTCAGAGTTTCCTAGGCTTCTTCATCACCGGGAGTACCTGCTGCCTGTTCTGGGAGTCCGGACTGGTAAGGACCCATGAAGCTGAGCTCTAAAGGAGCTGCCCATGAGAACGGCAAGCAACATGGTGTGCTATCAGCCAGATGTAAGCAACGCCACACCCGTGCCCAAGGTTCTTGACCTGTAGATCAACCCTCATGTGAGAAAGCAGCATTTAGGGGACAACACTTTGCCTGCCATTTCTTCCCAGAACTACATTTTCATCTGTGCTCCGGTCCGTTTCATTTTGCATCTTTCACCCTAGTCAACTAATTAAGGATCGTGACACGGTTTTGTGAGGATCTTTCATTGGAACCTTTATAAATTAGTCTCTTTCCAGTGTCTTGCTTATGACCCTTTGAATGAGGGAATTTGCTCTGTTATCTTTGTTATGCGATGTTACACATGCAGTCAGGGTCCTTGCTGCCCCCAAGGTAGTTGGAGCTTAGTGCTACTCTAAGGATTTAATTTGTGAGGAATTTTTGAGATTCAGCAAAAGGAAATTGCTCTGTAAATTTGAGTTAACAGTAGTATATTTGACATAGCAGCAACAGAAAGACTAGACTGAATGGTTTCTTAGCGTAACCCATGCCTAAAATTTACAGCAGCATTTGTCTTTCATGACACGTTTCAGAACTGTTAGTTTGCTAATAAAAAATTTGCATAATTCTTAAGGGTTTATCGAGTTTAACAGGATGGTTTCACCTGCAACGCTTCTGACTTTCTTTGAACTTTTGGTGTCTCATATTTTAGATATTTTGGGTTATGGTAATTCTTGATGCAACTTCCACATATGCAAGAAAGTAACAGCTTACACAAGATTTCTCAAATATGTCAAACAAACAAATTTCTTCCATTTATTCACAGCTACCTTTGGATAACATCAGTCCAACTGTGTGATTGGAAAGCCATGATCCTGGACATAGAAAAGTAACAATAACTTAAGATCTAGGCTCAGCATAGGTGTGTATTTAAAATTAATCTTGGGAAAAGTCTAGAAGCAAAGTGGCATTCTTATGGTGCTTTGTCAGTTATTGTAGACACGTGTTGCACGTGTGTGTTTATAGAATATTAAAAAAAAAAAAAAAAAAACTGAGATAGCACCCAGAACATTTTGGAACACTGGTGTCCTAATGTATTCCTAAAATTCTGGTTTCTTCTCCCTGTATTGCTGAATTAGAAATAGGTGTGAAGAGATGCATTATCCTGGAGCGTTAAGAAAAGCAAGCATTGCGAAGTGTAACAAACAGCTAATTTTGGCATGTTTCTGTTCCCCTTCTCCCAGTATTGACCATAAAAGAGTGACCCAAATTAACACAGGAGGCGGCAGAAGAGACTGCATGGCACCAGTCAATAAGGTTAACTTTGTGCACATAAATCCCAGTAAAAGCTTTCGAATGACAAATTGTGCTCTTGATTGAAATGTGTTTGGTTGTGAGGGAGAGGTGGGGTGACAGTGACCCCCTCTTGCACTGATCTGATCGCCCTGTAGTGCCGCACCGTGCGATGTGGCAGGCATCTGGTGGGTAGCTGTGTGGCTGGGCTGCCTCCGGTGCTTTCCTCCTCCGGTGATAATGCCCCAAATAAAGCTGGGTTAGGTTCCAAGTGGTTTGCCTGCATGCATTTTCTGAAAAGGGCAAAGAGTGAATGTGCTCCTTGGGGCTCTAGGGAGTTGGATTTGTTTTTTGTCCTGAGCTCTTCAGTATTGTGATATAATTTCCTCTGGAGCATGTATGCCTCCCCTGGTGTCCTGTTACAGAGGTCTATATGCAAGAGACCACGGTGGAAGAGGTCACCGCAGGAAGATCTGCCCTGGCTGAATTGCTCTGGAGAAGGACAGAAATTCAGGAATGTGAATGAATTTAGAGAGGCAATGCCTCTGCCTCCCGTTTCAGATCTGTCAGAAGAGGTTGGGCCCTTGCTGCAGTCTAAGACACCTGTACCCACGTGCTGACAAAACACACAGGATATCTGCGGCCGCCAGACGTTTTGGCAACGTAGGATGTGCAGCTGCATTCAGTCACAGTCGCAGCTACCCCGAGGGAAAGGTGGCTGGTTGTTCACATGCGTGTCTTTGGACAGCGGGTTTTGAGCCCAGGCCATCCCCGTGCAGGCACCAGACACTCGCACGTCCTGTCTCACTTTGCTACGCCCTGAGCCCGTCTTGTCTGAGGGCTCTCTCCGAGTGCTTGTTTTTATTAGGCTTTTGCTTGAGAAAGGAAACAGGATTATTGGACTGTGGCTTGACTGTACATAACCACTGTTTAGTTTTTGTTCCATTATTACAACTGTTTACATTAATTGAATTTTTAATAAAAGCCCAAGCAATTCACACAGCTGGTGTTCTATGAGGCTAGTCATAGCTGGAGGTCACCATGGCTTTCACAGGCAATTTTGCATCTTTATTTGTTCCCCGCTGTTTTGCTTTGCTTTGTTTTCTGTAGGTGCCCAGGAGAGAAATAATTTTGTTTTTTGTTTTTTGTTTTTTTTTTCCCTCATTTACTGTGTTTGTAGAGGGATTGTACAACCTTCTGATCATTCCAGTACTTCTTCTGCAAGTCTCCCCTCAGATCATTGTGGTGAAAGTCTAATGTGCTTTTCTAACTGCTGGCTCACTGATTGCTTGTTGTAGTCTATTTTCTCTTTTCTGCTATTCATTCCACCCATAATTCCACTGATTTTTCTAGTTCCCCTTTCTAAATTAGACTTTGGCTAATGCAGATTTCTCAAGAGTCTCCTGCTCTGTGAGACTCTGGGCACTAATCAGTGTAAGAGACTTGACAGGTGGTTGTTATTATTATTATTATTTTTAAATGTTCCTTTCTACCAGAGCATCACACAGAAGCCATTAGACAAAATGCCATATATANTATGGGGGGAGAAACATGAGTGAGGCAGAGGCAAGTATCTGGAATTGCCAGGCTGCAGAACCTTTTGGCTCCATGGGTTTGTACCCTACCGAGCAGAGAGCATTGTGCACACCTCAGGGCTGCAGCTCGTGCAATCCCATGTTTGCTTCCCTGCACGGAAGCTCCCAGAAGAACCCTGGAAGTTCACCTTGATTCTTGCAAGGCCTTCAGCTGGTCTGGATCTGTCTGTGAGCTTCCTGGCCCTGTATAGCACAGCAGGCCATAGGAGAAAGCTCGGTGTTACTACTTTGGTTTTCCTAAATATTCACATCTTTAGCTGCGTTATGTTGTCTTTCTAGGTACCGGCAGACTCCAAATCACGTGCTTTAGCATTTAAGCTGACAACTACTGATAGATGATAGGCAGGAAGGTATTAAAGCATGATCTTGTAACAGTCCTGATACTGAGAGTATATAACCACTTACTGAAAATCATTATCTTCCTGTAACAGTATCTTCACGTACCAGTGAGACCTCAAGTTGGCTTTCTCAAAGATGGGGATGGCTTTCAGGACCAAGATGTTCATGCAAATGCATTTACTTCAATTTATATTCTAAGAAAAGTTGAATAACCACTGCTGAGACTTCTTAAGTACCATGTACTGAAAGTTTGATCTGCACACGGTTTTTTTCCTGGCACAAAAGTTTGTCCTGGGTATGACTTTTTTTAATCTTCTCTTCCAACTTTTTTTATTCCTGGTGAGACATTATATGAATAAAATTGCAATGATATAATTTAATTTGCTTCTCATATTTGAATTAGCCTGAAATACTGCTATGATTGCATGGGTACTAGTGAATGGGAATAAAGCAACTTTTCTATGCATAGGCAAGCCCTAAAATATACTTTTACTTAACATTTAATATAATTGAAGATCCTGCTAGAGTTTTGAGAACATTAAGGGAAGCTAGATGAACTATTTTATCTTAAAAGTGGTCCTGCTGTCTTTCCTTGTGTGCTGTGAGAAAGGCCAGCTGATGTTAATAAAATCCCTTTATCCCAGCTTTTGAAATTACATTTTTTTTTCCCACTTTAAGTCATGAATATGTGAAAAACTTTTAGTCCTCCAAAACTAAATTCCAGTTAATTCCACTGTAAAGGAGCTGAGCTTCTTCAGTACTAAAAAAATAATAAAAAAATAAAGTAGTATAGGGGTAGAACTGAGTGAAATAATCTGAATTTTATAAATACACACACACGCCAAACCTCTTTTCTGATAAAAATATTTTTTAGAAATTTCATTATGTAGAGGCCTTTATACAGACAAAAGGGCTCATTAAAAATGCATTTAATGTACATCAAGGTTATGCCTGAACTACTTTTTTGACATGCAGGGAGAATTTAAAAGCTGAGATTGCCGGAATTGTGAGTATGGTGTAGTACTTTATCAACAGCAGTTTTTAGCAGAGCTGACCATGGAGTTCATTTATTATTTGTTTAGATGATCCGTTCAATACTAGACACCTGAGTAGCAGTATTACCATCCTGATAGTGAATCTTTGCAGATTTTTTTTTTAAATAAAAGAAATATATCTACTCTGTGGTATATTAGAATACAAGTTTAATATGAGGCCTGTATTTTCTTTGTTCCTAACGCGATTGATATAGGTATGGTTTCAGCTGCTGCCTGAAGCAGGATATAGACCCTACAACCCTAGCTGCAGCTTTGCTTTCCATTTTCATTTTTGTTGAATCCAGTACTTTAAGGGGCCTGTAGTTCAGAAAAAAGTGTGCTGCAAAAAGAGAACTATAACATAGGCTTTTTTTTGCACACTCTGATTAATTTGGTTTTCTTTTTCAAATGTTGCTTCAGTCCCGTGCCCAACCTGTGTCCTCATGTGGCACCTTGTGAGCTGCTAACTCACCCCTGCACCTTTGCCCCCCAGACACCTTTGCACTCCAGTTTCTCCACTGCTCCATCTGGGAATATTCCTTGTAACAATAGCTGATAGCTATCTAACACAAATGAGAAGGGTAAAATACATTTCAGCGGAGGTGGGCTATTGCATGTATAATGATGTCATGAACTTTAAGTCTCTGATGTTGGATTTTTGTGCCATATGGGAAAAATAGCATAGCAACATAACTGCTACTCCTAATTGTATAATATAAATGTCAAGCTTGTTCAAAATTCAAGGATTACACATTGCCAGAAGAAACTCTTTTCTGTAGACTGAAGGTTTTTGGCAAAAGGGTATGAAGGCAGAAGCATTTACTGTCTATGATCTCATCAGCCTATTTCTTAAACAGCAGGGAGATGGACAGAAAAAGGCATTTTACAATGTCTCTGCCAAGGGACAAGAAAATTTCTTGCTTTCAGCTCTGAAAAACTTCCAAGATACAAAAAAAAAAATTCCAGTACACAAATCTTCATTTTAAGATTAGAAAAATTAACAAATATTGACTGGAGGCTTAAGCATAGCAATGTTATAAAGCACATGCGTGGAAAATTCACAGATGGGTATAACCAGCTGCCTTTTTGGTCACAGCAATGTGGGGGGGGAAAAAAAAAAAAAAAAGACTTAGAAATGAATTAGCTGAATATTTATCAAATGATTATAAATTATTGCTGAGAAAAATCTGAAAGATATTTTTATAATTTTAATGTAATACCTACTGGAATGAGTAACAATACTATACAATGCCTGTAGTAAAAAGCTATCACTATCCAAGGATCTTATGAGCTTAAAAGCAGACAAAACAGTATGTTTTTATGTGATGTCCTGGGTAATTTCACAACTGCTTCCTGTAGAATAGATAGTATATGAAAAGCTGGGAAGGTGTTTGCCTTGGTTCATATTGATTCTGAACAGCTGTTATTTAAGTTACACGTAATCCACTTTACCTCCACAGTGATTGTTTCATAAATAGTGACAAATCAACTGGATGTTTGAAGAAACCTGTTTGTTGTTGTTTTTGAACAAGATTGCAGGTCAAGCAATATACAATATGTTGTTTTAAAAGGCTATTTCATATAGTCGTGCTTATTAAAATTACCTGAAAAGACACTTTGCAGAAAAACAGACTTTTAATTGACTTAAATGGCATTTTTCTTTAATGTAAATGGTTAGGGAAATTCCTACTGGACCTTTTTATTTATTACCTAATGTAGCTTGAGTTAAAGCCAGCAAAACATATCAGTCAAATTTCTGATTTGACCAAGTGGCAGAGGACACACACATGATGTATTTAGAATTGGCAAAGGCTTGTCTTGGTGAAGAGTGCTGTAAATTACTTTTGATTAAAAAAAAAAATCAGCAGAGGAAGTGAAAAATCATTATGAGCAGAACAAGAGCAATAAAACATTAATGTTCTGTGTAAAGATTGATGGGTAGTTGAGAAGCTGATTTGTAAAAGTCACCAGTACCACAGGGCACGAGTTTATTAAGCGTATGAAAGAGACGGAGTAAAACATGAGGTCATACTTTAATCAACAGAAATGGAAAATAAACAACTCAATATTTGTAGGCTCCTTTCAGTGGAATTTTGGTTTGAGGTTAATTGCCTCTGNGAAAATGAGCCTCCCCTAACTCTGTTTTGTCTGAGCAGCTAAAGACAGATAATAATGGGTGGAGAGGCATATGGGGAACGCTGGCACTTCATCTTCTTTCTGATAATTAAAATATATAATGAAGTGCATGGAAAATGTGTGCGTTTTCTTCTCTTCATTTCCTATATCAGCTGTCATTCTCGTGTCCTTATGTGTACTATATGTAGTACCTTACACAAAGAAAGAAATTGCTGACTCCCTAGTGGGATGAGCTATGACTCATGCAAACATAGACAAGAGAATCAGAGCCCTAGGTTTGGAAGATGTTGGTGGCTGGGCTCCTACCTTCACATCCCTTTCTACACAGGCACCCTATAAATTATGCCACCTTACAGGGGGTCCTGGCCACTCCTGTGTTATAACTCACGATATAACTAGTAGTAGCTTTCTCTGGTCAGGAAAGAAGTAAAAGTACCAAATACTCCAGGGAAAACAGTTGACTAAAGTCAGTGATTAGTTGACCAGACCTTCATGGTCCCAGAAACAGCCATTGTATGTTTGATGCTAATTGCATTTGGCATCCTAGCTGAAAAGTCAGACCAGAAAGTCTGAGGATCTCACAGGCATATAATATCTTCTATTTTGAGAGATGAGTCACACAGATAAGGAAGTACAGAGATGCTGGTGACTACATGCATTTCTGTGTACTCTTTCCACTGTTGCACTAGAATAGGAAACTTTCCAGAGAGAAGTCCGTGTACAAAATTATACTCTTGTAAGCTGCCAAACCGACAGCCTTCATGCCGCTGGCAGAGGTAACATGCATTTCTTATTCTATCTAGCCAATATGCCTATATTTAACTCTGATCTAAAAGCACTGAAATATACAGTATAAGGAATATATTTTGTCTTCTTGCTCATTTATGGTTTACTGCAAGATGCTGAGCTTGTTTGGGAGCTGGTGGGAGTTTTTAACTCCCACTGGTTTTGTTGACAATTTGGTTTAAATATTTCACAAGAATGTCTGCCATTTTGTGGAGACAAACTCCGAGTACTTCACCTCACCTCTGAGATTTCACAAAACACTTCTCTACAAGTTCACCAAATACATTGATATAATTATCAAACAGAGGTTTCCAGGTATCTAATTGTTTAGTCAACTTCCCTTTCAGTAAGTTTATTTATATGCCTTTATGCTTGTGTGAACTGGATTTCACCTAGAAGTGGGGCTAAGTCTAAAAAATTCTTTCAGTCCCTGAAAGGGGGCGGGGGAGTGGAAATCATTTAACCTTGTAAAAACCTCAGATTCAGAAGCCAGTTCCCTCTTTGGCCTGAGAACAAGTAGAAATGATCAGCTTTTTCTAAAAATACATGACATCACTGTCTCTGTTATGTATATGGTAATTATATATGACTGCTTCCGTTCACACTTTAATACCATTTACAGTTCATATTACTGGGATTTTCTGTGTTTTTATTGAGGGGTAGTCATTTTTGTAATTTATCTTTCATGAGCTTTTATATTCATCAGCTATACATCAGGTTTTTACAGCTTGTGGATTATATGCTTCTCTTTCTGAAAAGCTTGGTATTTTAAGAATGAAAACGTGGTAAATGTCTTAACTTGAAGAATAATGTAATTGTATTTATCAGACATAAAGGGAATAAAATGATACTTAGGGAGAAGAGGTACAGTGTTTTCCTGCATTAGGGGGGCTCTTATGGGCTATAGTCTGTAGAAAGATAAGGAACAAATTAATGTTAGCAAGGTACAAATTAATGTTAGCTTTCCAGAAATTGTCTTTCTGTGTGAGTAGTTATTAAAATGTTAGTACCATGGACAAAACAACTGACGCATGAGTATAAAGTTTTCAAAAGGCAGTTTTAAACAGCAGTGAAAATGAATAAGGAGTTAATCTGGGTCAATACAGTGGTTTTGTGTAATGTAAGTATTAATACACAGCACTTCTGTGTTGCTTAGAACAGTTGGATATAGTAAGATAGAGTTTCATTGCTGTTGTAAACATGGTTGGCTGAAGATCCAGGAGAAACGAAGCTTGCAGGGAAGGTGAGATGCCTTCTTGGGCCTGTACACCAGGTGAACAGGCAACAAAAATATAAGAAACCCGACTGTTCCAGTTATACACCAGTATACTGCCAGATTAAATAAAACAATGTAAATTACATTTAGGATTAGTAATTCTTCACAGCCTTGCTCTCCAGACTTCCAGTTGCAGCACAGTGGGGACCCCTGCAACTTGCTTGATGGTTCCTCATTCTTCAGCTTGCACCTTGCTTGTGTCCACAATTTTTACTGGGATTTTGCTTCTAATTTACAATATTAATAACATTCAACTGATGACTTTTAAATGTCCTTCTCATGGTAGGATCGAAGTCAAACTGGTCTGCTTTTAACTTTTTTTTTTTTCCTAAGAAATCCCACATCTGTAGTGCCTCGCTCCTCTGTACATAAAACCAGGTACATAATTAAGTGGACAGACTTTTTGGACCAGAAGAAATTTTTGTTGACCCTGAAGAAACAAGTAAGAGATGAAAGAAAGAGGGGGTAAATTGGAAGGATAACATAGCGTTTGGCCCGTTGTATACCATAAGGAGAATTCAGAAGGCTTTGTGAATGTTGCTTACTGTTGGTGTATATTCACGAAGAGCATGCTAGAGGACTGTGTGATATTGCGGCCTGCACGTTGGTTTGGAAACTTGTACCTCTGTTAAGCACTGGAGTGCGTTTGTAGCAGAGCTTCCTCCAAAAGGACTGTTGATGTAAGTGAAAACAGCCCTGAGGACCGAAGCTGTAAGCAGTACACAGCAGTAATGGGGGATTTGCCTTGGACCCTGTATTCATACTGTGAAACAGCTCTCTAAGGTAGATGCAGCCTTGGAGACTGACCCGGAACTGCGTGTTCCAGGGATGTACAACTGAGACCAACCTGATTTTGTTCCTTTTGCCCTGTACAGTCCTCTAGTATTTTCTCAGCAGATCTTGCACCTTCAAATGCCTTCATGCTACCCCTCAAGTAATGCTAAACATGCCATCAACATAATCATAAAATAAATAAATAAATAAATAAATAAATAGGATTCTGATGTATTCTTACACGTACCTCATTAATTCAGGCCCTTTAAAAAGAAAAAATGTCCTCCACTGTTGCTCCCAATAAAATGATGTTCTAGGGTCACAGGCTATGACATGGCACACTGTGTGCGCCTGGCACACCTGGTACTTTATGGATATGACAAGTCAGATATAGAGGGAGAGGGGTGTGGACAGAAGGAACCAACAGAAGGACTCTGCATTTGGTCTAAGGACAGAATATCACTACCTTGAGTAGGAGACTTTGAAAAGTAGGCAGAGTTTATCTGTGTTGCTCTGAAAAGATATGTTCTCTTCCTATGAAACTTACTTCTCATTGAAATGAAGGACATCATTTATGGGATGCTGTAAAACTGTTGTGTATTGTAGGTAAGTCTGAAGATTTATTTTTAAAATCCTATTCTTAAACTGGCAGAAAAGGTTCCTGGGTTTTTCAGAAAACTGATTTTTTAAGCAGTTAGTCTTTTGCGAGTTGGCAATCTTATCTGTGGTGCGCTCCTATCTCCCCTCAGCTGTTTTTTCTCTTAGGAGGGAACATCTGCCCACCCAGGAAGTGTAGAGTGTCTCTACAGGACAATTTAGCGTATCCATTGCAGTATGTTGTATGGCAAGGCAAAGCCCATTGATAGTAATGCTTCCTGAAGAAACAGCTACTGTGTGTTTGGAATCCACAGCAGTAACTTTCAACACCTACAAAATAAGCTGCACACACTGAGGCAATTTATAGCCTGTGATGCTGGGGGGAAAGGAGGTAAGTGGCACCCTCTGAGATGGCACAATCTGATTCAGATAAGTTGGCTAAGATAGAAGGTAGGGACTGTGCACACATCTTTGTAGCATTCTCTAATGAGTGCTGCAAACACTTGGTGCTTTCAAGAAGCATTTTCAGAAATGATGTGGCCACATATCCAGAAGATTAATTTAATTTCTTTTCAGGCAGCAGGAGAAAGGAGAAGACTGGAAGGATCTCAGAAAAGGAATTCATGGAGCTGACAGGGTTTCTTTCAGGAGCGTGCTTTTTTCAAGCAGACACCTGGATGTTACGGAAGTCCTGGCATATCGCTATTCCCTGGGCATTAGCAATATTGAATGTCTTGTTATGAAAGCCAAACAAAGCAGACTCAGGTAGAACAACAGTACAATATGTGGACCCTGCTGAAACCATGGTGAACTTATCTGTCTGTGTGATTAATGGAGTGAGCCCCTTCCAGAAAACAAATAGTGTTAACAAGACCTTTGCAGAGCTTGTGGAATGTGGCAGGTTTAGCACTGCAGTAAGGTGCAGAAAGGCTAAGAATTCGTGTAGCTGCTGATGTTTCTGGGGAAGCGTCAATAGAAAGCGGTGGGCAATTGAACAGGAGATCTGATACATGCGATTTTTTCATGAACAGGGCTAAAAGCCACAGGATCCACCAAGTCCAGCCTTGTCAAATTCTTTGTAGAGGAGTGGGAGGGGAAAAAATAGTGGTAAACTACGTGATAAAATTTTCTGTATCAAGTATGAATCACCCAGCTTCCAGTTAAACAGCTTAATTACAACGATTAAAAAAAAAATAACTTGCCTGGTCATCCACGAGGAGGCAGACGTAATTTTGCAAGTGGTCTGTGTCTCAAATGATATTTATAAATTAATTATACTCTGAACCTAGAGATGACTGTTCAGCAACAGCTTACCCTACAAACTGACCCTGCTCACAAATATGGGAGAATGCTTAGTCTGTTTTCATCTGATCTTTGTTCAATGATTCTGAGATTCGTTCCCCAGAGAACTCCATGGGAAGGAAGTACTTAGCTGCTTTTGGCCCTTTTCAAAAACTGTTTTGTTATGATGGTAGAGAGCACCACCAAATATTGATAGTATTGATAGTCCTCGTATCCAAAGCTCTTTTTCAGTGTAGCACGTGTGCTCTGGGGGCAAGGCATATTTGTCCTATTCTTCTCCAGGCTGAACTACAAACTTGCTTGTTGAACACATCACATGTTATCACAACCTTCATTGCTCCTTCATTGCTCGCATCTGCCATCCTGAGTCACAGGTGAAATGCTGGATTTATTAGCAGGTTTCTCTGGGCACGTGGTGTTGAGTAATTGTTTCTATGGCTTTAAGGAGACTCTTTCATCTTGGACTCTTTTAAAATAGCAGATATTTGTGGCTGCATTTTGCTATCGTGTTGTCAGCTCAGTTTCTGAAACATTCCCTAGAACACTGTAGAGAAAATGGGTTCTCTATGAGGCTGTTAATTTGGGTACATGCTGAATGTGGCTTCCAAAACAGCACTTTCACTTACCTGCTAGGACGCTGCTAGGGCATCCCAAGCTGTTGTCTAGGGCTTGGATACTTACGTCTCTCTTAAACATTTAGCTGCATTTTTAAAGTTATTGGAAAGGGAGCATTTATTCATAGTTAAGGCAGCAGGAAATTCTGTATTTACCTCCAATAACCGTTCTCTTCAGCGTTATGCCTTTTAGCCTTGTAGGAATCAGGAGATGTGTAATTCTTTGGTAAATCCTTTTGTTTAATTGACAGCTAGTAGTTTGTATGATAGTTAAAAATAAGCTTGAGGAACGTGGAGCTGAGCTTCCTTTGATTTCTATCTGTTAAGCTGGTATTTTCCTGCACAACATTTTTAATAGGTTTTGTACATCTCACTGTTTTTCTGAAAAGCCTCTTCTGAGAGCAACTGTTATGGTAGTTCATTATTTCAGGTGTGTTTGTTGTTGTTTGTTTGTTTGTTTGTTTTTATCCCTCTTTTTCTTCACTGTTATGCATTTCTTGCCTTACATATTACTTCAGACTGATCTGGTTCCTTTTCTTCTGTTCAACCTTCAGTATCATAAACTCTTCCTGCTGAAAATGTGTCTGTTTACATTTCACAAATGGGTGACGAGCATGAACACAGGAGTGCTGGCTGCACTTCAGTGTCTTCAGTAGTCCCATGAAAGGCAAGGCCTGCCTCAGACTGACCTCAGCGATCTCGTCTGCCTGGCTGAAGAGCGTTTGTGTGACTTGAAGGAGCAGGTCTGTTGAGGGCAAGCAGAGTTATTGCATTTAATCTCTGTGGGGGCGGGGGGAGAGTTTTGCCTTTAACCTAAAGTTAGAGTTGTTAAAGATTTCTTGCTTGGTTACAGATTTCCTGTTTTCTGCCTTACAGAGGTTGCAGTCTTTTCTGCCTGAAAAGAGAAGCTAATTTGTGAAAGACAGGAGTGAAGTTGGAAAGCCTAACTAATCAATGACAGCAAAAATGCTTTAAGATCTGGACAGTAATGCTGGATATCTGTTGTTTCTATGATACTTCATCATGGCAGAACAGGAATTCTGGTCCAGTCATAAAGGATGCCAAGTCATTTCTGTGCTATCTTTTACTGATAGAGGTTGTGGTAACAAAAGTGTACGGTTGCAATCTTTTTCTGAATGAGAGAGAAAAAAGTGTCCCTCCAGAAATCCTGCAGAAGGCCTATGTAATTTTGATGGCTTTTAAGCTTTGGTTTGAAAACTTCTGGCCCTTTACATGGTAATTACTTTCACCGAGGAAGCACACACATTCTGCTACTCACTAATTATTGATAAGGAAAATTGCAGGAAAGCTCAGTGATGAAACATGTTTCGTGCACTTGTCTTCCTTTTACGAAGCCAAGTTCTGCAGAGCTGGCAGCAGTTGCAAAGAGTGCCTTCCGAAATCACCCCCCCTCCCTGCAACTTGAAATTTCCTTCTCTTCGTTCCATCAAAAATGAAATGGTTGCAGCTTGTGTCTTGTCAAAATGGGCTTCACATGGTACATGCCCTGTGTGGCAGGCAGGTAGTTAGGCAAAAAGCCAAGCAGATGAGGAAGAAAAAGGGAAATTTTCCTCATTTCTTTGCTACTCACTATGAAGATTGAAGGAACAGATGCTGTTATACGTATGAGGAAAGGGAGGGAGCAACAGCTTGGCTGGATTACGGATTTGGACCATAGACATCCAGTTTGTCATCTTAATTCAGATAACCAGGATTGCCAACTCTGCTTCAGTTACATACTTGGCAGTGAGAAAGTGAGTGAGAGAAATCCCAGCATACTTCCTGCTTTCTAGATGTCTCTAGCTCTTGAAATAATGCTGTTAAGTTGTAAATTAAATGGGTTAAACCTTAAAGTAGATGTATAAAAATAAAAGTCCTAAATACATTTAAAAAAATCAGTTTTGTGACTCGGATATTTTAAATATCTGAGAGTAGCAATATTGACTATTAAGGGGTAAACTCTTACACTTTTGCATAAGGTTCCATCTGAGATAGTAGACATTGTACTGGATATAACAAAGCATTTCTAACTATGTATTTTATTTAGGAAATGTGTTCCGATATAACTTGCTGCTATTGAAATCAGCACCAATTCCCCTAACTTTATTTAGTATTACTTTAGATTTACTTTAATAAAGGGTGGGCCAAATAGTGGGGCCAAAATTAGATATTTATTGTTGTATGTCAAAGCAACAAGCCTGAGACTATTTAAAAAATGTAGGCAGCCTTAATATTTGCAGAGCAGTGGCCAAGTGTGGAGAGTTTTGCTTGGAGTTTTCAAGGTTTTAGAATTTCTTTAAAAAGAAGGATAAATTGCCCTGTGAGGAATGAAACCATAATTTATGTCTTCTTGGGCTGCAGTGACAGAAAATGAATAATTTTACTGCTGTTTGATTATAATTCAGCATTAACACAGGCAGTCCTTTGGCCACTTTGAAGTCACTTTCATTTAAGATTCTTAAATTTTGCTTGGTAGTGTTAGCTAGAAACAGCTCTCTTCTTGTCTGTTACGGCTTCCTTGGTATCTGTATCAGGGGATGAACAGATCAAGTCTAATTTGAAGCCTCCATTTGAAGAATGACAAAAAGAATAAGCACCTGATACAGAGATGCTGCTTTGCTAATCTCAGCCTTTCATAGTTTATAAGCCATACTTAAAACCACCAGTGTTTGTGTGAAGAAATAGCCTATATTGAATAAACTGTTTTTACTTTTTTGTTTTGTTTTGTTTTCCAAAACTGATACAAACAAGTTTTTTAAATCTGCAAATATAATTTGGGGCTTTAAGAAAGTATACAGTATTGTGGGAATCATTGGAAGGTGCTTTGCTTTTACAAGTCTAACACACAAAATTTCTATGAAGACTCATAAACAAGTACCTCTTCCATCTTAGAATAAAAAGTATTCAGGTTTTGCATATTATATAAAAAAAGAAAAAACTAGACATTGACTTTTTTTTGCAGATTTTTTTTTGGGGGGGGAGNGCTTCTAGTGTTCCAATGTCAGACCTCTTCAAATTACCCCTCAGGATGTTGGCTTCTCTTTCAATGAGACATCTGCCTGGGTGATAGGCATAACCCACTGAATGATTTTCCAGCATCATATAGGAGAAGAAAACCTACTGAATCATAATATGGTAAGACATATTTTTACATCAGTCTAATCCATCCTCCTTCCTGAGAATCCCATTTCTAAAAAATGCCTTTTTTTCCCCTTTTTTTTGAAATATCATCAGTGATGAACATTCACAAACTCCAAGGAAACCTACATTGTCTCAAGAATTTCAGAAATGTTTTCTTGCTACACTTATTATTTTGTGTTATAGTTCCCACAGTCATGTAGAACAAACTATTTCTTTCCTCTTTCCACCAGCCTGTTAGATATTATACTAGGTATTGTTACTGTGTCTGCCTCTTCCTACAATTACCTCTTCTTTGAGCTAGCCAATTCTTGTTTCTTCCAGCTTTCCCCACAGGGCTTGCCACCCTTTTTCATTTTCTTGTCAGGAGTCTTTCCAATTGGCCTCCCTCCCTCCTGAGATGTACACACATCTGGAGTTGCTTGTACATCTCCATGCCGTATGTTCTTTCCTTCCTAATGCCCTACTCATGTTTTGTTTTCATCTTGCAATCCACAAAGACCTTCAAATGTTTTCCTGCAAAGCTTTCACATAATGAGTTGTTGCCTGTGTTTTTATGCACTTGATTCGTTTATGCTTATGTACATCATATTACAGTTGTCCCCACTGAATTTCACTCTGTTTTAGAACAGATTTATCAAGCAAGTTTTGAATTCTAAGCCTGCCCTTTAGTTTACTGCAGTTCATCCCCATTTAGGATTGTTTTAAACTCATATGCTGTTTATTGCATCATCCAGGTTACTGCAACTATACAGCATTGAACACTGGACCATTTGGCCTAACAATTCTCTGTAGTATTTTATTCAACTAGCTTTAAGTATTGCTTGAAGTTTAACTGAGAGTATTTTCACCTAGCCTGTACTTTTTTGATTTGCTTTTCACCTATGAGAAACAGTGTCTGGGGCCTTACTGGGGTCAAAATACAACACTTACTATTTCTCCTTTATTTGCCTTGTCTCTAGAAGGGTATTAGCTTGACCAAATTTTAGTGGTTGTTAACCTATTCAAACAACTGTAGATTTAAACATTATATGTATTTTTGTAGAAAAAATACTGGTTTGTTACATTATTCTAATAATAATTTATTAGTCAAGAAGAAAAAAACTTTAAGAAATTCAGTTATTTCTATAAACCATACATGGCATCAGTAATACCCAAATATCAAACGAGGAGAACTGTTCCTGGTTGAACTATGGGGAAGTCAAATCTATTTATTAAAAATATAAAACACCTGGATCATTTTCTTCAACCATTCTAAAGAATGGCTTAATAGAAGCAATGAGAAATAATAGGAATTTGAAATAAGGTACTTTCAGGAAGCTCAAAGGAGGTTTTTCAAAACAGCATAATATCTGGGAGCCACAGATTTAAACTGTGGTGAAACAATCCCATATTTATTAAGTGGATTCTGTAGCCAAAATGGGACTATAGAAGTGTTTTGATGTAGTGTGATGTCAAAAGAGGGAGACGTCTAGCTGCATATGTCGAGATTCTTATGTTCATATGGTTTATTAATTCTAGGGAAAAGAATATAAAGTACAGGTGAACAAATGCTTAGGAATAAAGTGGAACATCCAATCATCCCTGGAGAAGACAGGTAAAATATGAATATAATGCAACTGTGCAGTGCTTTGCAATAGAAAATCTTAATTTAAGTGTCAACAGGTTTTCAAAAACACTTCATAGTATAGCCAGCTCTTCCAGATCTCAAAACAGGTAGTGTTTTTCTGAATTGCAGCAGAAGTGACTTGCTTAAAGAAAACATAAACTACTTAGAGGGGGCCTACAGGAAAGCTGGGGAGGGACTCTTTGTCAGGGAGTGTAGTGATAGGCGAGGAGGAATGTCTTTAAACTGAAAGAGGGTAGATTTAGATTAGATTTAAGGAAGAAATTCTTTACTGTGAGGGCGTGAGGCACTGGAACAGGTTGCCCAGAGAAGCTGTGGATGCCCCATCCCTGGAAGTGTTCAAGGCCAGGTTGGATGGGGCTTTGGGCAACCTGATCTAGTGGGAGGTGTCCCTGCCTGTGGCAGAGGAATTGGAATTATATGATCTGTAAGGTCCCTTCCAACCCAAACCTTTCTATGGCTCTATGAAATCAAAGCTTTTATTTGAGAGAGGGAGGAAAAAGAAAAAAAAGAAAAAAGGAAAAAAACCTACTCTAGCCCTTGTCATTGTCGAGAAGAATTAAATGTAACGTTACCTCAGAGTAAGGTATGAAAGATCAGGACAAGGAAGATGAATAAAATGAGACTGTAAGAAATTGGCATGAAAATCAAGGTCATGAAGTGCTAGGCCTACTAGTTTCTGAGTGCGTAGGTGGGGTGGTATAATACTCAAATGTACTGCTAAACCTAAACATCGTGTTAACAGTTCAAATAAAGACCGGACCATGGAGAGACACATAGCAAACAGATGATATGTACGGAATGATAAAAGAGAAGGTAATGTGGTATTGTTCACAGTCCAGTAAATCTAACTCAATCTTTCTTAAAGGCATAAATATTAAGGGGAATAAAAATCTATTAGTGTATAAGGGTAATAGACCAAAGAGCAATCAGTAGCATGAGATGATGGTGGAGGAAAAATCATGTCAGATAAACTTGATTAATATTTTGGAGATTGAATTACAGATGGCTGCAATGGAACAGATGTAATTTGTATGGCTGTCAGATCCTGCTCCTATTTATACAGATGAAAATCCCAACTGACTTTGCTGACATCCATTGAATTTTTGTTGATTGAACTCAGAGAACAGGGAACACATCCCTGGCCTTCACCGAAACAATGTTTTCATTGTAAATGTTCATTCAAACATGGCTATGTGTGTTGGCATAGTTGGGTAAATTTATACCTCATAGAAAGAGGATAAATGTATAAACATGTGGTACTGGAGGAAGTGGGAAGATGAGCTGTGGATAGTAATAACACAAGCTTGTTTTGATTTGAAAACAAGATGGTCTAAATGAGAAGTTCCCAAAAGATAGCGTGTTTACTGAGAGGACATGGACAAATTTGTTGCAACCTCATTTATCCTGCAGGGAGTGGTCCTTAAGGATGCTCTTTCCTCAAAGTATTCCCTAATTTTAAAGGAAGCCAGCTGGAACACCCCAGAACAGAGCTGCAGGATGACTGGGAACAGCTCCCAGCCTGGCCTCCTGCACTAGCCTGTTCAGCAGTGGAGATGCATCCTGAATCATGGGGTAGTCCAAGACAACTAATACGTGCACTTGTGCTCACAGTGTCCAAAATGTTTCTTTTTTTTGCAACGGAAATTAAGAACCCCTAGACAATATCTAAACTGATGAGAAAGTGCATACTCAGATTATGAAGAATATTAAGGACAGTAATATTGTAGAAACTGATATGATTAAAGTAGAAATATAGGTAAAAAAATTGCCTTGGATAAAAGTTATTTTTTAATGCTAGGGAATATTAGGGTTACTTTTTAAGCAATCCTCTGAAACGGGTTTGGATAATGCTGGATTTCAAATTCCCTACAGCATATTCCAGTGAAATGCATGAGAGAGCCTTGAGTGTAGAAATACAGGTCTTGAAGTAACATCCTGGCTCACTGACCCCTGCTACTGCAGCCAGCTATGGCATACAGTTCTCTCTATAAAATGGAAACATAAGTGCTGGTAAGATTCAAAGTTCTGAAGTTAGTAAAAAGGGATAGAATAATTGGAGTTTAATAGGATCTACAGCATAGGGATACATTTTTAAGTATACTCAGTGTGCCAAATACTGAGGAAAAGCCAGTAGGACAGGAGAGCACATAGTTGTTGCTGTGTAGCTGGAAGGAATTATTTGATTGCTATGTTAGTGTTCACCCTGAGAATATTGCTAATTTGATGTTTGCACATCAAGAGGTAATATCTCGATGCAAAGCAATTAAAGTGGCAGGAATCTTATTCATCTCTGCTCTACTCTAGATGGCTTTTTCTCAGTCAGGCACTTGAATTTGCACAACATAGAGTGATTAGACAAACAAAGTTTTAACACAATAACTCTTTAACTCAGAGGACTATGCAGTCTTTGTTTCTCACTGCTGGATACTCAGGATAAGTACTGAGCATACAGACCTACGGAAATGCCAGCTCTGAGAAGAAACAAACATATGCTGTGGGTGAAGGAAATGGAGTGCTAATGAGGCTTTTGTCAGATGCCTTTCTCTGCTTGTTGTGTAGCTCCCTTTTTTCTGGCTTGCTATTTAGCCTATAAGCCTCAGGGAAACAGATTGTCTCAATCTAAGTTTGTGCAGTGCCTTGCTGAGCATGGGAGCCTTATATCATAGCGTATTTGCTTTATTTATCACTCAAATATAGCAGGATTTGCCTTCTGTGCAGCTTTTCTTCTCCTTCCCGGTCTCCAGCAATAGCACAAGCCTATGCAGAGACAGAGGGTTAGCTTTCTCCCACAGCACAGGGAATCCTAAAGGAAAACTCCTCTGAGCACGCAGCAACAGCGATATCTATCCAAGCTACAGGGGACCACACTGTGTTATCCACATGCTTTGTAGCTGTATGTGGTAGTGAATGCAGTACAAAACCTACACACAACATGTTCAGGAGCTCACTATTTTCATCACTGGTGAAGAAAAGCATTTAATGAACTCAGTGGGAACAAATAAAGACAAGGAGGGTATGCCATGTACCGGTGCCCAGCTTGAGAGGTAGTGCATTAGCTGCAGGGGGCAGCAAGGATGAATATCCACTTCTCAGTCAGCTCTGGCAATGGATTTGTTTCAGTGCCCAGTCCCTGCTTTGTGGACAGAAGCTGACGAGCAGGTATGGGAATTTTGCTTTAGCAAATTCTGTCGTAGTTCTTCTCTAGCTCAGCTCATCCTTTCCTTTGTCCCACTTGAAGGGCACCTGTGGCGAAGGCTCTGCTGCCTATCAGTGCAGTCCTAGGACAATGATTGCCATCTTTTTCCCAAAAGAGTAAAAGAGATTTTCAGAATTGTTCAGGGCATTCCTGTGCAGCCTGGCTGCATGTGGCTTCCTCCAGCTGATGTGGCTGCACACAATCTGACCCATTGCTCTTCTTTGATGTCTGTTTCTCCACCACTATTATGTCTTTCACGAACGAGTCCTTAAATATCCTTTGAAGTGAATTATAGTTTTGCCACTGTTTGACCATTCAGAAGGTAAGGAGATGAGATGGTACATCACAGAGACCAGTTATTTCCATGATTTTCTACTTATACTGTAAGAAACTGCCTCTGTGAGCATAGCTCTGAATTATAACCCTTATAGGAAAAAAAGGACATTTGTTCAGGCCTTCCATGGAGTGACAATAACATCAACTTAATGGAAAAAACTTCCAACAGGAGACTACAGTACTTTCTTGAATAAATTAATGTTATGGGGTTTTAATAGAAGTCTGAAATAGATGTGAGAATTAAAGAGAATATAAAAACTAGGTATTCTGTGGAGCTTTATTTCACTGATATAAAAGTCTCTCTTTCAGATGACTGCATAAAAGTAAACTATATTTTTCAAGGTAGCTTTAATTATCTATATCGGCTGCACTATATTGCAGAAGGAAAGCTTTTTAAGTATTACTTTAGCTGATGAGTAAAGGTATCATCCAAAAGCTCTGTGAGATGAATACATTCAGCTGGATTAAACAATCACTTGGAAGGCCAGGGCTGAGAAGAGTTAGTTGGGGCCAAGAGGTTTTAGGGCTTGTTGCGTATCAGCCCCATCCCATTATAAATTAACCTTGAATTAATGAATTAAGTCTGTGCTGGATGGTTGTGATCTCCAAAGAGTCTGCAGGTTGGGATTGTCAGATTGTGCTTAATTCCTGCCCCTGCCTCATGTCTGGTAAAATCTGGACTGTATCTGGAAGGGAGGGAAACAGGTATAAAGGATCTGGCTGCTCCCATTTTGGGTTTGCTAAGGCAGGTATTGGGTTGTTGGTTTTTGCTTCTTCCCTCTGGAGCAAAGCTTATTAATTTAGACCCCCATTTTTACTGCTATATTATGCCAGAACTTCAATATATTATAGCAGCTTCAATTCAATATATTGGTTAGTACTTATTTTCTAAATACTTTTGTTAAGGACCAGGGAGAACTTATTATCTTTTGGGAATCTCTTTGCAGATTGATTTCAATAGACTTGGAAATGTTCTTAAAAATCCATTTTTGTGCCTCTTTGTATTGACCTCTGTATAGTCTTCTTCATGTAGGCTTTCTATAGGCCACCTGATGTACTTGGTAATTTAAAGAACTTATCACTTCATCTGTGTGTGTATATGTAAACACATCATTGTTTCTCATTAAAAAAAAAATTGATAGAAAACATATGGTTTTTCTGATTTAGTGGATGATTCTGAAGTTGGTTCCCATGGAGGAAAAGACAAGTTGATTTACTTGGCACTGAACGAAAGATCTCGTGGCTTACATGGTATTATTGCTGTAGCTAATCATGTCCCTGGACTCTCAATTTCAAAAATGAACACTTGTGTCAATGTAAGTAGTTGCTATGGAAATCCTCACAGCATGAACCTCCTAAGTGAAGACCTTATGGCAGATAACATAAACTATGTCTATGATTTCTCTAAACACATCAGACACCAGACTGAAAGGATTTTGCATGCCTTTAAAACACATGTGCAATAACTACTATTTGCCTGTTCTAGCATGCTTTTCCTAACCTTACTTCTTCAAGTCAGATAAAATGAAAGTCATATTCTAATAGTGTGCATTCATTTGAAGAAATAATACAAGGAATTGAAGAAATCTCTTTCAACTCATAGTGCCCTAAAATATATTCAGGTGAAATTTTCCCTTCCTCCCCCTTTCTCCCATTTCACTTGTTGAGCTTTTAAAAATACAAGTACACTTATTGGCATTTCACTGCTTCTCACTGCTCTTCTGTGGAGCCTACTCTGAGTGTAAACTTTGCTAGGGCAGAATCAAATCCAAAAAATGGAAAGTATGAATGGTCTTTCAGTTTATAACTTTTTAACTTTTCTGTTGTTGTTTAGATGATTAATGAGCTAACTTTAGAGATTGCTTTGAATTCCACTTAATTTGCAGTTGAATTCCAAAATAATGAGAAAGTTAAACTTTTTTTGAGATATTCTCATTGCTCTCCAGTGCTCTCTTCTGTGTGCATCTAGTTGTTAACATTTCAATGAACATCTAGATCAACAAGATGCAGCTGCTAATTTCTGGGTTTGTAGCATTTCTGTAAAACCAAATTCATCTGTAACAAGAGTGTTAAGCCTCCGAAAGTATTGTTCTATTATCTTGAATAAGGTACACTATTAGAGTGAAATTATAACCTGCAAAAGATTAGAAACAGCATATTGGTATGTACCCTTTGTTAAGCAGCCTTCATGTGCTGGTGCAGTTCCACTGTTGTGTTGTGCTGTAGCTATAATGCCTGTGTAGAAAGGGAGCCCAATTGTACTCTGTTGCAGTGCCATGAGATCAGGGTAATTCCATTAGCTACGTGTTGATAAAAATACAAATGAGAATGGCATTTGTCCCAATATAGATACATAAGGAAATGAATAAAACGGATTCAATGCAAAATGTTAAGAATTAGATATGGAAAGTAACAGTTTAATGACAGAATGCACAAGCTGTATAAATTAATCTGTAAACCAGCTTTTTCAAATATATTCTACTGCTTCTATGTGTTTTATTTTAAGCCAGTAGAATATTATTACTTTTTACAAAGAGTGTTTTTGTTCTGCAGGGCAAGAAACTTTAAGATGACCATTCATATGATCATACAAACTGTATTTATCTCTGTCCAGCTCCCACTGGACTGATGTCGATGTTATGGAAATAGCATTCATGACTAACTTGGTGCCAGGTGTAGCAAAGGCCAGTCTCAAGTAGAGGTGGAGATGACAGCAATGTTTGGTTAAAGCACACAGATGAGCAAGAAGTTCACTTTGCCTCTTAACAGCTGCCCCCATAGTAGATAAAAGGAGTACTTCATTCTCCAGAGCTTTCAGTCTGTCTCTCCATTCACTATATTCTTTTAAAATTGAGTCTGTTTAGCTTCCCCTGCCAGACACTCTGGCACAGTTCCTCAGGCACTTAAATATCATTGCGGATTTGGGCTTCCGAGCCTACATCTTATTTCCCTCTGAGGGGGAGGAAGCTTTGCAAGTAGAGTTAATTTTGCTATAGAGGAAATAAATGTCATGAAACCTTTCTAATAGATTAAAACTGATAATAAAATAAAAAAACCTCTGGCCCTCCATGAGGCATGTCTGTGAGCTGCAAAGCCCTGACTGCCTGGGATGCTGTGGAAAGGCTGGTTTAGGTAGCATCTTATGTGGTTGGCTTCCAGTGAAGCCCAGAATACTTCTTTCCTCTTGTACAATCTCCTGCTTTTTCTGTCCTCCAGCAGTATGTATGGAGTGCATCCAACCCACAGAGAGCACAGATGTAGCTGCTCCATAAAAGCTTCTGAAACATCCTGTGTCTGACATAAATAAAAATGACCTTTAGTATCAATCTCTATCTCTGGCTGCCAATAATTGGCTAGTTGTTTTATAAAACGCCAAGCACACACAGTATGCTTGGCACAAATTTCACCAGTATGGGCAAGATAAGATTTCACAATTCTTTGCTGCATAAAGATGCTCAGAAGGAATATATAGGTGTGTTTGTATATATGTCTCTGTGTATGTGTGTACACACATACATGCATGTATATAGGCTATAAAGTTATGGAATGGTATTTTGCACACTGCAAAGCACCACTTATTGTAGTGTAGCAGCCTGATTCTGTTAACATACTGGCATAAATCAGGGCAGCCGCATCTAGATGGGCAAAGATGTAAGTAGTGGCAAATTGCTTTCAATGAAGAATTGGGTGTAGATTGCCTAGCTTATATCTGGAAGATGGAAGAAATAGCTTTAGACAGCTGAACATTGTCATCCATCTTGGAAATAGAAACCAGAGAGTTGGTTAATTTTCATTTTAAACTCTAGGTCTGATGGGATAAGGCAGTCTGATTCTAATGCTAGCATACAGTTTCCTGTCTTGATTTAAAAATAAAGCTAATCTACTAATTTTTGGATTAAATAAATGTAATCTTGTCACACTGCAGTTTGTGTGATATTTCTGGAAATCACTACATGATTTATTGAGTGAATTCTAGTAGCTGAAAATATTTTATGAATATTAAAAATATACGCTATGAAGTTATATGTGTTTTCTGTGAAATGTCTATGGCAGTTTCATTTCCTGTGGTTTCATAGTTATTAAATGTCACTGTTTCTACTTAGAGTATATGATCTGTGCTCTCTAAACCAAAAACATGTCTGGAAGGGACTCATTCAATATTCTTGCTTTATATCCTGTGTCTTTCCACTACATAAAAGAGCTTTGAATCAACACTTTCTGCATCATCCAGAGGGTTTAATTATCTACACCTTCAACATAAGTTACTCTCTTATGTCACACTGCAGGTTCACTATTGTTAGTCTGTTGGGGTTCTTGATTACCAATGATAGTTAATGCTGACCAGTTTTTTGACTCCTACAAGTCTCTTATGAGGTGCTAGCAAGTTCTCATTTTCTTTTGCCTCCACTTGCATACTGTGGTTGGAGACAGTGGTCCTGAAATGAACTCTCGTGGGTTTTGTGTAATATTCAGGTGCATGTGTTTGCTCTTTTGAATGATGTGTCTCTCAAACTTCACAATGTCATATGAAAGCCAGATACTTTTCAAGCTTTTACTTAGTTTCATTCAGTACTTGCCGTTCTCCTCCTGAAGAGAATAACAGGATATTATCTGGTACGGGGACTGGTGCATTTGATGTTTATTTGCCATTCACTAGTAAAGCATATCGGGTTTGAACCATGTGGGTTGTTAGTCACCAATATCAAGAAGCAATCGGTAACTGTTAACATTTTTCTCAGATTGTCGTAAACAAAGCTGATCTATTTGTGGTCTGACAATCTGCTGATTATTTTTCCTAAGTCAAAATGTGTTGTTCACCTTCATGTTGTGATGTATGCCAAGAAGCTAACAGACAGCTCAGATCACAAACATGTTCAGGCAAATAATTATCACTGGAACAATGGCTTTGTAATGATATGTGCTTTCTGTCAGTGCTAGCTTTTATTTTATAATGTTTTCTGTAACTCCACTTGGGGAGTAGGAATTATCCTCTAGTTCACTAACAACACTGGGCTATAAGCAACCCTGTGTGGCTCAGTTTATCTTGCTGCAATAACGCAGAGCTTTATCAAGTGGGCGTGGAGATGCCCCTAAAAGTGTGGCCTGTGATGGGGATGTTCCTGCAAGACACCAAGATGAGTGTTTGACTTCCCACTGCTGTGCAGAGATGGGAGCTGCCCCTGGGGCATCTTCTTGTGAGACTGCTCTTTTCCTAAGACTATTGGGTAAAATGAAGTTATAGATCTCTGGCTGTGATTTGCAAGAAGAGAGTGAGCTTGGCTCACCTCATGGAAAAAGTAGAAATTGAGCCCTGTGGGTCCTCAGTGGAGGTGGCTCTTTGCAGCACCCTCAGAGCAGAGCGTGGCAGGGTGGCATTTAAATGTTTGTAGAATGCAGATAATTTTGCCCCAACTTCAGCATAAGTTATCTCCCAAACCAGGGACA
This sequence comes from Anseranas semipalmata, assembly GCA_013399115.1. Taxonomy (NCBI): domain Eukaryota; kingdom Metazoa; phylum Chordata; class Aves; order Anseriformes; family Anseranatidae; genus Anseranas; species Anseranas semipalmata. The sequence continues at coordinate 485,955 of VXAA01001429.1, forward strand.
TAAGTTTTTATTTAGCCGTGTAATGGTCATATACGTGCACCTGTTGAGTAGCTCTTCAAAAATACAAAGCAGTGTTTAAATCTTTGAGCATAACGTTCTGATGCAACTTAATTGAATTACCCGGTCAAAGATCTTGGAGGTATGTTTAACCTAAAGCGACAGCAATTTAGAAAGAATTGTCGTATAGGATTCACAGATCTCCAAACAGGAGAGCTATTTGCGGGAGTGAATCTGATGTGTGAATGTGGGATTGATTTGCCTAATGACAGGGTTTGTTTCTGCCATTTCAGGGTTTGTTTCGGCAAAGATGCTGGACACAAACTGTCCGATATATGTTGATTTGATATATATTTTCCACCTAGCTTCCAAGCTTTAATAAAAAAATTCAGTAATTCTAAAAGGGAGAGTTTTTATGCACTTCCACAGTTTCTGGACAATCACTGATATTGCTGGCTCTTTTTGTGCAAATAGTGCTCACTTATAGGTTGAGGTATTTACTCTGAGCTGCAGGGCAGATATTAACTTTGTCTTCTTCATTATTACTTTAAAGTCAACAGTTTTATTTTGGGTCCAACTAGCTGTTATTTTGCATACTTTGATTTTGAAGAATAGCCCTTACAACTATTTGTATCTTCAATCAGAAACAGACCAGGAGGTGATGACCTTCATTAGCCTGAAGTATTCATTGAAGTGCAGTCTGAATTATTAACTGAAAATAAAATAAAAAGATTCCCCAACCCACTGAAAAGTCTCCATCATGAACACAAGCTGTTTTTGTAGGAATTTGTTAAAAAGCTTATGTATTTTTTTCTTCCTTATATGCAATGATGGTGGGAGGGTTGTTTTCTGTGCATCTGTTCTATAACATAAATGTGGCTGGAGAGCTGAAATCAGAGTAAAATGAATGTTTTTAACACCAGAATGAAAGTATTGTCTTCATACAATTAGATAAGATTGGTTTACAGGCATGAGTAAATGCTGTGTGGGTTTGAGGAAGGTTTGCTACAACACACCTGATCAGTTAACAGATCCATCTAGTCTGGTTTTCTGCCTCTGGTAGTTTGTTACTTCAAAGGATGAAGCAAGACCTGAAAATAAAGCAAGCGTGGAGGAAGGAGAGTTCCTCTCTTGACTTTTGCAAGCTGTCAATTTATGCATCGCAACATGAAATGTAGTTAGCATTTGATCGTTATCTTGCCTTAACTGTTCTCTGTTAATTTTAAAAACAATCAGACAATCTTGAGCTCTGCTCTCTGTGATATGTTTACAACATGATCTGTGAGGGTCACTGTTTTTCTGTGTTTTACATAAAGTTGTGTTGTTTATTTAGTGGTGCTGATATATATAATGTGACCATGCTAATCAACATATTTTGTTATTGTCCCATAGTTCAACACTTAATAAGGAAGAATATATTGAGACTGTATCAAGTCTCATTTCAATAATTTCTATAAATCAGCTTAGCTCAAAATAAGAATAAGAGTACGCTATCAGGTCAGACCTATCTACCTTAGTGGCAATTGTAGATCAAAAATATTTGTAGTAATTAGTGCCTCCGTTGCTAACTGGTTCTAAGGTAAGGTCAGTTGCTCAATTTGAAATGCTATAATAATGTTTATATCGCTTATATGCATTTAAATGCTATAATAATAGAAATCTAAATATATCAGTAGCTTAAAAGGAGTGTTTTATCTTTCTCTTTACAAAACTTGCCAGTTTTGTCACAGGGTTTGAACACTCTAAAGGCACTGAACAGCCACAACCTCTCTTGATGCTTTGCCCAACAGCTGGCAGGATTGGGCCACTTGCCATTTCCCATTTGAAGTGAAGGGGGAAGCTCCTGCTGACTTCCAGGCTAGGTGAAATACAGGCTTGGGTAGCCCTCTGTGGATGCTGGTAGGTAGCTTCAAACTCCTTTGTGTATGCTTCTAAGCTTTCAGGTCGGCTCCAGCTTGTGACTCTGGACATTCCTGAGTGTGTCTGAGGTAATAATTCGTTTATGAAGTGTAATGCAGGTATGTTTTTTCTGATCTGTGTAGGCTTTATTGTAATACTGTTTAGAATGTGTATGTGTATAAAGGCATTGTTTTTGAGTCTTGAAGAAACTGTGAGCAACAGATGGACTGTCTAGGTAAGAATATACTAATGAGGTCAGCACTAGCCTGCCAAAACGCAATAACAGAGACAAGTTTATTAAGTATGCGGTGACACAATATCTGTACGATACAGTTTGAAAATAGGTGCCCAAATCAAGATGCAGGTGCAGCTTATATAGAAAGAGAAGAACAGTCACGTATATGCACAGGACATGGTTTTGTGCTGGTGTGTTGCCATGGACATGCATGCCCAAACACACTGTCAACAGTAGTGCCATTAGGTCATTTTGTGATTAATATGCCTAACTAAGACTTTGCCAGTGACCTGAGCCTGAAATCCTTCTTTATGAGACAAGACAAGAAACAGAGTCCCCAAAACGTGATCCTGATGACTCTGGTGCAAAAGTATCTCCTGAGTTGACCACACGTACACAGTAACAGCACCTAACAGCTAAAAGGACTCCAGGAACACAACTTGCACCTGACCACCCTCCTCATAGGTAGAGAAGCATGGGTGCATCTAATTCTAAATGTCCCATCTTTGGGGCAGTTTACAATACATATATGCATTGTATTACAATACACAATGTATATATATGTACACACACACAATACAGAGGAAGAATAAAGCACCTGAAAAGATTCACTGAGTGATCAGGAGCCCCTGAAACTATTTGAATTCATAGAAAAGAGAAGTTGCAGGTTTCTGAATCACAGCAGTTAAGGAAAGAGTAAACACCAGGTTCTGTCTATGTTCTCATCTGTGCTTTGGATATCAAATAATTATTGAATTTGAGGGAATGACCTTAAACACCTGGAATAATCCTCAAAAGAGACACTAGAAGGCAGAACTCTCCTCTCCCGGTACTTAGTATCCAGGCCTTTTTTATAAATCTTCTCATGCTGTTTTGGTCCTGATTTTAGGCATACTTATGGGACTGCACACCACTTAACTCATTTTATAGGTGGCAGCAAAAGAAGCTAACTCCTGCCCTGGGTTCTCAGCACGGGCAGCAGCAGAACTATGGGAGATGGAGCTCTGGCTTAAGGCTCTGGGTGTGGTTGTTGCTCTGATTGGAGGCATCTAGCACTGGACTTGGGTAGAACTCAGGTGTTCGAGCACAGGTCATTATAAAAGGACTTCATCAGAAATATAGTTTGAGCGGAGCCTTAATTTTAAACCCTGAAGTCTTTAAAGGTGGGAAGTCTTTGTAATCTGGAGGTGCTTTAATTTTTATTCTGAAATTTCCATGGCTCACAGTACCTCTGAATGTGTGAAGAGCTGTTGATGATTACTCCAGACATTGTCCTACATGTTACTGTATTTTATCCACTTATCATTGTGTGAAATATAAACATTTCTGTGGTGTGAAGTAAACCCAGAACTAGCATTGCAGTGGTTACCTCCAAATTGGTAAACTGAACATATAACACTTTGATACCCTAGATTCTTCAACTGTAGATGTTCACTCAGGGAGCAGGCAATCCTGCAGGCAGACAGGCATATCAACACCAATGGTAATCAGATAAATGACTCCCTCGTTCAAGGGACACCTGTCTGTTGTAGGTCACATCCATGATAGCCTTAAGGACAGGGCTCGAGTTCTCAAATTAGGTCCCCTGTTATTAGGAGAATGTAGCAAAGTTCTGCTGTATGCTTTACTAGAAAAGCTAATGAACCTAAATGTAAGTTATAGATTAAAGTCAAGCCATCTGAGTCTTTCTCACCAAAAGCATGAACACTTGCATAAAACACATACAACATTTCAGTTTAATGAACTTTGTAGGTGATGGATATATTAAAGAAATATTTTCTGAAGTTACACTAGAATTATTAAAAATAAAAATCAAGAAATGGTAACTTCATGCTTTTTCAAACTTGTAATTGACAAAACTCAAACATTTAAATAACCTGTTTTCTGATATTAATAATGGGAAGGGCAATATGTTTTAAAAAACAAAAAAACAAAAAAAGCCAAAACCAAACAAAACAACAAAAAGCAAACAAAGAGGAAACAAAGAAAAAACCCAAACCAACACTGGATAGTTCCTGGAATAAAAGCAGAAAAAGACAATCTGACACTTTTTATTTCTACAAGAAACCTTATTGTTCAAAAAGAAGCAGCATTTGGTAGAAAGTGATTATTACAATTTCTCTGCTTCCTTGCCCCCGAACACAGATTTTAGGCTATTTTGAACAGAGATTTTTACAGGTGGAAAACCAGGACCGAGATGCCATGATGACCATGACGATAGTGTAGCACATGCAGCATCCCATGCGGTATGTCTGGCATGTTGCTGACAGCTGTGATTGGTACTGCACTGCCAGATTTGATAAACTGGTAACAAGTTACCTGAAGCAAGTACAGTGATGATCTAAGTAACACTTGATGTTACTGCTGCTACTGCTTCCCCCTTTACTAACACACCTTCCTCTCTTTCACAAGGGATTGAGATACTCAAGCAGTGGAGCAGATAAACTTTTTTTTTTATCCAAAGCTCTCAGAAGATCTGTAAACTACCACAAATAAAAGCCCCTGTGCTGTGGGCTGGATAACTAACATACCCAATTTATTACCAATGGCAAAGCTGAGGCAAAGAAATGAAGACAATGTGTAAGTAGGCATACCAATATCTGTCCTATCTCCCTTTCTTCACCTCATAGCAGACACTTGCACTTGGAAAGCTTTCAATTTATTTTAGAAACTATCATTTAGATACTATCCATTTAAGGTTGGACTAGATGATCTTGGAGGTCTTTTCCAACCTAAATGATTCTATGATTTATATTACTGTACAACTAATCCTGCTACTTAGATCTGTTTTCATTTGCTTTCATATAAGAATTATTGCTTTGTTTTTAAGAAAATTACTGATTGTAGATTTTGCTGAAACTTTAACTACCCAGGGAACAAAGTTATTATAGGGCATAGCACTTGATTCCAGTGTAATTGTGTCAGATTTCAAGGCATTCTGACTATAAGATTATTTAGATGAGACAAGTAGGTTAAAACTTCTTTCTCATCAAAGTCAACTGGTACAGAAGCTAGCTATAAGGCTGCTTGCGTTTTGGATCCTGAGCAATGTAAAGAGCAACACATTCTTCTGTTCTCTTCCAGCAGTACCTGGAAAAATAGAGAGGGAGATGATCCAATGTGTAGGGGGGTGGGGAGGACAAACCACCCACCGAGACCAACAACTAATAGATTGATGCTGGTGAAAAGTAGGGGAATTTCAAACAGGTTCTCTTCTGACTATACTTGTTCTATTCCTGTATTGGTATATCTTATAGCTTTGGGAACTACTCTTCACAATCATCTATATAAGCCAAACATCATGACATAGTGGGGAAGAACATCTCTCTCCTTATTGATGAACCAAGGGGAAAGGCGTATATTCTGATCTCAGTGTGATGTAAGGATTGAAACAATCACCTGAGCAAAGATATTATTTTAACAATATAAGTATCCAAGAATTCAAGAGTATTTTTGCCTTGTGGTCATCACTTTTGTATTAGCTGTTTATGCCAGTTGCACAGATGGCCAGAGATCAATATCAGCGTACAGCAGTGACACACACAATAATATGCGCCTGCTGTACAGATCTGATGAATGTCTTAATCCAATATGATCTGTGCTGGCAGATCTCTGCACATGCATCATGCCAGGATTTTGAAAACAGTCTCACTGATTGGACGGCAGGACTGGGAATTAATTTAAGATAAGTGATTTCATAGAAGTGGTGGACATAATGGTGGAGGGAGGAGGTGGGTACTTGTTGGAATCACAGGTGCAGAGAACAGCTCCATACAGTTGGACAGTTTCAGGTCTTTCAGCAACTGCTTCTGGCGTTACTTAGTGATTAGCAAACATCAGCATTACTAGTTATTAGTTTTTTTGTTTGTTTGTTTGTTTTCCTGTAAGAAAGAAGGCCATTTGTAATCATCTGCCTATAATCTGCTGATTGCATTACCAGTAGGTGTACATCCTCCTCCTTCTTCATGGTGGGCACTTTATCACCCTATGCCTCTTTTCACAAGAGGCAAATGCTTTCCCTTTCCATTCTTTCTGGAAACTATTTTCACCAGTTTTTCTTTTACATATATTATGTGTATCATGATTATGAAATGGTCTACTCCAGGAAGAGAGCTGTGCTCTTGGTCTGGCACCCAAATCTTGCTGTATTGATTTTGATTAAGACTGGTCTGAAGCTTCAAGGATCTGCTGTGATTGCCAGTTATTGTATTCTTGCCATCTACCTTTATGTGTGGCCTTTTGTGCACTACTTTTTCTTGGTAGTGTTTATCTTTTATTTTCCCCAGCTTAATCATACAAAGTGAGCTAGAATGAATGCCTGGCTTTGTTTCCTTCAAAAGGTACTTCTACCCTAAGGAATAATGCTGGCTATTGCAAATCCTGCAATCACAGAGGCTATGTTTATGCACCAGCTGATGCCCAGCTTGGTATGGACCAAATAGACAGAATTTATGTTGTTGGAGTCTGGGAAATCATGCTGTTGAATCATTGTTCATCTCTACTCACGAAGACTGGGCACGGACAAGCAAGCTGTCACCAGCAGTTAGAGTCAGGGTTTTACCATCCATAGTAACAGTAGATGCACCCTCCTGAAGGGAAAGAACAGACAGACAGCTTTTTAGTTTTCCGTGTCCTATCACCAATAGAAAGAAAATGCTGCAGGTAAGTATGGAAATCTTTCCTACTGAAAGAGCACTTCTAACCTGCTCTGTTTTATGAGGCCTAGCTAAATATTCAGCTGATCTTCCCTGTCTGACACTATTAGCATCAATAAAAACACGGTTCATTGTTCCCCATCATAGAGCAGCAACCTACTGCCTGATGCCTTGGGGATATGCTGCTACCAAGCTAACCTAGCAGCCTTGAAGTTGGTACGACTCTCTGGAAATTTACAGGGATAACCTGCTGCAGCACTTCAAGCTCCTCTTCTACTTTCCTGATTCCTAGTACCTTTTTAAGTCTTGAAAAGAAGTTCACAAGTCAGCAGGGAGCTGACAAATCAGTAATAGGAATCCCTCTACACTGGAACAGACTCCTCATTATCTTGTCAAGCAGAGAAACCAGATTCCTGCCAGCAACAAGGTCTTGATTGCACAGGCTGCTGTAGGCTGCAGTGTAAACAAGCGTCTTTCAAGATTATTATGTCTTTAATTAGTATTTGATAGTCCCTGTGAATTTCAACAGAACAGGAACTCATAGAAATACCTGCCTTACAAGCTAGTCTGACTTGTGTAATGGGAAACTAGCTTTTCTCTGCTGTTTTTCCCTTGGGCTGCAAGTGTTTCCTTGAAGCCAGTAGAAAGAAGGGCGTCTGGATCACCTACCACCGTGCTTTAGTATCAACAAGTTCTCAGATTGTTACTAGCTTTGTCTACCTGATTCCAGCCGGACTTGAGTATGAGGACAAATACTTCGAGGCAGAACTAATAGGTGATGTTTTTTGTTGCTCAGAGGCACTCTGATATATTTACAAGATATACCCTAGCAGGAATCAAAATCCCCACTAGGACCTGATGGAGGATGGCAGTAGTTTTGTCCTCAACATACAAGATGAGAAAAAAGACAGACTATATTTATGGTGGCAGTAGTTTACAGCTATTTTTCATGATAGTTTAAAGCCAAACGATGATTCCTGTTGATATGATTTCTATGAGAAGGAAGGTAATCGTTAATTGTTGTTGCTGGTAGTAGGAGGCTTTACTACTGCTCATTCTGCTCTGAAATGTGAACTCATGGGTTAGCAGGTGTGAATTGTCACATACCAGCTGCCATATCCAGACATCTGAATTCTTTTTACTTTTTTCAGTTGTTCCCGGTCCATAAGCTATAACCTTAAAAAAAAAAAAAAAAAAAAAAAAAAAAAAAAAAAAAAAAAGAAAGGAAAGAGAAGTAATGGGTTTATCCCAGTGACTGAAGTATACACATTCATCTTCCTACAGCATTTAAACATTCTATTTTTAAAGAAAAATGTTCATAGAATATGACATTATTTTTACAGACATTAAAATTCACGTTACGTTTGGTATTCTCATATTGAGTCCTACTGATAAAAAGGGAACCGATCACACCTGCCACTCCTTATGCTCCTCTGCATCCTCACTTATCTATTCCTTCTGCCTCCTCCCACTCCCTGCTTTGCATCTATATCCTTCCTGCTTCTGCTCTGGGAACAGGCGCTTCCTCCTCATGAACTCTGGGCCCTGTCAAGAGCCTGTTGAAGTCGAAAAGATTCTTCCATTAACATTAAAAAGGCTTTAGCTCAGACCTTATTTTTTTCATGATCTGCCCTTTCTGTGTTCTTCCTGACAGTCCCACACTCTCTGTCACTCTGCTGTCAAATGTATTGGATTCTTCAGAGTGTGACTCCAAGTAACCCAGGGAGAGAGCATGTTTTGTGAACTGTCGTGCCTGCAGCACAGATATCAAATGGTGACAGCTTCATTTACACTCACACTGGACAGTGTTTGACAAGACTGGGAAGTGCAGTGCTCTAGCATGGCCCAGGCTCTCTGGAGCTGTCCAGTTCCCTTCGTTTCCATTTTATGTAGATTAAGAAGGAAAAAAAAAAAAAAACTGTGTTTACACATTTGGATTAGATTTGGCACCAAGAGTGCTGTACAAACATAGGGAAGCTGAACACACTTGTGAGTAGTGTTAGCATCTTGCTGGTATTTCTGGTCAGGGAAATATGTGTATGTGGGGAGGTATGGGGGGGGTAGGGCTGCTTTAATCCCAAAGGAAGTGAATGGAAATAAGGTTCAGTTTGATTCTGCAAACGGAGGTACCTGAGATAGGAGGCCCCTGCCCTAGGCTACTCAGATCAATGGACAGAGGTGGGCTCCCAAGGGGCAGGGCTGGCTAAGAGTGAATTGCTTTTTAAGGGTGGGTGATTTTCTCTGCTGACCAGGCAGAGTTGCGAGGCCTGGATTCGTTCAGTCTGAACATGAGGCACCTATTATCTGTACCTTTAAAAAGCTCCCTCTCTTTCATAGAAGTTGAACCTCCTACCTCTGTTTCAAAGTTATCGCCAAACATACTCAAGGATAGCTTCTGTTTTATTTCTCCACGATGATCATTCAACCAGCCGTGGAAGGAAAAGGGCTCCATGACAGAAGTGGAATTTAGCGGGAAAGGCGTTTCTTTCAGGAGTTCATCTGTAAACACGACAGAGGGCACTCAGTGACATTTCCCTGGATCTTTGCAAACTTTTTACTGTTGCTTACAGCTTGAAGGGTTCAATTTATGGACATTACCCAGGTAAAAGTCAATGACCATAGCACTGTTTGCTATTCCAGTTATCATGACTTAGTACTTGAGGTTAAGACGTGTGTCTGACTTGTATGTCTTGATGAAATTGCTTCTCTGAAGCTGTTGTCAGAATTGTGCATCCAGGCTTCTTAAAAACATGTTCAAACAGTATGTGATAGAGCAGCTAGTTCTTCTGATGTGTTCTTTGTGCTCTTTCAGACCAGCTTGTGCCTGGGTAAAAATTGATGTGTTGTTTCTGAGCCTTTGCTGAGTCACCCCTGACACATCCCCCTAGGAGTGGAATAAGACCCCCAGAACCACCTTACTCTCTTTCACAGTCAGCACTGGTTTTTGTGCTTCTTCTCCCCTATGTGTTTTTAAAGACACCGACCATAGTGAAGCAAACTGGTTATCACAACATTAAATTTAATAAAAGGCTTTTCTTGGGGTGTTCCTGGATTTGTAGGTGGATTTAATTTCCAGTAATTCCGCTTCATAACTGGTTTACTTTAAAATAGCTGGAGGACTGAATGTGGTTTCACTGTAGCTAGTGAAATTCAAGATTTGTGCTGTGTGTTGCTGTGAGCTGGTAAATGACTGAAGTTAATTCCATATAGCAGTGAAGTGCAGAGACAGTGTAGTTGCCCTGGGGATCCTAGGTAGTTTGTTTTGAGAAGCCATGGGGGAACGCCTCTAGAGCAATTTCAAGTAATGATGCCAACTAGATGCAGGAAAAACTCACTGGATGTCTGTCTCTCAGAGGCATTGAGTTAATAAACTCTCAACCAAATTTTAGTCTCAATACTAGGAGGAGCAGGTTTTATTAAATATCAGTGTATTTATTATGAAGAGTTCTTCTGGTTCTTTTCTAAAGCCACATTTCACTGCTCTGCAATGTTCTGAAAGCGTCACTGCAGTTTTTCATGGTAGGCCATTTCAGATGCAGTCTTTGAACAGAGTGTGAGAAGGTGGTCAGTGCATCCAATATACTGCATAAGCTGCTGCTGTTTAATGGATCACAGTATGCACAAAGTATTTGCATTCATCTCCAGAAGATCTGGATGGGATATTAACCTTTTTTTTCTTATTGTGGAAACAGGTTTTGTCATTAGACAAAATTCTTCTCCATTCATTATATTAAACTGTATGGAAGAAACCAATATATTTCTGCAAACTATTTGTCTTGGCAATGCCTCCTTCAGGAACTATATATATTTTATCAGTAACCTGTGTCAAAAAAAAAAGGAATTTTTGAAAGCTTTTTTCTTTCCAGCTTTTTTTGAAAAAAAGCATCCTAATTTTACATTATTTAACTCAAATATTTAGCACATTGTGGTTGAAAAGCAAACTCCTCCAGAGGAAGTAGGGAGCATCAGAAGGAAAAAAAAAAATCTTTACATTAGATTTATTGTAATCTGGGCCTGGCAACATTAACAAGAACTAGTCTAAACACTGTATATTTTGTTGTTTTATGACACTACAAAGCAATGTTAGGGTCATTGGTTGGTGATTTATTTTCACACTGCAATATATCTTTTTTTCTTACTTTTCACAGGTTCATCAGACTTGCTTTGGAGCTAATTAGAAACATGTGTACACTTTGTCCTTGAATTATGGATACACTCAACTATAGCTATATTGCAAAGTTGTTTTTTGGCTAGGGAGAGATACAAAATAAATGTCTAAAATATTGTTACAATGCATATTCACACACAGAGGAAAAAAATCAAGATGTTTTATCAAAAGGCACTCAGAGCAATTAGTATTCCAGTAGATTTTTAAATATTTTGTTTCATTAATAGTAGCAATCTTTACTTTCTAAAGAAATGTGATGATAGCAGAGATTTTTCTGTTATCAGAATGAAACAGGTCACTTGAATTTAGAAAAGGCTTTTGGAATACAAGAAAGTTAGCCATTGGTAGGGCTTTAGGAAAAAAAAAAACATATATATACACACACACATATATAGTATTTAGTAATATATATACATGTTTGTGTATATATATTTATACACATGTATACATATATATTTTTCAACTCTTACCCTACCAGCTGCTGTGTGTGTGTGTGTGTGTGTGTGTATACACATACACTGAGATGCCATGAGAGTCCTGCTCAGCTCAAGGGGATACATCTTGATCAAGAATTCCAGCATCAAGCAAACAAATCAGTTCTGGCTTCATATGCTGGAGAGTGGATAGCAACAGGCTGAGTCTCTAGGGTGGGCACTGTGACGTTTTCTGCAGGCAGAACTATAAATACTCCCAATGAGTTACAAGGAATTTGGGGTAGAAAAGACAAAATATTTGTTTGTGCTCTGAGCAAGAAGCAACACAAATCTAACAATGAACAGTAATTATAAACTTCTTAGTTGGTATCTTAACTTCTGTCACTTATTCTTAGTAAGCATGATTTTGCTAGTTTTCCTCTTTCTAGTGATCTCTGACTCCAGCTGTCCTGATCAACAGGATGTCCCATTGCACAGAGCAGGAAAGTGATCTATGCATAGTTGGGGTCAAGGCAAAGTGTAACACATCCTGCACTTATTACGGAGCACTGCCCTCTTTTTTTTTTTTTTTTACAAAGAGCCCATGCATCACGAGTACAGTTTCATTCCAAGTGAAGGTGGGCAATTGTTTTATTCAGCTCTTGCCCTGAAGAACATTCAGTTAGTCTCCGGACACTTTCTTGTCAGTGGGCCCTAGTTTGTGGTGGGGTTTGAGCTTATTCCTAATTCAGAAGTTAACAACACTTGGCCAGTGATAGCATAGTGGCCGCTGAAAACAGAGTCTGGATGAAGTGAATGTTTAGTACGAGCCAGTATGGTGATTCTATTCCCTGTTATTGCAGAACAAATAGGAGGGCACTGTGATGATGAAGTGTATGACGTGATATTTCTGACATCATTGTTAATGGCCTGCTTGACTGAGTCCACATCTAACACTGATGCTTATCCCTTGCATGAAGCTGAAAGCTGGAGGTGCCCTAATGCTTGTGAACTTGAGCTACACTAACGAGCTCCATTGAGGAGGATGCAGTATTTTGCAATCTCACATATACCGGAGTTGAAGCCTGGTGCTTCCAGAGGAACTGAGTGATTCTTATCAGCTTAATGTCTCATATTTTGATATTGTTGCATATATTTCTGCTTAGTCTGTACATTGGCTTTCAGTAACAGGAAATGTGAGTTGGTGTGTTTCTGGAGTTGTTATGTTCTAGTAATACTGTGAGACAAAGAGACCTTAATGATACTAAGGGTAAAAAATATGCTAGCAAAATGTAAGAAGATGGCAATTCTAAGCTAGTTAGCTGAAAGCCTTGTGTATTTATCTCCACGTGATGTATCACTAAGTGGAATATCAAATCTAATATGTTTCTACATGTTGTACTGTTCAGGAGATCCATTTAAATAGTTCAATAGTTAAGTCCATTTTTGGAGTTCATTACTATTAAATATTCATACCACAGCAATGCATTCTTTATGGTTTTTATAGCTCTTTTCAGCTTTAAATTAGAATGTGATGATATCATGTTAAGCTGAAAAATACATCACGTTCACTGAATGAATTTATAAATATTTAAAAAAAGAAAATTACAGTTTTCACTGGAAGTTGATTTCCATTAAACAATAGAGACTCGATTGAGACTGAGAATATGAAGCTGTGCAAAAAAGGAGGGGACAGACAGCTTGCAAGGAAACTGCCAGTGCACGTACAGCTAGTTCCAGTCTCAGCTTTCCAACGTGCTGGTCCCAGGCTTTGCATGTGTACAGCCTCGACAGAGACAATCTAAGGGAGAGCTGGGGACTTGCTGGGATTACTGTATTTCTGAGAGCAATAAAGAGGACTGCCACTGGCCTCCCAGGTAGATGTGGGTGCATTTGCTTACCTTAGGCTTGCATGCGACTTGGAAGCTCCCCTTTCCCTACTCCAGTGATTTACCTAAGCTTTCTTGGCAAGAAGTTGGATCATCTCATTCTCCAAGAGCATTTCTTGAGCCTTACTAACCCAAGCTCTTCCCATAGCTTCCTTGCAAACCTTGATTTTTTGAGATTTGTTGCAAAGGAAAAGAGCAATAAAGCATATAAAATACAATACATTGAAATAGTGTCAACTATGAAACTGATTACATGTTGGCTTTATGAAAAACTCTGTTTTTCAGTGACATGCCATTCTTCACTTTTAGGCAGCATAGTCTAGATGGAAAAATCTTTGAATCTTTAAATCACCTGGTATGGTCTTACTAAAAGGGAAAGCCCCTCCATCCTGGGTGACTGTGCTGCCACAGAAACAGCCCATCTTTACGTGCTGTGGCCCCATCTCTGAGCAAGGACATGAGAAATTACCTTACAAGTAGTGTCTCCTTCTGCAAAAGAGCACTTAGATCCTCTTTGTTTTGTTCTTATCCTTTCACTGAGCATAAAATGGTCCGGGCTAGGGGTAAGGAGTTATTTCAGAATTATGTATTCATTTATTTCTACTTTATAATCATCCCTTCCATCTCTTAAAGAATACTTTATAATAATGAATAATTCTGACGTGACAATTTTGCAGATTTTCATGTTAAATTGCCAATGCTGGTAACAATATATACCCTGGGATATTATTCCCAATGTGCCTACCTAATTCCTTTGAAAAGTCAGCTTCATTCTCGATGTTAACAGAAATGTCAATGAGACTAGTAGGAGTTTAATACCTCTGCAAATCAAATCAGTTAAAACCTGTGGAATGAGGGACATAGTTTTAGGCATCTGGGTTTGAAAAAAAGAAATAGTTAACTCATTCCATATAAAAGTCCGGAATAAAAGCACTGACAGTGACTGATTACTTTGGAGTTAGTTGGTTTGTTTCATTGTTGTTGAGTATAGATGCAGAAACATTTAGCTGAAAATGCAGCACTCGCTTGGTGCAATCATACCTTTCCCTGTGTAACTATATTTGTTTTTGTAGCATGCCCTGAGAGTTGGCATGACTCCTAATTTATGACTCGTCCATGTAATTATTTCTAGGCACATTTTTCTTTGTGTCATTAAATCTATGCTAGAAACTAAACAACATTTTTTTTTCTCATTGAAACAGGGGTTGGATGTGGAAAGCTTTGAAAAATATTTTTGTAATAAAGAAATATTGCCTCTTCAAAAGGAGATATCACCAGCCAGAAGGAAGGGAGTAAATTAGAACAACGAAATTGCAAGATTTAGGCCATATTTCTGTTGAAAGGCTTGTCATGAAATAGCTAGGTCATTGTAATTAAGAATGCTAAACTGTAGCAAGAAATACTGACCAGAGTTTAAAGTGCAATTCTAAAATCAGGAATCTTGCCCCTTTTGTTTCTGAATCTGCCTTCTATATGACTGTGGGCATTTCATTAATTGTCTCTGTGTGTAACTTTTCCTCCCATAGAAGAGGAAGTCCTGTGAGACCTCACTATGTTTGTGAGATAAGGCTTTGTACAGCATGTGTGAGCTATTATTACTAAAGAGCCTTAGAAACACTGGTGAAAATGTCAGACTGACACTATAAGTGAGTTTTCTGTTTCAGATGTTGCTGTCTGGGGAACATTTAAGAGCATGAGGAAAAAAAAGAAGCTACCTTATTAGAGAAGATGTACCTGCTGTGAAATTGCTCTGAGCTTTAGAGCTTTTAAAAATATTATATACATATATATATATATATTTTACTAGAGTCTGAACAGAAAGGAAAACAATTTCATACAGCATTTCTTCCAATTTCCCTGACAGGTTTATTATATACATTATGTACTTAAAGGTCAGCAGTGGCTTGCTTCCCATGGTGAAGCATTAGGAGAGCTCTCAGAGACTACAGTTTATGTTCTGCCTTCCTGTGAGGAGGCTCAGCTGAGACTATTGTAGGAGAAGCACTCTTCTTCCTGGAGACTGTTTTTTTGTTTGGTGACTGCTGTCATTAGTGGTTCTGGGCCCTGGGTCCCTAATCAACTGCTTGGAGTGCTCCTGGTTCCAGGGAACATACAGCCAGCACTCCTGATGATACGTTTAGGTTTGGGATTGAAGAGTTTAGCAGAAGTTTTCATATGGCAAATTATAGTAGCCAGTGTATTCCAGACATTGTAATCCTATTTTATTTGTATTTTATATGTTGTTAACTTAGGTTGATTGTGGCCTATTTGGTTTGTCTGAACTCTTCACCTCCAGTACTGGCTATATACTCATTGGGGTGTATATACACCTGTGTGGTATAGAGAGTTGTTAAACATGAAGGAAGGGGAAGTGGATGCAGCCAGTGAGAGGCTGCATGGTTATGTAGGACTGTAGGTGTATATGAGATGATTCTAGTCCTTTCTTCCACCTAGGTAGCCTTTCCTGTTCAGGTGGGCTTCAGGAGAGAGATGAACGTGACTTTGGAATTTCTTACAGATTCTCATGCAGTTTTGGTGGGTCCAGGCAGTTCAAAATGCTAGACTATTTTTGTTAGCTGTCCTGGAGACCTCCTGCTAGCTGCTTGTGAAATACATTCCCAAGAGGAACACTTCTTAAGGTCTAAATGCTCATATGCTGGTTCTTTTAATACATGTATTTCTTTTAATGGCCATATATTTGCCATTTTGTAAACGAAGACAGAATTTCTTCCTTTCCATCTTTTTATTATTCTGAGGTACAGTTTTAATTGAACTTATTTTGCCCACTAGCCAATTATCTTTATAATTTTTTTTTTAATTTATTTTCAGTAATTAACACACTTCTCTTTTGATCTGCTTGATTTTGTATACCAGTGAAACAAGACTGAACTGCAAATACTGTCTACAGAGGTTGTACTAGATTAGCTACAGACTTTTGTAGCACTGAGCTCACCCTTATAACTTGTTTAATAGCACTACTGAAAACGGAAAACATTTGTTTATAGACTATACCTTAGGCTGTATGGTATTCCTACTCCAACAGATTGAATAAACCACTCAATTTTTCCTACTCATTCAGATACTTGGGTTTTGTCAGCGCTAAAACACAAGCATAGAACTGTGGCATGCTCTAACAATACTAACCAAAATTAAAGTCCAAATGGTGAATTACCCTAGATACTTCTAGAATCAATGCAAGTTTTGGAAGTGGAGTCACTACAGGACTGGTATTTCTATCATATTTCTGTATGTCCACTGACAATAAAACTTTTATGGGAATTAAAATTTCATTGATGATTGGAAGTATATTAAATAATTTGGATAAATCAAAAAGTAATACTCTGCCTACACCATCAATGTTCTTAAATATCATTAAAAAAAAAAAAACTAGCTTAGGAAAAGTCTTTTCTCACATTTTTTCTTCCATCACATTTCACATAAAAGAAGCTTGGATTATTTCAGTGAGTACTGGCAGGGTAAACTGTTGAACTTCTGAATACTTTTGTGAACAAAGTTCAGCCATTATTGTTTCTTAGAAGTGCTGTTTATGTCTGTCTGAACTGTATTTAAATGTCCCTTGTCCTCACTATAAAATTGCAATGAAATAGAAACTGTGAGAGAACCTTGCTTCCAGGCTGATTCATCCAAAAACAGCAAGAATTGTTTTGATAACTGTGATTCCTCATGTCAAAATTTGGGTAAAGGAAAACAAACAGGCAAACATACCTTGAGTGATCCATGTTTAGCCTATGTCCTAAATATATTCACCCTTTTTGATAAAGGAAGGAGGAAGTTTTCTCAGGCCTTATTTCTATACATGGTTAACAAAAGAGGCTAGTAATTTAGTACAAAACAGTTCCAGGGAAGGTGCCTCAAGTAAGGGTTGCATGCAATGTGTGTTTCTGATCGATCGTAGTTCACTTGAATGTACTTGAGTCACTCTTCTAAAAATGTGTCTTTTTAATAGCTACTGCTGCCTCTTCATGTATTCTGAGTACCCTGGTTTGAGGGACTTTCCCTAGTGTTATCTGAGCCAGAAAGCATAAATAAATCAAGAAATCTGGACTTAGGAGTGGTGGCTTTTTGTTGGTTTTCCTTTTCTTTCTTTTATTTTTTATTTTTTTTTTAAAGGCAGTTGGAACTTGATTGATTCCATTTATAGCTTTACTGTATGAGTGAGCTGCAATCAAGGTTTTCTTTGAAGATGTTTTTTCATCCCTTTCTCTCTGAAAAGGGAAGGCAATAGTTCAGACCTATGTAGAGATGAACCTGAGAGTGCTTCAGCTGGCACTTTAAAACTGAAGGGATTCTGGATTTTCAGAAGAGAAACTGAAAGAAGAGGCTGAAATCCAGCTCTGAATAGGCCAACATAAATCTTGTTAAAACATGTCATGAGTGAAACATCATGAAACAATGGTTGTAGCTTGTTACAAGTTTCATGATGATTGTTGAATTCTGCTTCTTAAGGAAAAAGAGAGAGAGAAAGAAAGAAAGAAAAAGGGAAAGAGAAAGAAAGAGGGAAAGAAAGAGAGAGAAAAAGAGGAGGGGAGAGAAAGAGGGGGGAAAGAAAGATTGAGACGGGGAGAGAGAGAAAGAGAGAGAAAGAGAAAGGGAGAGAGGGAAAGAGAGGTAAAGAGAAAAAAGGAGAAAGAGGTGAAGAGAGAGAAAGAGAAAGCAAAAGAGAGGGAGAAAGAGAGTGAAAGCAATAAAGAAAAACAAAATGGGAAAGAGAAAATGAGAAAGAAAGGAAAGAGAGAAAGAAAGTGAGAAAGTTAGGGAGAAAGTGAGAAAACAAGAGAAGGCAAGAAAGAAAAAGCAAGAAAAAGGGGGAAGTGAGAAAGGGAAGGAGAGCGAGAAAGAAAGAAAGAGGGAAAGAGAAAGAGGGAAAAAGATAGGAAGAGAGGAATAGAGAAAGAAATAGAAAGGGGGAGAGGGGAAGAGAGAAAGAGGGGGAAAGAGGGAAAGAAAGAAAGAGGGAAAGAGAAAGAGGGAAAAAGATAGGAAGAGAGGAATAGAGAAAGAAATAGAAAGGGGGAGAGGGGAAGAGAGAAAGAGGGGGAAAGAGGGAAAGAAAGGGAAAGTGAGGGAAGGAAAGAGAGAGGGAAAGAGAAAAAGAGCAAGAAAGAGGGAGNGGGGGGGGGGGGGGGGGGGGGGAGGGGGGGGGAACACTGCTGAGGGAACAAATCTATGGCATCATTTCTCTGTCAGTGGGTACGACTCCAGAAGGAACATGGTACCAGGCTACTCATACGAACTCATTCAAACTCTGGTGTTTTTTGTTTGTTTGTTTGTTTGCTTGCTTGTTACTTTGTTTGTTTTCTCACAAGTCTCACTGACAGGAGCTGGTAGCTAAAAATTCTGTAACTAAAAATCTGGGGTCTTTTTTCCATGTACAAGATGCCACTGAGACTTTCAGCATCTCATTGTCCATGAGAACTGAAAATTGCGAAAACTGAGCTGTTCCCTAGGCTGAAATCCCGCCATGTGAGTTTGTTGACTGCATTTTGCTTGTAGCAAGAGTTAAGCCATGAACATTTCAAATATTTGTTGTCTTGACTTGGAGGATAATCCAAGGGGAGAAGCCATTCAGGAGAAAAAGCTGTATTGGGCTCTGAGCAAAATAGGTACATTTACTTGCTTTATTGTTTTCTTGTTGTTGTTGTTGTTGTTGTTTTTTGTCTTGAAAAAAAAGCTTTTTTCAGCTTTAATTAAAGTCTCATGCCTTTTGGCTTTTGTACAGCTTTTGAATAACTTATAAGGAAAAAGCTTCTTTACTGGATTTCTCAATAAGAATTTCTCAGAGTTCCGTGTTTAAAAAAAGACATGAATATATATCATAGCTTCTGATTGGTTGTCAGCTCTATTCTTTAGCTCTAATCTTCAAAAATATTGACAATATAAATATTTAATCTTTTTTTTTCTGCTCTGATATAATTAATTTGTTTCTGACATGAGCTTTTAGTTCATACTGGTGAGGGGCACTTATTCAAATCACTGTATTGCACAAGGATATATGTGTGAGAGGATATTTTTTATTATTACAGCAGCATCTAGAGGCTTCATCTGAAATTATACTTCCTGTGCTAGACACTGTGTGAAAACACAGTGAGAAACAGTAGCTGCCTTAACATCTCCCCCCCC
>VXAA01001429.1:505393-595675 GCA_013399115.1 Anseranas semipalmata
AGAGAGAAAAAAGGCAAAAGGTAAATATAAGGGAATTATTCTTATTTGCCTATTGGGATAGCAAGGCGTGTCATACAGGTCATCTAAATCTGTAAGTGCTAATCTAGTGCTTTAACCAAAATCATGACTATCTCAGGCTGGTGTGATAGTAGCCTTTGGGAGACTGGAAGAGCTTGAACTAAAATAAATGCATTTTGATGGTGCATATAAAGAGAAATAAGATCTTGGAGACAACAAGATTTTCTTTTTTAAGAAACACAGTCTTTTCTGAGAAGTACATTTCCCAGTCAAAGACACAATGCTAAAAGCTGCTTCAGTTGCAGTCCTTTGGACAGGTTTTTGTCTGGCTTACTATTTCCTAAGTGCAGAGGCTTGTAAGGTTGCTGTCCCATACAGAGGCATCCTCTGTGAACTTTTCATTTTCGTGAGGATTATTTAGTCAACTATTTTTAAGAAAACAGTTGCAGAAAAATCTTTCCGTGATTTTAGTATTTGAGTAAGAACTTTGTTACAATACCGAGAGAGGCTGGATAACTGTCCAGGCAGTGACATTTTTATGGTAACTATCAAGCTGAGAAATGGGAAAGATGTGGAAATAGTGTTTAATTAGGACTTTTGTCTCTATCAGAGTAGTTCACAAAAACCATCCTATATAAGACATTAGGAAAAGAATATGGAGATTAAGGACAACTGATTTAAAAATCTTCTTAGAGAAGGGAACTAAAACATAACTTTAACTTGTTACAAGAGCTATGGAATTTAAGTTATAAGAAGGATGAGATTGAAGTTTGTCCTGTAGCTGTAAGAGTAGTGTAATTGGGTATCACTGCTGCACATGTGTGCACATCCAATGTACCTGAGCCATATATTTCCTGGTTGGTCCAGGATCTCCCCCAGTCAGTCAACTGGAGAGGTGAGACGACAGACCGATTTGAAACAACAGACCTTGTTGAGCTATGGGATTGACTGAACTGGTGGCCTTCACAACATAACATTTGATTAACTGGTGCAGGAGCTCTCCAGGTGGGTCCTGGAGATCCCCCTGGCAGCTCCTGCCACGCCTGTCCTGATTTGTACTTTTCCATGTGTCAATTAAGAACCTGCCCGTGTCTTGGAGACTCTCCGGTGGTTCCTGCAGCAGAACTGACTGAGTTACACCTAACTAAAATACTTGTAAATAGTACACAGAAATGGTTGCTGCAGATGCAGAAATGGTCACATAGTGTAGTCTTTTGTACGTAGTTAAGATAGGTGGGTGATATTTTGCACATTGTTTGAGATAATCAATAGCAATGGAACACACATGTACTGGATATTCATGTAGAGCTGTGGGCCAACAGGATTGCAAGACCAGCAAAACAACAGTTTCCCACTGAAGGTGCTGTTGCAACAACCCATGCAATAGGAACTTCCGTTGCCATACAAAAACCAACCACCATGTCTGAGAGATCTGATTCCCCATGTGAGCATTATCCTATGCAAAGATCCTAATAAATCAGTTTTCTTTAACCGTCAGTCTCCATGTCCTAGGTCTCTGTCGAAGAAACTCAAGAGTGGAGTTATGACTGCAGTGTCTGCTCCAGTGTGGAAGTTGCAATTGCTGTCCACAAATAGAGGCAAAATAAAAATAGGGCAAGACAGCATGGAAATCAAATGTTAAATGGATCAGACCCTACATGAACTAAAAGCATGTATCTTTTCCTGGGTGTCTTTATTTCCTGAATTTATAGCTATAGGTAAAGGAATACAAGTAGGTACATAGTGTGTAGGTTCAACTCACTAAAACCTCATTCTCCACAGTCAGAGGTGATTTTTTCTTAATATAAGACTTGAATGACATGCAAGAAAGATATAGATACAGAGATTTCACTCTGTACAGTTACCTGATAGGTTATAATGATGTCTTCATATGAACAGCCAAGATGTTTTTGGTAATCATGTATATGGCTTTTGTTTGTGGTTGGGTTAATGAAAGGAATTACTTTCCAAAGCAATTTTCATTTACATAATCACGGAGAAAGAAAAACAGGAACTTAGTCATTTTATGTGGATAGAATCATTGTTGTTCAATCAGATACAATAATTGTTCTAATTCTGAAATTAATCAGCATTACCTGGATTCGGTTTTCCAGTTTTATATTGCCTTGAATTGAAAAACCTGAAATAATAAACATTAAGCACCAGTAAAAAGCTATGTTCATGTTTTGTAGGTTAACAAGAGATTGGGCAGCAATGCTGAGAATGGCTATGCTAGATCCTCAGCTACTATCAAATGTATTCAACAGGACTATACCAATTTTATTGACAGAGGGTTTGGCTGAAAATCCTCAAAAATTCATGTCACTAAAAAATTTCCTACTCTGGTGTTATGCTGATTTTGATTTTCCTTTGCTTGCTCCTTGTACAAGTTTACTTGGATCACAGTTCACCTTTAGCAAACATTTAGCAACTTGATAAGTTAATTGATGATGTTCACACATTTCCTGGAAAGCAGCTGCTTTTCACAGTATCTAGCAAATTTGCCACAGTCCTGGTTATCCATGAATAATATGGATTAACAATATTTAGACTAAGGCAAGCTATAAGAGTGAAAGAAGCCCTAAGGCAGTTTAGAGTTTTACCTAGTTAACCTAGCATCAATTCGGTGTTAAGTTTTCATTCATTTTTTTTCTTGTATTTAGCAGAAATGTACTCTTACTTGTTCACAAAGTATGTTCCAGGTTCCAGTGGGGAACACTTGATTTTTTATTTTTTTTTTTAATCTGATTTAGCGAGTTTGGGGTATACAAGATACAATTAAAAATTTGTAGAGCAGCAATTAACTTTTAACAAGTCTATGTAAAATGCTGCATAAATAGAAAATGAAGTATATAAGTCACAGACTGATAAAGATCTATTAGATCATTTCAAATATTCTTTTAAAATTTCCACAGAAAAAGGCTTACTCTTGAATTATTGGTGTAAGCTGAGTGCCAAGATCTTCACAGTGAAACCATTTTTCGAAGAGGACATTAGTTGATTCTCCAACATAGTATCTGACAAAGTAAAAACATTAGTCAATCCTTTTTATTAACTAACAGATCAGGCAGTTTGAGTCTTTTCAAGAAAATAGCTACTTGATGTGTGTAAGTGTGTGTTATTCTCAAGCGTGGCGTACTTTATTCTGAAGTGTGGTTATTTAGGGAATCTTTATGTTTCCCTGATTAGCTGACTAGTGGGGTGCTTAAATTGCTGTCGAGGGCCTAGTAGTTTTGCTGATCAACCACAGATAAGTCACCAAATTCCTTTGGCAAACTTTCCAGATTTAATCCTAGAAACTGTTTTGTGCCATAATCCTTTGGGACCAATAAACTTCACTTCAGGTTAAGTTACTACAAAAATAACTGTTCCCAAATACAGTTTCCAGTAACTGCTTCCATGTAGCTATTGGATAAATGTTCATTTCTAAGAATACAAGGTGGCTTATGGATTTGTTTGAAAAAATTTGGATGGCTTTCAGTTGCATAAATTTGGGAAGTATTGTTTAGTTCAGCACTCTGCAGAGGTACTTAGTGTTTTACTTGCATTGTTTTGTCTTAACAGATAAATAAATGGTACTGAGATCAACAGGACAAGGTAGCTGTAGTCTCTGGAATGACAAATATAGAATTTATCTACAGATTAAAAAAAAAAAAAAAAAGACTACACAGCAAGGGAGGGATGTTCCAGTACAGTCACTCATAGTGACAAGTGTTTGTAAATAGGTCCTATGTGTCCTTTGGGTTGAAGTGCACCCTCAGCAAGTGAGTCCACCCTCAGCAAGTTTGCAGATGACACCAAGCTGAGCGGTGCAGTTGATACAACAGAAGGAAGGGATGCCATCCAAAGGGACCTGGACAAGCTTGAGAAGTGGGCCCATCTGAAGCGAATGAGGTTCAACAAGTCCACATGCAGGGTGCTGCACCAGGGTTGGAGCAATCCCAGGCATGAGTACAGACTGGGAGAAGAACTCATTGAGAGCAGCCCTGCAGAGAGGGATTTGGGGGTTCTGGTGGACGAAAAGCTCGACATGAGGCAGCANCCAGAGGAGGGCCACAAAGATGATCAGAGGGCTGGAGAACCTCTCCTATGAAGAAAGGCTGAGAGAGCTGGGGATGTTCGGCCTGGAGAAGAGAAGGCTCCAGGGAGACCTCATTGCAACCTTTCAATACTTAAAGGGGGCTTATAAAAAGGATGGAGAGGGACTCTTTACTCGGGTAGATAGTGATAGGACAAGGGGCAATGGTTTTAAACTAAAAGAGGATAGATTTAGACTAGATGTTAGGAAGAAATTCTTCACTCAGAGGGTGGTGAGGCACTGGAACAGGTTGCCCAGGGAAGTTGTGGATGCCCCATCCCTGGAGCTGTTCAAGACCAGGTTGGATGGGGCCCTGGGCAACCTGATCTAGTGGGTGGCATCCCTGCCTATGGCAGGGGGGGGTTGGAACCAGGTGATCTTTAAGGTCCCTTCCAACCCAAGCCATTCTATGATTCTAAGTGGCTGGAACTCATGTTTAAAGAGGTAAACATGGTTTATATGATTATACTCTGCATGTATGTGTATTTGTGTATTCATGTCTGTCTTATATATCTGTATCAGTATTGTCCAGAAACTTTCTAAGAGCTCCACACTTCCTCCAGTTTTGCAAAAACAGGGTACTGGGAAGAAAGTAACATTACTAATGCCTCCAACATGGTAAAAGCTGTGCTATCAGCACAAATTTGGGATGCCTGAGAATCTACAGAGATGTTACAAATGTCTCAGTTGGGAAAAGGCATTAGGAGGACTTAGCGCCTTACTAGGCATTAACAAAAGAATCCAATCTAACAACTAAAATCAAACTTAGTTGGCTTTGAACTTTTTTGCCATAGGATTAAGTTTTGCTAGTGCATTTTTATTATAATACAAAGCATGTAATCATTACTTAGGTTGAAACACTGGGGCAGGCTCTTATTCTTCACTTGTACAATAATCAGCATGCTGGCGGCTCTGATTTATGACTGAAACTTGTAGGCATGGTAAATAATGTAATGGTAACATAACATTAGACCTTGCGTAAGCATACTTCAAAGCAATATTTGCTGCAGGTGGGTGGAAGTGAGAAGTTAGACAAGAACAGAAGTTCTGGTTGTAAATCCCACCTCCCAGGAGCACACACACAGCCAGTGTTGCTTCAAAAGTACAACATGATTGTTCACTTCCCAAACTTCAGGCATCTTTGTTCATGTCAGTGTGAAAACATGGCCACTAAAAACCTCTAAGTGATTTATTTTCAGGTACCTGATTAGATGTTTTCAGTTAAGAGTGTGCTTTGTTAATCCAATTATTTTTTCCACCTGCAAACCATACGGTAGCTTCTGATTGGTTTTAAATTCTGGCCAAGAGCATGACTGTATCAAAGTGCAAATCCCTAAATCTACCTGGGTTTCTCTGTAAAGCCATTCAGCATCTCTCTAACTCATGCCATCCACAAGCTTCATGTACGAGGGAGGTTATCTTATCTGAAGTTACCTAAAGCTACTTGTGTTCCTTTATTACAAGTAAACATTGTTTTCTGAATCACTGGCCAATTGTTTCTAGCTCAAAATATCTTTTTTAATAATGCCAGTGCTCAGGATTTACGGACCTGCTATGAGATCAAAAAAAAAAGTGCATAGATGAACACTGTTTCAAGTTAATTGGATTTGTCTTCGGCTTGGAATCCATTCAGGTGACTTCTTGAATTGTCCCTTTCTTAGTTTCCTATTTCTTTCTTTAGACTTCTTTGTTTGAAATATATATATATTTCTAGCTCGCATATTCACAATCTCCTTGCTATGATACGGCCCATGCAATAATCAAAACTATAGGCAAAAGGACAAAACCAGTACCTTACAGATACTACTGCAATTTTAAATCTTTATAAACTATATGAGTAGCTGTAAACTCACTTTAGTCACTTGTATCCAGTTAATACCAAAACAACTCTTCTAACTTGGCTAATATCACTGCTGTAATTTGCCTTCTTAGACTTATGAATTCTGTAAGGCTTAGTCCTGCTCCCACTAGAATGCAAAATAAATCTCTCATTTATTTGAAGACATTGTTCTCATAAGGCAATAAAATCTAGGCAGAGGTGTTTACAATGTAGAGGAGTTAGTGTTAAGAAAAATTGACTTGTTTCTAGCTACCCACACACTTGCCAGGAAAGCTCTTCTTCATCTTTTTTGCTTTCAGTGCCTACAAAAGAATTAATGTTTTACTTGCCTGCCAGAACTGATATGAAAATCTTTTCTGATTTGTATTGTTACAGAATTTTGAGATTTACTATCACCTTAAGTTCTAAATAGGCATGTATAGGTTGATAGCTGTAACCACAGTACTTATTGTAAAGACATTTCAATGTATTCCTTGATTGACTAAACCAAATGCTAAATGAGATCTCTGTTTGTGTGTGCATAGATAAATACATGTGTGGACAAAACTAGTACAAAATTGCCAGGGTGAATCTATTAAATTATCAGGAAAGTAAAATATAATATTGTATTGACATGAGAAATTAATTTTATATTATGAATCCTAACAGAATAGCCAACAGTTATACTTCACCTGAGCCCATCCATTTCTGTCTCTAATCTTTTCCTCTCAATCACAAGACCCACAGTGTCTGCATATCTCTGAGGAGAATGAGGTATCCTAGCAGGTAGGAGAAACATCTGTTCAGGCAAAGAAATGGGAAAGCATCAGTGTTAGGAGGTCTTTGTTTCATGTATTGTCCTTCTCCTGTCCCCAGCCTGCAAAGTCCTCTGTTCACTGCCCCCACTTTCCCCTTGCTGCTTGTTGATCTGTGCTGCTCCTTTACAGCTGCATTCAATTTGGTACCAACAGCCAAGCAGATACTGCTTTTTGCTTTCTCAGTGAATGATGACCGTTGATTCAGCAATGAGCATTGCTTTTATTGCAGTGAGGTGCTCTCCTCCCAGATTGATCGTCATTGCTAGACAAAATTAAAATGAAAATCTAACCAGTTACTCTATCTGGAATCTATAAATTTACTGCAGTTTCTCAGTAGCAGAAATGGAAATAAAAAGCAAGTTTGTTGTCAGCTCAAGAAGATTTCTAAAGTAATCGTTCACATGTGTCCCTCCAACACAGTGAGACCTGTGATTGCATGATGAGGACTGGTATTCTCCAGAATTAATTAACAAATATGAGGGGCTACTTACTCATGCAAGTGACAGAGAATAGGCGACATTTGGCTGAGAGAAACCTATTACTGAAGTTTGAAAATAAATCTAACAGCTATTTGACTATGTAGGAAGGTGGTAAGCCTGTGCTGTTCTCGATTGCTACAGATTTTTAGCTGAGTTTGGGCAAGTCATTGCAATTTCTCTGTCTGCAAGGTAGAGCTAATGATAGTGTCTCAGCAGGACTGGTGTCAGCCTTCCCACTAAGGATATCGTGTGCTCCCTCTCATTAATGCTTCTGGTACATGCCCAGATCTCAGACAGATGTACTTCTCAAGTGTGGAGTCTATTACCAGACTCTCCCCATCTATAGGTTTGAAAGCTCGGATCTGTTTCTTCATTGAAAAGGTTGTAAAACTTCTAGTGACATTAAGCTATTGGGTCTAATACATGTCCTTCCCTTTAAAGACTGACCCCACTAGATATAATATTTAATCCTTTCAAAGACTGAATGCAGTTCAAGCTTTTGACAATAATAATGAGTAGCAGTAGTGGCACATCTAATAACTCATAGTAACACCAAGTAAAACACCTAGTCACAAGCTCATTAATAGCACTGAAATCTGTGCTTTAGCAAGTCTGCTACTATATGGAAAAACATCTGAATAAAGGTGGGTACAATTTATCCATAAATTGCTCTTTTCAAACTGTTCTGGTATTATGATGGTTGTGAAAGCTAGCTGTGAGGACTAAATAAGAAGGCTGAAAATAGCTGAATCTCTTAACTTTTAAAGTTCTGAGCAGTTTGTTTAATGGAGTGTTTGGGTGGGTGGGCAGTATTTACCTGACAGCGTGTAAGTAAAAGACTGATTCACTTGAATTCACATGGCTGATTCTATGCCATGAAGGGGAATAAGAACTCCTTTCAGTATTTTCTTGACTGTCTAAATGAATATCCCAAATACCCACAGAGATTTTTATCTCTTCCTGAAATCATGAAATGTTGAACAGAGTACTGTAATTTACTGTTAATTGCATGGAATTTGCTATACTGCATTCAAGCTTCTTATCTCTTTTAATTCTGATGCCATCTCTTACACATCAGTGATAAACTGAATTTGAAATACTTCATAAAATACTAATATTACATACCTATGTAAAACAATAACAGAAAAACATCTGTGTTTTACCTCCCCTTCTCGGATGACAATGTCTTTGTGCTTCCCATTTTCAATTATCTTCAAACACATGTCTCCTTTCACTTGGTAAAAAAGCTGAAGGAATAGGAAAATAACAATAGGTCAACTGCTCCAAAGCATTTTGTACTTTATATCCTTTAAAAACAGAATATCTGAACAAATACATTTAATCTGTTTGCAAATACTTAGCAGCTTTTTTTTTTCTAACAATACGTAATAGACTTCCATCATTCATTGCTTTTGAAAATTTTATGAAACATGTATTATTTCCATTATCTGCATATGTATGACAGGCTGTACAAGAGGTCTGTAATTGCTTAAAGAGCTATTCCATGAACACAGTGGAGCTCTGCTCTACTGTCTTTATTCCTGGGGATTATACTTTGTAGGGGTGGGACTTTATGGTTGAGGCATCTGTTAACTATACTGCATATAAAGCTTCATTTCTGTTGTTTTTCAGTTCAGATGTATCAGGGTCTTCACTGTTACATTCAGTCAAATTAAATGCCACTTTTCCAAATAAACTCCAGATATGAATGCCCTTTTTTTTTCTTTTAATAGAGCTTTCTCACGTGGGAATAATTGCCCATTTAGAAGCTGTTCTGCTTTATTTCTGTGGTTACCCTGAAGCCCTGCAACAGCTGCTTCTCTTCCTACTGTGTATGTGAAAGGATTATGTTCTAAGCTTACATAAGGACAGGACCACTGAACCTGTAATTCTGTCTTCAGTGACCTTTCCACGGTTCTGTTTTCAGAGTAGCTTTGCGAGGGCTCAGAGGTGCTCAGACCTGGCCTTGTGTTTCATGGTGGAGCTGTGCTATGATCTGTAAGCAGGTCTCCCATTGACCTGGAAAAAAATGGGCACATTTTGACTTGTTCTGTATAATGACAGGCAATGATACTTCTAAAAGCCAAATTTACTTATCTCGTTCTGCTACTCTCTGCCCAGCTTCTATATACTTTTCATATTCTGTCTGCCATAGCTAGAACCCAAACAGACTAACTCATATAGTTGCTGAAATTCAGGTGAAAATTGCCTGAAATCTGACTCAAAGTTAGAACTACAATGGAAGTTATTTTATCTATAGTCATTCACTGCAATTTTAGCAAAATGGAAATAAAGAGCTGCTGAAATATAAATAGGGGAAAGAAGAAACCACCCAAGTAATATGAAAACCCTGAACCAAACCTTTTCCAACATTAGACAAGCTTAATCAAATTTTTAAATTAGGGTTATTTCTGAAACAGTTTTGAGATATTGATTGATACATGTGTCTGAGAATCTAAGGAATACATTTATGAACGTAAGAATAAATAGTCTACCTTGGGAATGAAACAGCAGAAAGAACTGAAGATGTACTGGAAACAAGCTCACGCTGAGAGCTCTTACATGAGTGGAAAGCTCACCTTGTACCAGGGAGATCACCATGGCTAAATTAAACTCTCATCTAGATGGCCACAGTGCCAGGCTGCTTATCCTCCTTGCGCTCCATTTCCCCATGTTCTTTTCATGTAATTTTCTTGTGTGTTACCGAACAACTGTATAAATGTCATAGTAGCCCTCATTACAGAGCATGTCAGGCAAGGCTAACTGCTCCTTGTACAACATAGCGATTTGAGTGGAGAAATGATCTCTCCTTCATTTCAAAAAAGACTCATCTTATCTAAGAACATAAGATCCTGAATGGATTATCACACAGGCCATTGGTAATATGGCACTGGCAATGCAGAAATTGAAAGATCCTTTTTGAAATGATGATTTTTGGAGTGTTATCTTCCCAATAGCTAGTGAGGGAGCTGTTCCTGAATGCTTGCACAGACATGTTGATGAGGCAAAGAACAACAGGGGGAGAGTTTTGTGCTGCTTGTGACTACAAATCACATGGATAAGCAGCTTTCTGGTAATGGAAGACTGAGGAGGGGAAAGGGGCCATTCACCTCAATAGTAGAGCATCGCAGTCACAAGGAAAGATTCTTAGCACAACACTGAATTTTGAATTAAAAGAATTATTTTGTAGTGGGAAAGGAGGATTGAGGTGGGCTATGCATTGTTGCTTTGTCAATAGGTGTTTTTTTTCTGAATTTAAATACTACCTTTCATTGTAAATTATGGTCTATTCTTTTTTTTTTTTTTTTTTGAAAAATGTCTGAGTGCTTCGGGCATCCATAAATCATCTGATGTCACTGTGATGAATACAAGTGGCAGTAATTACTGAATCTACTGACATGCTTATATTATACCCTGAACTTTTATTGAGGAAACTGTCAACTGTTTAACATCTCTGTGAGATATAGTCCATGCCCATTTCACAGGACAGTTCGCCAATATAGTATTATACTGTCATGCTGATGGAACTTTATTTTTTTTTACTCAGTGCTGACTAAACTTTGTAACCTCTTCCTACTTATTCCCCCCCAAAATCAACACCTGAGTAATGAAGTACTGGTGTGTGTGTGTGTGTCAGTGTGTGTGCTTGATTGTGCCTTGAACTGGATAGCATTGTGTTAAACTGCAATGAAAGGCAGCAGCATCAGTGCTGAATCAGTGTCAAGTCTGTAAAGAGGTATTTCACCCCAATTATGCAGTCTCCAGCATGCATTTCTGGAGAAGATGGGTGAAGATATAGAGAGGTAGGATTTTGCTGTTTCCTTCAGTGGAAGAGTCACTGAAACTGCTTTACTTGATAGGAATTCATTTTACTGGGAAAGCAGAAAGTGTGAATACTACCTACAAAAGATCAGTATCATCCCTGCCATACTAAGGTGGTGGGACCTATATTGCTCTTTCATCCAGGTATGGGTATCCTAGCAGAGTAAAGAAGGAAGCCTGTAGCAGGGGAAGAAAACAATATTTCTGACTGTTTTGCACAGGCCAACTACAATACAAGTCTGTTTTATGTACAGCACTACAGTGTGTGGCTTGCTAATTTAGATCCACCTCTGACATCAAACTCTGCCTAGACAGAGTAGCCCAGAGCTCTGTGAGTGCTTTGTGGCTGAGAGCTTATTCACAGACCTATAAAGATATCTGCAATTTGCAGTGTACTTTGAGTACTGCTTCTGAAAGTGGAATTTGGGATTGCTCAACCACTTCTGGGATTAGGCTCCGACTTGGCATATCCTGGCTTGCATTGCATGTCAGATTAAGTACTAAATTAATATGAAGAGCAAATCAAATTCTGATGTAGGAGTAGAGTCTGCGTGTTCTCCAGACTTCAGCAGTGACTGATCTATACGAGCACAGAAAAACAATTTTCTCCCTTACTCATCACAGGATTTTTCAGCCATCAGAAGTCTGGAAGGCTAACAGATGAGGAAGGCAGAGAAAACTTTTTTTTTCCTGCTCATTTACATGTCACCTGTGAAACATGAACACTAGCCAAGATTTATCCCAATAATTTCATGCAGCAAACTTATTTCTGAACACACAATCTCTTTCTGATGTGGAAAGGTCATCACTCTCATTGTTTTGTAATAGGAGCTTTGTTTCTTATTAAAATATTCAGAGTTTTCACCAGATAAATGTGCTTTTAAAATATAAGGAGCAAAAAAGTTTCTCTTGCTTTGCTGAGACTTGTGTTCTCAATTTTACTCGGGAGATAAGCACTGCAATACCACCTACTGGAACGATTGTCCTAGCTCCTCTTCCCTGCTCCTTAGGCATCCAGTATCCCCGTACAATCTAAAGGGAGAATGAAGTTGCTAGGGGAGTTTCTCCAAAGCATGTTGCCTGGAGAGCGACATAAGCTAGAAGAAGAGGTCAGGCTTCATTTAAGCAGATTTGTCAGAAACTGGAGCCAAGTCCTACTTGTGGTGTATATGTGAGGGGGAGAAAAAGAGAAATCAAAGCTCTGGCTAGGAAACACAGATGAGCTGTGACAGATATGACTTCAAATCTTTATCATTTTTCAGAGCACAACAACTGTATCCCAAGCAGAGAGTGTAAATATGCTAGAAGAAGCTGAAGGGATTGGCCGAGGTGATCGGGGCGGGGGGGTCCATTCTGAGAATCCTCTTTATTGCAGTGTCAGGGCTCCGACCTCTGGGGCTGCATCAGTTTGTCGCTGGCTGTATACACAGGAAACAACCTAGATGCTGAGAGCAGAAACTTCAGGTAAAATGCTTGCAGCACAGTGAGAAGCAAGGCTTTTAAAACCAAGTGTAATATTGTGCCAATGCAAATGTGTTGCAGGTGGTAGATGAAAGGCTGATTTGAATTTCTCTGCATGGAACTGCGCTGTTATACGTAGACTCAACATCAGGTGTGAAGAGAATATGAAATGTTATGAAATTAAAGGCAGCTATCGGAGATCTGTTGTGTTTAAGTGGTGGACTGAAGTGAGTAAAGAGGCAGGAGCCCAACTACTTTTCTGAGTAGCATATCTCACCTTCCCCCAAAGCAGCACATGTCATGCAATAAATAAAATCTGAAATTGATTTTACTATAGTTAAGCTTTGTTATGATCATGGTTTTTATGTGCCATTACCTTCCTCTGAAACAAACAGTTGCCTTCAGCTTTCACTTATCATATAACTTCCCAGAAATAAAGTGAATAAGATGAAATAGCTTTTCCCCCCACTCAGGCTTTGCAAGTAAGCAAAAATGCAGTAAATACATCATGAATTCTGTGAGCTGTGTAAACACATTCACTCTTTGTGTCACAAATGCTATTGTATGATGAAAAGTTCAAGAGACTAAGTTATGTCCAGGACCGGTACCTGGAATGGACCTATGACCCTATAGCCATGAGGGGCTGAGCATCGTGTCAGAGCTGCCATAGAAGCTTTCAGTACTTTGTGCAGGATTCATATAAAAACTTACAAAACTAGATATGTAGCACAAACACTTTCTTTTTAGTGCATATTAAAAAAGTTTTGTCTGTGTAGCTATTTAGATGTTTTTTCACAGCATTTTGCCATGTTTTAACAGAAGATGCATTTCCCAAAGCAATTCAGTTTCACTTTGACTCTATCTGAGTAGATGTTTTTTTTTTGTTGTTATTGCTGTCCTGATGGAGAAGGGAGCAAGTTGGAACTTAACATTTGCATACAGGAAAAAAGAATGAATATGACATAGTGGTAAATTCAAGCCAAAGAATGTGAATGGCTTATATCTTGTAAGGTGCAGCTTAATTTTGTTATTTATAAAATCTGTCTGATGGAAAACAATGTCCTGGGTATGAGACTGCGCTTCTGTGCAGACAGATGACAAATAAGTAGTGAACAGAAAATTAGGAAGGAGCAAAATGTAAAGCTTAGGAAACCCCTGCTTGCTGAGAGCAGGAAAAAAAATGCGTGAGACTAGGCACTGTTTTAGTCTACATGGATGTAGATTCCAAATCAAGTCTCCAGACTCTCTCATAATTAGCCATCAGAACTGATTTTCCCAATACAACTGCATGCCAAAGGTGCCAGCAGAGAACAGCCCAGGAGGAGGAAGAGGAGGATTCTCCTAAACCCTCATCTCTGCATGTGAACCGCTTCCTGCAGTGAACTGCAGTGAACTAGCACATGCCCTAGGACACAGCATAAGTTGTGTGTGATAACAGACATAAAATCATGTCTGAACAGATAATAAACGATCCTAAATTTAACTTTCCTTTCTAAACCAACCCTTTTTGGTATCAGAATACTGGTAGAATAATATCAGCTAAGTTTGCCAAGAGGATTGTGGATTTTTGCATTCATAATTTGGCCAGTTAACAGTATGCCTCTATTTTGGGTTACAAATTATCACTCAGAACTATAAAGGACCTATTTTGAATATATATGTATATATATATTTAAATCCCAAGTCTAATTTAGGAATATGCCCTTTTACTAGGAAACTCTGTCTCACAATTTTTAAATGAAAAACATGGATTTAAAGGATTAATTAGATCACAGGAAGGTGCAAATGTGTCTGATAAAATGCTATGATAAAATCCAACATGGGACTGTATTGTATCTATGTAAAATCAGACAAAATTGGCCCATTTAATATTGCAAATTCTCCTATGTTATGGGGGTACAAATGGGATCTGTCATGGGAATTCTACTTTCCATTTTTGATCACTAAGTAATTGTTGGAAAATTGCTATGTAAAAGAAAATCTTAGGTATCAATACATCTTCAATCTAGTTGAATTAGCAATGATTTACTATACTGTTGCATATTGATATAAATTATGCTTTCATAGATATGGCTAAATTTTGTACTGTTTTAAAGTCATAAAACAGATTTAGGCTTATTAAAGGTGGGCCAAATTCTTCTCCAACACACGATCATCTTGCAGAGAAAAAAAATCTGCTGTAAATGATATTCATCTGATCTTCATTTTAAAGGAAGAAGAAGAGAAGACAAATTTTTAAAATGAAACAGGATAGGAATTGATCAGGGACCAAGGACAATCCAGCATGAACTGGGAGGGAGAGAAAAGATTGTAAAGAAGAGAAATAAATATAAATAATAGTATAAATATGTTGTGTTCATATACCTTCTAGTGGAAGGTATCTCAGCCCATGGCAGGGGGGTTGGAACCAGGTGATCCTTCAGGTCCCTTTCAATCCAAACTGGTCTGTGATTCTATGATATTTAGTATTGTAGTGTAGACTGTTATTCCAGTTAAACTTCAGCTTTTTTTTCCCCCTGTTTTGTTCTTAGTGTATAACTCCTGCATATTCTTCAGAGCAAGAAAATAAATTAATTGTATAAAAACAAAAAGTTTAAGTTGCAGGAAAAAGATGATTTGGACTCATTCACTTCCATATCTACCTTCATTTTATGCTTGGACAAACATTAATGTCATTGACCTTAACAAAATTCACTTGCCCCTTGCTAATCTAACATATAACACTTAACAATATGCCATAACAGCACTGTATAGATGTGATATTCTTTTCAGTGCTTTCTGAGCAGTCATGCTACAGATGTGGTTAATCCTTTTCCAAGGACAAAATTATGTTGATGAAACCACATTTTGTTTTCCCCAACTAAGTATCTCTGGAATTTCCTTGTTAAATGCATGCTGGATGCTAAATTCTTCTTGTTAGCAACAACCACGTCGTACTGCGCTGCCCTGAGATCTGCCCTGCCTGCTTCCCACCCCAAGCAACCTGCCAGCACGGTGCTGCTGACAAGAAGGGACATCACTGAGCAAGGTGGGTATCCTGCTATCTTACCAGACATGGCTGTGCCCACAGCCAAGGGTGGGCTGTGAGACCGCTGCAGCAATGCAAAGCAGGTACGAGTCAGACAGGGATAAGGTAGCAACCGCTCTTTCAGAACAGTATAGTTGTAATGACTACAGACACCCGTATCGCACAACTATAACAGAAAATGAATAAGGTTTCTGTGAAATGATTGGGTTGTTTTTGTGAGAAGTGACTCAGTAGTAAGTGAAGACAAATTTTTGTTTCTTTTAAAAAGAAGTAATTATTGAACTTGACTCACTTCTTAGAAGTATAGAGATGCTTAGGCTTGGGTTTCCAAAGGTATTTAAAATTAGGGGGCCAAATTTTATTGTAATTGCATTAAACTAAATTACTCTGAGAAGCAAGGCAAATTGTCTCTCATCCTGAAATCCTTACTGCCAGGCCTCTACTGTCCCCTTTCTCTTGGAGTTCCTTCAGAGCCAGTTGTGGTATCTATGTCCTAGTGCAAGCAGAGAAGTCCCTAGACCTAGTGGACGATTCCATAATAAAAGCAGTAAACAAAACAGATATAAATTGTTAACATTTTGATGGGTTTCTACTCTTTCTTCCTATATTCTGCATTTGGCCCAATGGCTACTCACAACTCAAAGCAGTAGAAGGGCTTTCTTTTGATACAGAAGAAGTGCAGAGAAGGGGATTGATTTGAAAAATATTCAGAGATTCTATTCTTACAGAATCATAGGATAGCCCGAGTTGGAAGGGACCCACAAGGATCATGGAGACCAACTCCTGCTTCCACACAGGATCACCCAAAAATCAAACCATGTGTCTGAGAGCGTTGTCCAAACACATCTTGAACTCCAGCAGGCTCAGTGCTGTGACCACTGCCCTGGGGAGCCTGTTCCAGTGCCCGACCACCCTCTCGGTGAAGAACCTTTTCCTAACGCCGAGCCTGACCCTCCCCTGTCACAGCTCCATGCTGTTCCCTTGGGTCCTGTCGCTGTCACCAGAGAGCAGAGATCGGCGCCTGCCCCTCCGCTCCCCTCGTGAGGAAGCTGCAGGCCGCCATGAGGCCTCCTCTCAGTCTCCTCTTCTCTGGGCTGAACAAACCAAGTGACCTCAGCTGCTTCTAATTTGTCTTGCCTTCCAGACCCTTCACCATATTTGCGGCCCTCCTTTGGACACTCTTGAATAGTTTTATGTCCTTCTTGTATTGTGGCACCCAAAACTGCACACAGTGCTCAAGGTGAGGCCGCAGCAGCCCAGAGCAGAGCGGGACAATCCCTTCCCTTGACCGGCTAGCAATGCCGTGCCTGATGCACCCCAGGGTACGGTTGGCCCTCCTGGCTGCCAGGGCACACTGCTGGCTCATATTCAACTTGCCAGCAACCAGAACCCCCAGATCTCTTTCTGTGGCAAAAGATAATATTCTGCAGGATATTCTTTATCCTTCCAAATCTAAATGAAAGTAGAAAATGCTGGTATTTTTCACAAAGACCATTGGCTTGAAATTATATTTTTTCTGAAAATCATATTGATTTTTGAATTTCAAAATTACTTTTGAAATATAAACTGATCCTCTATAACAAAATATCACTTTAAAAAATCCTTATCTTTGTAAAGTTTCATTCCAAAATGTTGATATGACACATTTTGATGTGTCAGAACATTTTCTCTAGTTTCCTGTTGGAAATGAACTATAGCAAGATAGATCCGATCTCATCACGTTTGTTTTGGTTCAGGTGCATAATTCTGCTTAAGTCTTTGAATAGATCTAGTACAACACCACTGAGCCTGGCATTGCTAATCTGTAGCTTCAAACATAGCTTCATTCTAACCATACAGATCAATTAAAGCAGCAAAATATAAACAACCTATAGGTTACCTCTTCTCCTTCTTCGATATGATAATCCTTCCTTTCATTTGGCCCTCCAACAAACATCACATTCAATTGATGCCGATGCCTAGAAAAGAAAAGTGACATTTTAAAGGTACCTCCACATATGGTGTCCTTTATTTTTTTTATTTTTTTTATTTTATTTTTTATGCTTTGAGGACAATGAGTCAATGAAACAATAGTGAGTGACAAGCAGCATCCAGAATGAGAAAGAAAAGACCTAGATGCATCTCCCCTCTCTGTCACTGGCCTGCTGCATGACTTGAGGCCATCCACTTCCCTCCTGGTGTTTCGGTTCCTCCAGCTATGAAAAGGGGAAGAAGGTACTTACCAACAGTGGAAAGAGCTTTGAACTGTAAAGTCAAAGAATGATATGTAAGAGACAGGAAAAATGTCCTTTCAATGTGATCTGATTAGTTCAAGATTCTGTAACGGTAAAACACTTTTTAAGGTTGAATTCGCAGAATTACTAGAGATTCTGATGGTAGGAATTATCAGATAATTTCTCTTCTATTTATACCAGTTTTGCTAAGGTGGAACAACATTACAATGGTTTCTTTGTGGTTGATTCAGAAAAGGAGATTCAGGTCCTTTATCTTAATTCTGTCCCTTGTAAGAGCCTCAGCAAGCTCTTCTCTCAGCTGTCACAAAGGACAGATATCAACCAATTATCTATCAGTATGCCTATATTAATAAAGAGGTAAGGTAGCAGTTTGCCATTTCCTTTGGGTGGAAAAAAAAAAAAAAAAAAAAACCACTATAAACCAGAACTGTTAACTGTGATTCGAAATTTGTCTTTAAGCTCTCTTTGACGTGTGAGTTGAAGGGCGTTGACCTCTACTTTTCAGTGAGGCAATACTTAAGCTAACTGGAGATCCTAGTAATACAGAACTAGCAGGACTATGCTCCCCTGCAACACGGGCAAGAAATATGTGCCTCTGTGTCAGCACCTCATAAGCCTTAACTGAGAGAACCTGAACTATTCTGAATTTCTGAATGTATATATTTGATCTGCTACTGTTATCATGTTTATTTTGAAGAGCATTTAAATGCTAAAGAGCACCACAGTAAGGATTAGTAAAGCAGAAGTAACAATAGTGATAAACCATTCCTTGATCAAATTAAAGTCTAAAGAATTAAATTAGATTACAATACTTAAATTGACTATTATCACCATAGGAAGCTGTATACGTTACAGCACCTGGCTTCATGCCAATATCCTAAAATAAGGAACCGAAATCAGAGCTGTTTGTATCAGGCAGATTTAATATTTGTTTTCAAGGGCATGCTGAAATACTTCTGCATTAATGAACCCTTCTACTAAAGAAGGGCAGGAAGACCAAAACAGTAACAACATAGCTAATAATTCATGAAATAAATTCAAATCAACCCTGAAGAATAAGAAAAACAAGATCTATGTGTATCTTGTAGCCTACTTTTAAGATGAATTAATTTTTATAGAAACCCATAGAGTTTGGTTCAAATGATTAATTTTATTAGTTCAAAAAATAAAAGGAAACTATTGCTCTCAAAACCATTGTTCCTTAACTTTTTGTTAAACTGTTTGGCAAATCTAACATTAATTCTGTTACCCTATGGATTTAGCTGAGTTTTGCATAATAAACTGGCAATTCTTGGTTGATTCTTGCTATCATTAACAATTATATAATGGCACCATCAAAAAACTCTATCAAATACAAGCAGGAACTCAAAGAGGTTTGTTTGTCCACACTGCTAAGTAAAGTTGTCCAGTTAATATAATTGCATTGAGATGAGAAAAATCATAAGAAAGAAAAGGAGGTTCAGTTAAGACCATCTGGGAAACAGTTAATGAAATTTCAGTATCATAAAGGTTACAGGAGTGTGGAAATTACTTGATTGCATTATTTTTAGAATGAGCTGCTAATCAATGGCCTATTAAGTTTTACATACTCTTATATTTCTCTTCTTAATCACATAAAGAAAATGTGACCAGCAGGCAACCTTTTAAAAATGTCTCAAGACCATGAAGAATGAGATACTCCATGACCATAATGAGGTCTCCTTACAGTAAGTATCATATTCTGAACTCAAAGAAGAGCTGTAAAAGTGCCTTAGTGACCCTGTAAAAATCAGCTATCTTAAGGGTTCTGATTTTGCACTAATTGGTCTTTGTTGAGGTTAAAAAGTATTTAAGCTTGCAAGATAGTGTAATTAAAATATATATAATTAAATTGTAGCTCTTACATTGTATTGTTTTCTTGACTCTGGTAAAACTCTAAGCAGATGGTGATTCAGGAATTGAGGTTTTGTTTTGATATCCCAAATAAATACTTAAAACTTTTGATCCTCTCAATTGTATGGAACATAACTGAATAAAAGTCTGAAAGCTGTAACAAATATAGATACGAAAAGTCCTACTGATGTGCTGTAAGACCTAGATTTTAACCATTAATTCTGTTTTGAAACTTAGGATCGTAAGTTACTTAAATTTTTTAAGGTATTTCCCTTCTTGTGATGTAGAAGGCAGTAAGATGATTTCTTTATTAAAAAAAAAAAAAATTTTGGAAATCTATTAGTCACATCTTGGAAAATTGCCTAAATCCTTTTTGGAAAATCCTGAAAAAATGTAGATATCACCAGGAGCAGGTGGTGAGAAACTCAGAATCTATATAGTACATGGCTTTTCTCTCCTCCTCCACAGGCTGAAGCTTCAATGGATTTTTTTTTTTTTTTTTTTTAAATCTATGAAAATTTTATCATGGAAAAAATGTTCCTTGTTTCACTGTGGCTTCTTGCAGCGTTCATGGGAGAGACTCATTGACACTGACTATTTAGGGATCTCTGTAACCTTCTGACCTCTGATAGATCTCATATTTCAGAGTTACTTCAGAATTACACAGAGCTGCTGGTAGGGTGTACAGAATAGTGCAGTAATAACAAAAAGGTTAATCTTACTAATGAAGAATGAAAAACATGAATATTTCACATATTGTAAAATACTAAAACTTTACCACCATTGTTGGTAAGCTTTAGAAATGGCTATGCTTTTATGCTTCCTAAATCCATTCTGAAAAAGAAAGAAATGAAAGCATTCATAGTTTTCTATCATTTCTTATAGATTATCCTTTTCTTATGAAAACCTTTACGTAGAGGGTGTTTTTGGACTAAATATATTATCCTCAACTTCACTGACAGAAGAAATCCTTGGTAACATTAGGACCAGAAGGTGCCACACATTGGACCATTTACAGTGGAATTTGTTCATGGGCTTTGTCACTGACAATATGCATGCTGCGAAGCTGCATAATGCCCACACATTTTTCTCCACATTTTTTTCCACGTTAGCTGGATAATTATTCAGGACACAGTTCATAGTTCTAAGCTGCCAGTCAGTGCCCTGAAACATTGCCTTTTCAGCCTCATGCTGAACAGAGGGTCCTACCCTGCCTTGACAGCTCTGAAATGCCCTGGAAACCTGCTCTTCCAGTGCTCCTCCCCTTCCTTCCTCCGTATCTTTATGTGATATATCCTGCCAGTTTTGATTGCTCCTGCAGATTCGGCTCCTCTGCAACATTGGAATGACCCTCAGCAACTCTAGCAGCTGTTTCAGGTTGTAAGATGGTAGCACGAATCTATTAGCTAAATATTACCATATGTGGATGTGATGCCATCTCCTCAGATTTCTATGAGTTTATTGTCAGAGGGCCTGACGCAACGTCCCTTAGCAGCCTAATTGCCTACAAGAGACTTTGAATGGAGGCAAACATATTGAAGTTGATCTTCACAGCTTCTGCAGAGTTACCACAAAAAGATTTCAGTTACTTCCTGTCCTTCAAATCTGCAGTATGACTGACTGTAGTCTGAGAGGAACTACAGTTCCTTACTAGTCTTTACCAAGTATGCATTTTAGCAGCTTCCTCTTGTAGCTAAGAATATTTATGTATCTAAGAGCGACATTAAAAAAAGCCTTCACTTACTTACATAAGTTTATTGCACACAGGTGGTAAAAAGGCTGCCTTGTTTTCTTCTATCCATTTTCTGACATTTACCAGAGGCTCCATGGTCCACCAGCTATGAAACTTTTGACGAAGATGTTAAAGTTTGCATAATGCTTGTTCCGTGAGCAAACTGCGTGTGACTCCATCCCCACAGCTCAGGGATTGGTTGGTAGAAGAGGTGTCTTCAGGCTTGAGTGTCAAAGGGGACAGGTCCATCAGCCAAAGGTTACTTCGTAAAGAGTGCTAGCGCTCCAGCAGCTTAGCTAATAATTGACGGCTGTTTTTAAAAATTTCTTTTCATCTGGGACTCATTCTGCCCACAGGAGGTTGCTTAATTCCCTTTACTGCATCATCTGCAGTGTGTATGTTACCTCTCTACAGAAACTGCCTCATTACATAGAGTTATGAAAACTTGGGTGTGCGCACCCTTTAATATAGAAATAGCAGGTTTCAAAGCTGAATGCAAGTTGAGAGCTGTTGCTCAAAGTTTAGTTACATGTATATATATAAAATACATATAAGATGTATTTTGATACATACTTAAATATCTATGTGTTTCGGGCATGATAATAGCCCTATTTCTTTTTTCCACCTCCCCTCAAGCTTCTTAGGCTGAATGATTGGGGGTGTGATTGAAAATACCAGGAACTACTTCTGCCAAATAACAAAAATAAAGACGTCTCTTGCATTAGTAAGACCAAAAGCAGCTGTTCATAAATGCTCATTTTAATTTGTCCCACTCTTTGCCAGGGTTGTGGCAGGCCTTGCTGGAGAGCTGAATGCCATTCTGTGATGCCCTTCGGGAAAATGAACATGCTGTCATCAAATTAGCAGGCAAACAAGAAATGGAGAATTATCAGGCATTCC
Source organism: Anseranas semipalmata (assembly GCA_013399115.1). Classification (NCBI taxonomy): domain Eukaryota; kingdom Metazoa; phylum Chordata; class Aves; order Anseriformes; family Anseranatidae; genus Anseranas; species Anseranas semipalmata. The sequence goes on from VXAA01001429.1 coordinate 527,655, forward strand.
TGGTCTGTATTAGTCTTTATTCCTTCACTAGTTTCTTTTCCACGTCTATGTAGTTCCTACCAGATTGATCACCGTTCTCCGCTCCACCCCCACTTTTAATAACCAAATGTATAAACGTTTCTTTTCAAACTTGGCATACATGAAATGGGTGGTTGACAAAAAAAAAAAAAAAGTCATTACAAAATGTCAGAGCTTTTCAATTGCTCTTGAGATAGCTTAGTCTTCCAACTACATCTATACTGTGCTTAGTGTGTCAGTGTGCATGGGTATAAGGGTATAATATGATTTGTTTCAAAGTGAGCTTATATCCCCCGTGACTTGTACATATGGGCTGTGCAGCTTCTGGATCGATGAGTCAGGATGCTGGAACAGTACAAACTGGGGCGTTCTTTAGCTTATACCATTATAATATTCCTATGGAAAAAAAAAAAAAAGCAATGGAGTGTGAGTTGAAACTAATACTGTACTCTTATTTCAGTAAGTGTGAGGGTGACTCTCTGCTTTACCTTCATCTCTACTACTTCCTCGCAATTTAATTTAAACTACTTACATAATCGATCCAAAAAACTCCATTTATTTTGGGATACAAAGATCCACACGGGGATTACAGTTCTGCTATATTAGTACAATCACAATGGTATTGGCAATACTTTCCTCTGAAATAAGCCCAAAGTACATATTATTTCACTCAATTATACATAATAATAAAAAAGTAACATTATTTATTTAGCACATGAAATTTCTACCATCAGAATGACTGTGGTGAGACACCACTGCATAGCAAAGTCATTAGGCCTGGTTTTGGACCTACAGACAGGAACATTTTGGTGCTTTTTGTACTGTAGGCTGCTGGCACGCTATTTAGCTGTGAAGGAAAGCAATCTTCCATTTAAAATGCACTTTCACTGAGAGGATTGTGACCCAGCCAGAACTGAAGACTCTTTTAATGACAATGGTTTTGTAAAGCTCTACCTCATCATTAGTAACAGGTATTGAAGAGCAGGACTCCATTTGTCAGGCTTGAAAACCAAGAGATTGTCCAAATTCACAGCAGGAAAAAACCACAGATCCTGGACTTGATAGAGCTGATATTAATGTGCAAGTTTTAACTGTGGGGTTATCCTGTCTCAACCCCCTGCTCTCATCCCTAGTCCCTGCTTTTTTTCCCACCAGGCAGAATACAAGGTACTATTACCTGCAGAGAAAACTATCTCAGTCACAGGCTGATAAATCCATTTTATGGATGGAGTGAGGCATGGAAAAAAACAACTAGATAGAACCACTCAGGGAGGACACCAATGAAGTTCACTTATAAAATTCACCATTACTGGGAAGCTGAGGCTACTGTCACAGAGTAGTACTTTCTGCAACCTTCTGAGATCAGTACATTTTGAAAAAGCCATTTAATGGGCTCTCCATGTGTGCAGCAGGTATAAGGGAACATTGCTTTTTTTGAAGAGGGATAAGAAATGGTCTGTGCAGCCTGGAAGTAGTGGGCCATGAAACCCTATTTCTGTGAAGCGTATTGGAGGGGCAAAGACAAGAATGAGTGCTGCAGTCTCTCTGAGCTTCAAATAAGTACATACACCTTGTGACCTGACGGGGAACCTGTATTTTTCATGCTAGCCTGCTTTGCAGTGGCCCTTCACATCCATCAAAGTCTGTTCCAGAAGCTCAGATTGCCACATCTGCTTTCCGCTCAGATCCTTCCCTGAGGTAGGGGAGGCAAAGGCTCTAGGTTTGTCAGCTTTTGCTGACAGAGAAGCACAAGACTACTGAAGCACAAAACTGCTCCACAAAAATAAGTGTTGTGGGTTCAGGGAAAATTATTAGTGGAAAAAAACACCTGAACACGCTTCCTTTTTATTTTTATTTTTATTTTTAGACCAATTTTGTGCTTGTTTTGTTATAAAACATTCTTAGAAAACAAATATAAATGAAGTACTTATTTTTTTTAAAAATGAAAACATTATTTATATAATTATTTATATTAAAAATGCATAATTGGTGGAAATAAAAATTCAGGTCGGTAGCAAACCTACTACATGAGTATAGTTATGTTCCCACCTACAGGCTAATTTACGTGGCCAAGTTTTCACTCTTCTATTCATAAACATACTATCAATGGCCTCAGCTTTGGTGGGGACAAATGTAAGAGACAAGTGGATCACATAGCACAGTAGAAGAGTTAAAGATCCCACAAAATCTACTAGGATCTGTACTATTGACATCACTATTATGAGAAGGCTGATTAAAATACAACAGCAGTGATTATCATTTATATAAATATCAAAAGCACATTCACTGAGTCCTCCTCCCTCTTGCCTGACTCTAAGGCTGAAGCTGCAATAAAGAACTTGTCTGTATGTTCATAGCTTCAGCTTTGATTCTTCCTGACAATTTTTTATTTGCCAAAAAAGCACCTGTTTGGATGAGATTATATTCACAGCAATCTTTGCACAGCATAGTATATTTATTTGCTAGTGTAGTGATGCACTGGTAAGGATAATGAAGGCAGCTGCAGTTTTCTGGTATGCCAGCTAAACCTATGCGATGATGTAAAATTGCTCTAAGAAATGAAGTGACAGCAGTTTTCTCTCTGTAGTCACCTTCATCAAGGGTCAGCTACAGCAAATGTTACTTCACCTGTCAATGGTACATACTACTGAACCATATTCTAAGTAGTGCCCACAGTCATAGTACCAGCAGCAAGACAGCTGTCTTGACAAGTGAGAAGCTTCCTATCTCCACCCAGAACAGTCTCAAAAGGTTTCAGCTCACTTATGAATCAGAGGTAGAGGGAGGAGGTAATGAAGTCGCACACAGCTGCCACCCAATCTTGGCAATCATTGCTATCTAGTTAACACTGGCCGAGTACCTGTCCCCTGCTGCTGGGCCATTAATATTTCAGTTTAGAGGCCACGGAAATCCAAGCGCCGTGTGGCACTGTAGAATCACCCACTCTGTAATGACAGCTCCAGAGCTTGTTGCTTTGCCCACAATAAAGATGTGGAAAGCAGAATGCTTTCTGGTAATTATGTCAGTAACCCAGCAGAGCTGTCTCAGTTCCAGGAAAGTAAATATGGTGACAGTGCTTAATGATGGCAGGAAAAATAGAAAGGGTACGTCCTTGTCTCAACTGTGTAACAGTACTTGAACATTACGCGGGTTTAAATGTCTGCTGATGCCAATTCTGTTCACCATCTTCCTGCCACTCAGAGATAATGGCAGTGACAGAGCTGACTGCAGAGTAAATACACGTTGGCAGCATACTTATCAACATACACACGCATAAGGCTGTGTTTTTTCTTAATAACTGTTTCTCAGCAAGTAATACATCATATGTATACATTGTGTTGTATGTTTAAGTAATGGTTGTCTTTTACATCTATTCAACATTTTCATAGAGTACCTGGTTCCATCCTTGAATGTTAGCAAACAGCGAGCCAAACCCCTGAAACGGGCAGTTTAGAAGCTGTGTATCTGGTGTATTACAGATGCTCTGTGCTGTACTTGGGCTACAGTAAATGTACAGCACGATCCCAGTGAACAGGTAAAGCAAGCCCCGGTACTTGTGGTTACTGCTACTGAACAGACATCACTTCACCCTATCCCTTTTAAGCGGTGCAGCTCGGTTTGCAAGTTTCGGGGCACCCGGGCCCTGTCACGGTGCCGGCACCCAGGAGGCTGCCCCGCGCCCGGCCCGGCCCGCGGCGGTGAGGCTCCGCCCGCGCCGCGGAGGGGCCGGGCTCTNCGCGCCGCCGGCAGCAGCCGGGAACGACGGGGGCGCGGCACCGGTTGGGAGCCGGGGCACGGCGAGGCCGCTACACGGCGAGGCCGCTACACGGCGGGCGTCCCGCCGCCCTTCCCCCGCCCGCGCCCGGCGAGCGCTTGATAAAGCGTTCGGGAGGAGTTGGTGTCAGGGCTCCAGTGGCGCAATCGGTTAGCGCGCGGTACTTATACAGCAGTACTAAAGCCGAGCAATGCCGAGGTTGTGAGTTCGAGCCTCACCTGGAGCACACAGCTTTTTGGGAAGGAAGAAGGGTTTTTTTGGGACTGCTCCGGAGGAAGAGGCGGGGAAACTCGAAAGTTCACGGAAAAATTATGCGTGGGCCCTGCCGTGCCTGCAGGGCCGGGGAGGTGTTGGCGCACATGGGGGGGGCGGCTGCTTGCAGCTCGGCTTGTACGGGAAACGTGATGATGGTGGTCACACGGAAACAAGGAAGGGTTTTTTTTTTAAAGGTTGCATCTGTACTCTTGGTTTTATGGAAACACGCTGAGGTGTTCAGAGTAACTTTTTAGTGTGGAATAGTTAATGCTTTCCTGGTAAGAGCAGCATGTGTCACCCTGCAGGAAATAAAGGGTTATTTTATTGTATGTTATTTAACACAGTGTAAATAAATATTGACTGGTGGTGTGACTACAACCGAAGAGTAACAAAATCTCCCTTACTTTGCTTCCTTCAGCAGTGATATTCATTGTAACCAGTCATTACTATGGTAATGTTTTGCGAATGTTTTCCTTCTCTTCCAGAGAAGGAAGGAAAAGCATTCACATAATTTTAGATCTACTTTCATAACTGGAGAGGTGGCAGGGCCACAGAAAAAGGGCCATTTCCAGGAAGAGAAAGTTGAGGTGTTCTGGCCCAGATCTTGTAAACGTGCACGTCAACATCTAATCTCCTATTGCAGCAGTGCAGTTCATACTAAAACGTGCTGAGAGAACGTCAGGATCATGCAGCCAGAGGCATCGCCATTGCCCAGATCAGCCCATTAGTGTGTGTACTGCAGGTTAACTCCGTGATGTACCACTTCTAATTTCAGATTCTTAGTTATCACATCTTCCCTATTCTAGTGACCACCTTGTCCCCTCTGAGTTTTACAGGAACTTTGCCACTGATTTCAGTGACAGTACGCTCATGCCTGAAGTGTGTGCCATATCAGTGTAATGAGGTCCAAATAAAGATCTGTACTATATCAAAGTGTAAATACAATTCATCTTTTTTTTTTTTTCTTTTTCTTCTGTGAGTTTCATGTGTTCTCTTTCATGCATGACTACCACATCAAAATGCTGGGGAGTAAAGACAGTATGGAGCAATATTTGCAGAGGTATTAGAAACAGTAAAAAATGAAAATGCTATTTTTGTGCAATTGAAAGAAAAAATAGCAGAAAGCCTGTTGCTTGTGATTGCAGAGGGAATCCATTCCCCAGTCTAGACCCATTTTTTTTTTTTTTTTGAGAAATTGGGGAAAACACTGCTTCCTCCTCTCACCTTCCTGCTTGTCTTTGTTTTCAGGCACACGTGGTGGCTTGTGCTCTCCCTGACTGACAGGGAGCCCTGTGTTTGTAATTGGGGTTTGGGTTTGGTTTGCTGGGGGTGATTGCACAACTTTTGCCACATATGAGGAGCACAAAACGGATGCTGTTTGCTGCATGCATAGCAGTGATCCAGCGTGTCTGCAACTTGCTTCTGCCACACCAGAGAGCAGCAGGACAAGCAGTGAGAGTTGCACAGTGCTGTAGCCTCCTTCACAAGGCCTTCCTCATCCTCTCAAACCTACCTTGGCTCTTATTCTCTCTCCAAAGTGATTTTTGTCTTGCCTCTGAAAAAAAGACCAAAATTGCCCTGTGAGCAACACCCATTAGCATTCCTGCAGCGGAGGCCTACACTCCTGATTGACTCCATTCCTTAACACCTGAGAGGAACAGCCTGAGACAGGGATTTCACACTGAAAATCACGCGACATTAAGACAACTAAAGGGGAATTTACTAGGCTTACACAATGAAAGAATGTTTTTTATCTGTATGGAGTGGCTGTTTATGAAATAAAGTGAACAGAACTGCTACAAAAGTGTGAGTGCATGCTGACGGAGGCAGGGCTGTGAGATAAGATAAATTAAAGCACCTGGGGTAGTATAGCTCATTATGGCCTTGGCCATGGACACCTGGGCTGGGGTGGTGCTGGGGCCTTCTTCTGCCCTGGTGTGTGGAGAAGCCTCACAGGCCCTGAGGAGGAAGGGTGCCATTTTGGAGCTGGGGTTGGTGAGTTTGTGTTTTCTTTGCTTACCTGGGGGGCTGCTGGGGGCTTGGGCAGTCCCTATGTGTTGCTGGGGGTATCCCTGGGAGGGAGGATTTCTCCTCATGGACACTGTGGTGGTTGTTCCATGCTGTCCTGTTTACCTAGGAATGTACATCTTATAGCCTATACTGTGTATATATATATATTTTATTTCTTCTTTAATATGTCTGGTGTGAATATCATGCTTGCAGGCCTGTAGCCCCCTAGCTTCTCTGAAATCCTTCTAGAGTCCCTCTTTTTAAACTTCTTGTTGCTCTTCATTCAATATCATGTATGGACTGTGGTTACTCTGCAGTATTTTTCTGGCTGCCTTGAGTTCCCACAGACTGTGGAAAGAAAGAAGGCTTGCTTTATAGGTACATAGAAAAACTTTATACACCTGTTACTTATTGCCAAGGGGAGAATTTACAAAGATCTAGCTATTGTGTGGCTTTGGAGAATAAATAATAATTAGTTTAGGGAGCAGGCTTTATGTGTTTGCATGATAACTTCTCACATGGGGAATCCCACTGGAATGGGAGATGCAGGATATAGGAGAAGGAAAGGTAGGGTTTTTGCACAGGCTTACTCACGATACCCCTTCCTGACATTTATTTCTAAAAGTGGCAACTCCTGTTTCTCATATGTTCTAGTTCTGATCTTTGTGAGGCTCTTTTAAGTGTTTGCTTAACTCAGTTTATTTGAATGTATCAGTCTTGAACTTTCCACAGTATTTGGTTTTGTATGTTCTAAAAAATGCCTGTAAAAGCTTGTGATAAAAGACCTGGCCCACTTAATTGTTTTGAAACCAAAGTAATAAATATTTTAGTCTTAACTTAAAATATATATATTAAATACCAAATAGGAGCATTCTTTTCTTAACTTTTCCGATAGATGGCACTGTGATCCCACAGAGTGAAAAAGAAAACCAAAGTAAAGCATTCCCAGACATCCTAAAAATAGAACTCACTTGCCAAATGTTTCGTTGTGCACAGCAGAGAACAATAGGCAAAAATTCCAAGGGTTGCTTAGAAAACAAAGTCAACTAGAGGTATAGATTTGTTGGTGCTTTTTTTTTTGTCTTTTTGTTTTGTTTTCATGTGCAACATCTTGAAGACCTTTCTGAAATTAGAAATCTGTTGATTAGTTGTGTGTGAAGTAACAGAGGAGCATGGGATGCGTCACATTTTTTTAAAGTCTATATGAATTCAGTACTGTTTCAAAGTGCCGGCATAGCAGGCCAGCTTAGATTCTCTCCAACAAACTTGTTCAAGAAGAGCTGCTGTTTGAGGCTTTCTTGCAGCGCTGCCTACAGTCCACACAACTGCTGCCTATGCTGTGGATGTATTAGACTAGGAACAAAGTGTAGATGCTTGCAAACCAACGGGAAGGACTTGTTTAACCCAAATATTAATATGTGGTAGAGGAGAACAATAATGAAGGGTGGGTGTCTGTGTGTCAAATGGTCACATGAAAGCTTCCTTGGTGATGAGAACAGCTGAAAGATGAAGGGGGTAGTTGGGCTCATAGGGGCTGAGAGAAGGAAGAGAAATGAGGAAAAACTTGTAAAATTGCCCAGTAGAAAAGGTCAGAAAGAGAAAGAATTTAACTATAGCTCTCTGAACCCCGGGAAGTGGATGTTACAAAGAGGGAAAAAGAACAATAGGACAAAGGGGAAGGGGACAAAAAAAGGGAAAGGAGGAGGGAACTTTTTTTTTTTTTTTTTGCTTGATCAAAGGGTGATCACAAGAGGCAGTTTTTCTTCTCTCTGTGTTTTGAGTAGTTAGTTTAGTGTTTTAGTGTGCCAATGTAAGGGACCCCTTGGCTCTCTAGGGATTAGAGCTGGTGTTGGAAGGGCTGGAGAGCTCAGCTTTCTGGTTTGGAAAAGGAAGGAAGTGGACAATCAGCACTGGTGTTTGTGCCCATGTAATTTTCTTGCTTATGCTGAGTTTTCTGTGTTAGGTTATGCTTTTAAGGTGGAAAAAGACTCCTGGTTTCCTCAAATAGTTTTGGTGTAGCCTAAATATTTGAAACCTTGGAAAAGGCTCAAAACCCAGCAAGACAAACTAAACCAGACCCAGAGAGAGAACAAGCTGGGGAAGTGGCTGAAATGGCAGGGGATAGTCAGTCTGGAATTAAAAACGCTGGCAGAGGCATGCTCCCTTGAAGGAGGGAATCGAGCCTGTACTGTCTGCTTTAGTTGAGAGGTCCTTATTTGTGGGACAGCTGATTTAGGTTATTGCTAGGAAATGCACAAATTAGACCTATGAAGATTGTTGGGGAGGGAAGCAATGGTTTTTAAAGGTTTATCTTCTGGGGAAAAAAAAAAAATACCTGAGGCATTGTGCTGCAGGTCATGTAGGTAGGCGGTGTAACTTGGAGACTTAGATGTTTTTCAGTTTTTGTGAAGAGAGGCTGTCAAATTGATCACAAACATGAAAAACTAAAATTATTTGCAAGGTAGAGGATAGGAAAACTCTGACTTCATTGCTTGCATTTGCTTTCCATATATCCTAGCCATTTGAATGAGGATTAGAGTTGGTTAACTATAATGCTTAATTTTAAGTACTGTTCACACACAGTTTGAAAGAAGAATTTAAGGAAGGACATGCATCTATCTTTGAGGAGCATCACATCAGACTTGTTCCAGCAAGGATGAAGCCCAGTTAATATTAAAAAGCTTTTAGTAATTCAACATTACGTAGGTTTGCTCATGAACTGTATCCTGGAAAGTGTATCTGCGGCTCTTGTGTAAACTCGTATACTGTTGCAGCAAGCTAAAAACATCTTGCAAATGAAATTATGCCCACCTCATTTAGGGTTCGGGGGGGTTGTAGGAAACTGGTGCTGGATCCAAGGGTGCCTTCAGCCGAGGGGAGTGGCAGGTGTCTCTCTGCTAAGTGCCCAGACCCGAGGCTAGGGTTTTGCCTTGTGTGTGCCGAGGGCCTCTCTGCCTCTCTCCCCACCGGCCTTGCTCTGCCTCACCTTGCCCCTCGCAGGGGGGCTCAGCCTCAGCAGGAGAGGGGTGCCTTGCAGCTGGCAACGCTGGGGGAGAGCAGGAAGCACCCATGCAGCTCGTTTCCCTGTACGCCCGCTGCCTGCTGAGGGGCTCCGACTTGTCTCCCACTTCGGGCAATAGTTGTAAAGGTTTTGTACTGCAAGGCAAGATCCACACCAGCCACCTTGCCTCGGTGCAAGTCTACTTACTTCTAAACATCTGGGTGTTGCAAAGAGTCTTTTTATTGCAAGTGTAATGTATTGAAGTGTTCTTGCGCGTGTGGTTACTCTGAGACTTGGAAAATCAGTATTTGCAACTCCTGCTTTCTTTCTGCTGTTTCTTGTCCCTGTGCATTAGGCTCAGTGTTGGTACTTCCCCCTCCCCTTCCAGTTAACTTCATTAACCACTGCTGAAGAATGTTGTCTTGCCTAAGAGCTGTGTGGCTCCCTTGTGTGCTGCTGGGTACCCCAGAGCTCCCTAGCTGGGGCTTACTGCTGCTCTGAGGCAAGTGTAAAAACTGAGCAGATGGCTTGCACACTGTTGCGTGTGCAAATTGCCGGTCTGTGGGGATGCGGGTAGCTTCACTTTTCAGGCAAGTAAAGCTTGAAAGTCTTGTGAGATGGTCAGATGTAAAGTCCTCTTAAATGATGTTTGGGCACCTCAACATTCTCCTGTGGATTTCTGAATGCTGGGGAGCATTCAAGCTGTAGGCTGTCATCTAAATGCCTCTGAAAGTAAAGATCAAGCTGTCAAGGAATCAAGATTGGTGACTGTTCTTGAAATGTAGTATTAGAGAATAATACAGATGGGTACGTTTTCACTATGTCAGTGAATTTGCCTCATGCTGTATGATAGGATAAATTTTGGCCCAAAGTAATGGGAAGCTTATGTCTGGCTGCAAGGAAACCAGGAATTTCATGGGGCTTTAAAGTATGACCCACTGCATTATTCAGTATGTGTGATTTTTGGCATGATTCAGCAGTAAATACTGGTTGAAAACAGAAGCAGAAATTATAGGGTAAATAATTCAGGCCAAAGAGAGGCCTCCGCTTATGCATGCATAGTAAAGGAAATAGAAGTACAGCCACAAAATAGAATTGCTGGGAAGAAGAGCGGCAGTTTGGAACATATGAATTTACCATTTGCTAAAACTGTGGAAACAATCCTCTGAGGTGACACCTGAAGTCAGGAGGGCGTAATCAACTCCTCTGTATGCATATGTGAACGCTAACCAGTAAATCACATGAAGACTGCTGTACTTGACAGGCATCATTTTGGAGGGGACTTCCTGTACTGCAGCCACTGGGTTGGAGGGTATAATCAGCATAATACTCCTTTGGTAGATGATATGATAAACATCTGTGACTTGACTCTTTAAAATCTTTATCTTTTTGGAAAGAGTTGGCCATTGGGCTGGATATGTCGTACTGTGTATGAAGAGCACTTCTTTATACTAAATTGTTTTTCTTGTCTGTCACTTTGCATTTTATTTAGTGTTTAAGTAGATAGATAGCTTTGGTCACTGACCTAGGGTGGTGCTCGTCTCTTTCTACATACATAGAGAGCTACCTAAACTATGTGCTTGCATATGATGATGCTTTGTGTTTAGGCAAAAAAAAAAAAAAAAAAGCCAATAGATAGAAGTGATAGAAGTGTTTGGCTAGCACTGTGGCTGAGTGACGTGGGTTCAGTTTGCTTCATTTAGAATGGGAAGGACCTTCAGAAATCCACAGGACCCTTGTGCAAGTGAGGTGCAACTTAAGGCAAATAGAAGAATGAACTGTTAGCACAGTAACTTCTCTAGCTTGGGTATATTTTAGTAGCTCTTGGAGCTTAGATTGCCTTGGCTTAAATTGTACCAGTCTTTTCACAACAGGGAGGGTTATCACTGGGGTGTGACATCTGTGGAGCCGTGGGTTGAGGAGAACAGCTAGCAGTGTTGATCAGATGTGACCCGTGGTGAGCCGCTGCTTCAAGATTGCTTCCTTGCACAGTGTGATAATTGGAAGACTATAGTTCCTTGATGTCTCCAATGAATTCTGGTTTGAAATACAAATCTGACTGTATTTAACTTTTACATGGAATATTTCTACTTATTAAGTTGCTTGTTTTCTCTGGAAGCTAATCCATCAGATAATAGGGTGAAAATTCCTGTAGCTTACTCCGCTAAATGACTGCTGGACAATGTAAAAAAAGTAGGGTTTAAGGGTCAATTTGGAAAGTAACTTAGATCAGAAGTTTCCAATAACAGTTGTGGTTTGGATATAGTTGAAAAAAGAACAGTGCATCTAAATTCAATTGTACTTGCATTGGCAGAGTAATAATCTTAGAGTAGATGTGAACAATACACGTTGGAGACTAACAAGCCATATCCTCAAAGAAAATTATAACTGATAGAGACAGACTGGGGAGGAAAAACTGGTAGTGATTACAAGCGATGAAAGTGCTGGTCCTGGCTGTCCCACTCAATAAATAATCTTAAAGGGGTATTAGCAGCATTAGCAGTAGCAACATTTAACCATCTGGCTTGGCTTCTGTAGGATTTATTTATTTTATTTTTTAAAGTTAGTGGAACTGTATCCATTGAAGTCATAGGCAAACTTGGTACTGCGTTGTCATGTTGGCAGTTCCTTGCGTGCTGTGCATCCTGCGCTTGATTTGCATGTGATCATTTGATTTGATAGGGCAGATGTTTCCGTTAGGTTCATGGACCATTAGTGGTCTGTGAAGTCCCACAAAGTGCTCGCTTCAAGTTATGATGTATTGGTCTAACCATGCTGGTGGTCTGCAAGAAACCTTGAGGTGGCTTCAGACCTAAGAAACTCTGTCCTGTAGCATTGGTGGCTGCAACTCCAAACTTGTCTTGCCCGTTGCACAGCAGACAAAAAAAAAAAAAAAAAAGAAAAAATGCCGTTTCTGTGTCTTGCATAATCAAATCTTGTGTTTTTACTATTTCATTGGCTTGGAATTGTAAACATGAGTGGTGATCTGGCAAAAGCGCTTCTTGTGTATTTACCACACAGATATTTATGAGCTATCCTGAGTACATGAGTCCTTGCTGTAGCTTTGTGTCGCTGTTGACTGTATTTCTAATGTGTTCTGTTTGTGCCTTGCTTTACTGATAAACTATCTTGCTTTTGTGTTTAACAACCTAATGTTCATAAACGATCATTTTAGTGTAAAATGTCAGCTTACTACATCTAATTTCTTTGTTTTTGTTTAATCTTTTCCTAAAATCTGGCTTTCTTCACCCCATAAGCAAATGAAACTAAGGATAAATGTTTTAATCTCTGAGCAGTGTCTTCCCCCCACCCTGCCAGTACTGCTAGAACTAAAACTGCCTTGAAATACGCAGTGATAGTATTTCTTGGTATGCGATTCATCCTGTAATCAAACTGACAGACATCAATGGAGCACTTAGGAGTTTATGCTTGGAATTAAGTCCAGTTAAGTGCTTCTGGAATCTTCTGGTAATTTCCTTTTATCAGTGTAAGTGATGCAGCATGAATCCATCATAATTACTGTGGAGCTGCACCGAATTAGATGTGATTGAGGCTGAATTTTTCCTAAGGATTTTTTTCTTGGGAATGAAAGATGGTAACAGAGAGGCAGGCTGTGTAACATTCATCACTTGCTGAATTTGTTTGCCATCCTGTATATAGAAGAGACCTATTCCTTCTGTTTAGTATTCCCCATTAGATTGCTTACAGTCTGTTCAAAATGAGTTTCAGGTACTATTCTAATGCATCAGTGTTATAATTCTGTTCTTGCTTACTTCAGTGCGAGGCATGGGAAAATCAGACTTGTACTGTTAAGCATCTGTATCTAGTAAACCCATGCATGACTGAAATTTGGTGTACAGTCTCACATCCTCAATTTGTTTACATCAATAGAAATGGAGGTTCATGTTTGCTCAGTTAAGTGGAGTTATTTCAGATTTATACTGGTGAAATGGGAACAAAAATATCTGGCATGCACTTTTAAGTATTGTACTAAGATAAACAAGTCTAAAGAGTTTATCTGAGAAGTGCCAATCAAACATTAGAGAACAGTGCATGAATTGCAGGCTGCTTTATTGGTAATGTTTGTGCAGTACAGACCATGCTAGGAGAGAACTCCGTACATATACCTAAATTTTCTTCCGCAGCTCATCTGGGTCACAGTCGATATGACATTGTGGTGCTTTCACAGACTCATAGGATATTCCGAGTTGGAAAGGGCCCACAAGGATCATGGAGACCAACTCTTGGCTCCACACAGGACCACCCAAAAATCAAACCCTATGTCTGAGAGCATTGTCCAAATGCTTCTTGAGCTCTGGCAGGCTCAGTGCCACGACCGCTGCTCTGGGGAGCCTGTTCTAGTGCCCAACCAATCTTGGTGAAGAACCTTTTCCTGATATCCAGCCTGAAGCTCCCCTGTTGCAGCTCCATGCTGTTCCTTTGGGTCCTGTTGCTGTCACCAGAGAGCAGAGATCAGCGCCTGCCCCTCTGCTCTCCTCGTGAGGAAGCTGCAGGCCGCCATGAGGCCTCCCCTCAGTCTCCTCTTCTCTGGGCTGAACAAACCAAGTGACCTCAGCTGCTCCTCATACGTCTTGCCCTCCAGACCCTTCACCATCTTTGTGGCCCTCCTTTGGACACTCTTGAATAGTTTTATGTCGTTCTTATATTGTGGTGCCCAAAACTGCAGACAGTACTCAAAGTGAGGCCGTACCAGTATCAAAACCTTTGCTGAATCCAAAAAGATCATGTCTTTTGCATTGGTTTCTTTTTTCTTCAACACTCTTTGCTAGATGAGTAACTTTGGTTTGGCTCACAGCTAAAAAATGTTGTCTCTTGGTAAATTGAATATGAATTTTGATAATTATAGCAGGTCACATCCATCCCTTGGAAGAGAAGATAACTTATTATTCTGTGACTGGATGTGTTGAAATAAAATCAATAATATGAACTCTTACGTTTTTTGATAAAGCTGCGCCCAAGGGTGGTGGACCTGGTAAGTGAAACGCCTGCCTAGGCTCCTGGAGGGAATAGTGTCCTCCCTGATGAGCAGTTTCCTCTCTACATAGCCAGAGGAACCTGCAGTCTTGGATGTCCTATTCCAGAGTTGTCACTGTGCATGAAGCGTTAGTTTTAGGTGCCTGCTGCTGACAGGAGGAACCTTCTGCAGGGCTTCAGCGCTGCATTGCACACAGCGTGTGGAAATTTGTGGGGGTTTTAACAAGTGTTGAGTGGCCGTCCCGTTAATGGGAAGTAGAGCTGCTGTCCTTGACTGCAGCTGAACTTGTGTGTGTATGCACAAATGCTTGATCTGAAAATATTTGTGACTTTTTCTCAAGTTGATCAGATTAAATAGATCTAAATAGGTTTGAATGTTCAAAAGCCTATAACTGAGCCTCTGGAAATAGCTATTAGACCATTAAGACAAGCAGTTTTCAGCAGATGGCAGCATTGCACTCTGTAACTTTATTTTTCCAGCAGCAGCTCTGCAACTCTTCACTCTTAGGCTGGTAGGAGGCTGCCAACTAAGAAGTAATCCAAAACCACTTCTAAAATGTTTTGAAATACAGGTCTTAATAGATGATGATAATTAGGTATTGTTACAGACTCAGGCTTTCATATGGAAAATACCAGTGTGCTGCGTAAGACAATACTGTACTAAAAAGCATAGGAGTACACCTAAATCTCTTTTGTTAACTCTTCAAGTAATTGCTTTGAGATAGATGGAGGCTGTTTGATAGAAGTGTTCTTATTTGTAAAAATATTAGCAGTTCTCTTAAAGATGCTAGACTTCAAACTGGAACCATGTGTGTAGAGCTGTAAGTGACTTCCTGCATATTATGTCTTTAAGACTGCATCCCCACTTCTTTAGAAAAAAACTAAACTGACTTTCCCAGTGCTTTTTGTACTATACCTTATAGACAACTTGCATATTGATCATCAGAGTCCATAACTAAGCAGATGTTACCTTGTTAAATGTTGCTGTTTGACAGTGGTCACAGGTTCAGATGCAATATGGAATTTTTGTCTGAGAAATCTGTTAAGGATATTACCTTTGTATACAAAGCATGTGCTTGATTATACATTATAACTGGTCAATTTATAGCAATAATGACAAAATTGGAGAGGTTCCCCACCCCCTTGCTGATTCATGGGTGTTCCAGTGAGAAGGTGAAGGAAACAAAAGCTCTTGCTGCTTCTAAAGGGCTGACTTCACTTTTCTCTTCAGAGAAAAGCTTCTAGTTCCAGGTAGACATCTATTCATGATGAACTACTACATACGTAATCCTAAACTGTGCAAGAGAACTCATTTTTCATGTGCTCTCTTAAGGAGAGCATAGAGCTATTTTTAGGTTTGGCACAAGACACACTTTGAATGGGCCATACTGCAACCAGCGGGCACTGATGTAAATGGCAGGGCAAAACACAAGGCAATAAGAAATGGAAACTAGGGCCAACTAGTGCAACTATTCAGAAAGAGGTTTAAAAACATATCTCTCTTGCAGATTATGCTCCTGAAACTGTTGAGTAGAAGCAAGTATAATGATATAAAAGGAATTAGAGCGGTCTCTTCAGGAGGCTTTTTTGCACCTAACTTCAGAGTTTGGCTTGAGAGTAACTGAAGTGGAGAAACATTCCTCCTTTCCTNAAGTTCAGGCTGAATCATTTGGGTAACGCTCTGGTACAGTTTTGCCTTTTGTCATGCAAGTGAACCACAATCAAAATTACGAAACTATTCTCCTTGTTTTTGCAATCAAAGTAGAGTGCTGCAGGTGCCAGACTATTTTGTGGAGATGAAGTCCTTCAGCTATATGCTGTCAGGATGTGATATTCTGGAACAAATTAAGCATATGCAAATTTCACTTGGGAGAATTTTGAGAATATCAGCAGCATGGGAATTGGGCTACTCTTGTACTAGTCACGCGTCCTGAAAACATGATCTGGCGGTCAGAGCAATCTGATGCATGCTCAAATATTACATGAAGGCATTAATGAAAAAAAATGTTATGTTGTAGAAATCTGTGGCGAGGGACTTCATGGCCTACCTGGATTTCATCTGCAACTGGAGCAGAATATTAAGAATTGGAATTAATTTCCTGTCTTTGTCAATGGTTAAATGGAGCTTGCATAAGCCTGCTTAAAACAAAATGCAAAACAAAGCTTTGCTAATGTTGTAGGAGGAAGTACTTTGAAAAGATTAGCGACCTTTATTTTATCCTTTAAAGGTGCATTGGAGGCTGGGATTCACTGCCATGTGTGCATATACTGTGAAAGGGTATTATTAATTATCTTTCATCTTGGTCACATTTTAAAGCTTTGGCACAGATTCTGGATGCTTTGAGCAGAGTCATCCTTTGTTTTGTTAAATATGGAGAGCAGAATGTTGTTGTATTCTTTTGTAAGGGAAGAAATGTGTGCTTTGTGAAAAGTGGTCAGTATTGTTTTTGTGTATTAACATCCCCCTTCCCAAAGGAAGGGGGCTTTTAAAAACAAAACAAAAACAACAACAACAAAAAATCAACCAAAGAACAACAACAAAATAACTCTGAAGTATATTTGCCATTCCAGAGATCTTACTAAAAGCCAAATGAATGTTCAGAGTTCTTGTCTTGGAATGAAACGAGCCGATCAAGCTCCTATGCCTGTTTGGGCATTATGTTTGTGAGATAAGCCACTTGTTCTAAACCATCATTCACACATCACTTCAGAGTAACTCCCGAGCATGTTATATACAAGTGTTTGTCATTTAAAAAAAAATATATATATATACATATGCTTAAAAACAACAACAACAGAAATCGGGTCTTGCTTTGAGAGAGTTGTCCTACCTATGTGAACTCCCTTCCTTTGCTTTGTTTGAACGAACAGTTCTGGGGAGCACAGTTACTTTGGATGGCTTTTACTGCTGGAGGTTTGTACGGAGTATCTTCCAATGTCTGTCACTGTGAATATGAAACAACATTTTATATTAAGAAAAGTTGCACCACAGTAACAATAAGCTTAATGGGGCATTAATTCTTGGTGTCGCTTTGGCAATAGTATAGAGTGTATCCTGAGTTTGACATAAAGTCTTAAAGGCAAAAATAATCTTCCTCATCTGTAATATGCACTTACCCATGTTCTTTCAGGAGTGAATGAACTTGCTTCTGGTCTGCTTGAATGACCGTGTTTTCATATTTTAATGATGAAATACTGAATTTTGTGACTCTGGTATTCCCAGAGGATATTATGAACTACTTAAATCTGGTTTATCTCTGAGATGCTGAGCAACACTGGCTGTGGAAATGAGTGGATATCCAGCAGTTGCCCAAATCCCCACGGCAGTAGACATGGCTGATGTAGTAATTAATTATCTTAAATAATACTTCTCATGCAGTGGAGGGTGTATAACCAAATGTGGAGTATGGGTAGCTCAGCATTTATGCGTTATGTAGTCTCAATACGACAGAAGGTGCCATTGGTTTCCTCTTTGCTCTTAATGAATGAGCTTTTTTGTCTTTAATAGCAAATAAACCTGCAGTTTTGAGGGCAAGGGGTTTGATCTTTGTTTGCTAAATATCTTCTTTCTTAGTAGAATGTATTTCATTGTTGTCTATGCTTCCTGAATACAAGATAAGTGTTCTTCATTTACATGTTCAAGAAAACAGCATAAAAGATGTTTTTTCGTGTGTTACAGCTCTGTAATAGTTATTTGCATATTGTGTACATCTTAGAAGGAACCTATTCAAATTGCTATGTAAACCATTCAGAAAGACTCCCTTGGGCTCTGTTGTTTGCTTTTATAGGGCAGATAATTTAAGAATTGTTTCTTTTTAAAGGATTAACAGCTTTAAGAAAGTGCTTTCTAAAGAGTTGCTTTTGTTTTCAAAGTGGGACAAAGTCAGTCGACAGACAAGCTTTCAAAACTTCTCTATCTTGGCGTATTTTGGAACTTACGGTCAAGTTTGCCAAAAGAAATGATTTCCTGACCTGTATAGCCAACATTTCTTCTTGAGGGAGAGACCTTTGAAAACCTGCTAGGAAGACTCCCCAACATTTGGAAAAAGAAAAGATCCTTATAGCTGCTAAAAGCTATACGAGCATATATTTAACATGCTGAAGTTGGACAAATATGCTCATAGAACTTAAAATCTGCTTCATCTTTCCAGAGACAGTAAACATAGTGTTCTGGGATTTTGTTGTTGTTGATGTTGTGTGGTGTGTTGTTTTACTTGTGTAGTGTTTTTGGCAAAGATGTTTAAGGACATGAGGAAGAAAACCTCTGCCTACAAATCTCATCCATGTCTCAGTAGTTGGGCTGGTACAGCTGGTAAAAGCAGACTAGTTTTTGGGTACCCGAGGCCACCTGTTTGTATGTGTGGGGAAAGCATTGGGCTTCAAAGCTAAATATAAGGGGAGAGCAGGGCTGCTTAGATCAGCTCTGTCAGAGGGCATCTTGTACCTCTGGAGCAGCAGTGACATTTTGGATGCGGGGATGGTAGTGGGGAGGTAGCTATTTCTCTTTGGGGAAAGGGCTCTGAAACACGAAAAGATTCAGAGTTTGTTTGGGAATGGGGGAGAGGCTGTGTGTGGGAAAGCAGAGGAGAGATATCCCACCTCTGTTGAGTGTGGTGTGTGGTATCCAGCACAGCTGTGACTTTCATTTTACAGGATTACTGTTTGATGTGACAGCATGAAGTCACAATGTAATATAATATATGAATCAGTTATTTATATTTTATAGAATGAGGAAACAGGATTTTTAAAACATCAGTATTCAACTCTTCAGTTTGGTGGAATCAAGGAAATGACTTATCCTGTTTGGTCTGCAGCAAGAAAACAGTGATGATCATCGCTGGTGGAAAGGTCTGGTCAGGGCGCTGCGATGCTGTGTACGTGGCTGATGGTCTCCATTTCACTGACTGAGAGATGAAGTATAGGAGTTTCCATTTCTCAGATGGGAAAAGGGATAATTGCATGGCAAGGATCAACTTTTAAGGTTTAGCTCTCGGCTGAAGCAGTAGGTCAAATTCGATTCTCTGTGATCCTCCTCGTGTTTGCAGATAAGTCTTTGTATTTGTTGGCTCTGTTTTCTCGCTGCTGTAATATCCCACAAATATTTAATGGCTTCATCTATAGCATCCCTTCAAAATGAAGACATAATATCCTCTTCTTGCAGATAAGGAACAAAAGCAAAGGGATCTGTGTCTCTTTGGAGTTGGATATTTAGCATATTAAACTTTTCTGGGCAGGAACAGAACAAGCATAAAATACAGTATTTGCTTCAGTGTAGGATTTTTTTTATATTAAAATTTCAAAATCTTTCATTTTTGTTACGTTGAAGGCTGCAGTTGTGCATAAAAGTTGCAGTGGGAATAAGAAGAACAAAAGTAATATTTATCACTCGAGACATATGCTTTTCAAAGTTGTACTTGGACAACAGTTTGCTTGCATCTTCTGAAACATCCCATTTACCAGCAGGATAACGTCTTTATGACAAAGACTCAGCTTCTAAATGAGAAAATGGAGCATTCTATCTCAATTGGGTAGCATGAAAGTACAGAGCATGTATTTAAAGTGAATTGCTCTGGAATTGGTTTAGCCCTCTGTTTCAATGTGGTATTTTTAATGTCTAGGCTGCTTGTTTTGAAGTCTAATAAAGCCACGTGTTTCACCTGAATTCATGCAATCTGAAACTCTTATTAAGATTCTGAAGAAATATGACGCAGGCAGGCCTCTGCTGCAGATAGGGAAATGTGTATGGGAGCGAGACTGCAGTTTTTCACTTTACCATATGGCTTTAGGAAGAAAATGATCTTACTTGACTGGCATTATTGTTGCACTTCTTTTCCAGTAGAATTAAAGCATCTTCCCAAGATCCAGTGATTCTGTTTCCAAGTCACGTTTTTCTCCCTTGTTCTAGCAGAGGAGATTAAACAGCGCACAGCTCGTCTGCATGCTATGGGCTCTGTCAGTGCTCGCGCTCTGCAACCCTGTGCCTGCTGGACTTGGACTAAGTCTTCTGTGCGTTTGCTTTGTTATTGTTGTCAGTCAGTTCACGTATACTGACACATAGTCTGACAATTCAGAGGAGGAAACAGTTCATAGTTCAAATTCTATCGTTCTGCTTAGTTTGTCTAAGTCACTGGGGGTGCAATACATATTTGAATCCATGTAGGTGTGCGTGTGTGGGCCTGTCATTTTACCTTAGTAAACAGAAGAATCTGGTTGAAAAGTGGAGCCCGCTATTATGCAAGTTTATTATTCTAGGTAATCCATAACACAGCTTTGATAAATCTAATGCTCTCTCGTCTATTCTGTGGACAGTGGTACTTAATGCAAGACTTATTACTCTAAAACATTTAGTTTTATGTTGGGATTTCATCATTGTTAAAAGCTCTTAAAAATCTAATACATCACGATTTGAGGTAATGGTCTGTCCAAAATGTTAGAAACAAAATTTGTAAATTTCCAGTCTCTCTGGGCACTGATAATCATTTACTTGACACTATCTTCTATGCATTAGGGGGGAAAAAAAAAAAAAACTTTGAAAGGTCAGTTATTCTCTGGCAGAGGAGCTGGTAAGGTATTAAAATAGGCGAACATAAGCCAGAGCTGGCAGTGATTTAGATTTGTGGTAGGTAATATTTATGAGAACTCACAAATGTATAAGCAGCCCTGCCAACTTATTACTTATCCTTTCAGTCCTTAGAAAATTAAAGTTGTTTCTTCAACGTTCTGGCATTTATGGCCTATACAAAAGTGTTCATTTTTGTTTATTTTTACAGAAAGCAATTTCTACAGATCCTATGAGAGAATGGTCATGATGGGATTAGTGTTTTTTTCCCCTAATTGTTTTCTTTCCAAAATCGTCCAGTTAAAAAAACCAGAACATTCTGTAATTGTCTTTTTTCTTTTGTCTTGTTTCTTTTTTTTCTTTTCCTCATATGACTCCAAACAAAACTTAGTTTTGCATTTCTGTTTTATGGTAATACCAATACTGTACAGTCTCTCTGGCTAATGTCTTTTCAGTAACGAGACTGGTGAAGTCTAAAACCCAAATTCATGGAAAATTCTGTTGGAAAGCCTGAGAAAGGTCATGCTTCTGGTTTCTGCATCCACTGGAAGCATTCTGTGGAAAGCTCAACAGAGCATCTAACCAACTGCTGTACTGAGATGAAATAGAGGTAATAGGATGTTGGCCTCACTAATAACATTTTTTTTTCCTTATTTCCCCAAGCTATTAATTTGGATTTATTTTATAAACTCTGTAAGCTAGTTAGTGATCCTGTGTTGAAGGCATAAGGCTTGGCAGGGACCTGCCACGTGGCTGTTCATGCTGGATTTGGACCTCAATCTCCCTGGTCTTCCTACAAAACTGCCTTCCTTAGTATAGCCTCTCTTGATGGCAGAGGAAGCTGAATATACTGATGCTGTGCTCGCGGGTCAGTGAGCTCATGGTCAGAAAATGTGAAAAGAGAGACCCTGCAGCAGTGGTGAATGGTGCAGCTGAAGTTCCTGGCATCAGCTGGCAGCAAACGCTGCTCCGTCGTCTGCTCTCCCTGGATGCCCACACGCGTGCCACCAGCACCTGCACAAGTCACCTCAAGAGCTGCACGGCGGTAGTTCTTGCAATTGCAAGCGAATGCATGCCATGAGCATCAGATCTCCGAAATCTCAAAATTGGTACAACTTGAGGGTGTCGAGCAGTCAACAGCATCAACATTTGAAGTTTTTTAGTGACAACTGGAAAATCTGTCTCTAGTACTTGTATAGTAATTGTCAATACCCGTCTGCTGTGACATTCCTAGATTTAGGTAGGTGGAGGGCTTAAAAAAACATGAATTAACTAAAATGTGGCGCTGTATGCTGGAGAATGGTTTGATAATCATTTTGATGTAGTGAGGTAGTAACATACCTGTATTTATTCCTATTTATAAAATATATGTCTAGAGCCTTTAATAATATGGGCAAGAAGGGGATTTCTGATTTGTCAAAGTGTTTATAGCAATGTCAGCTGTGCACTGGATTAAAAGTTTCCCATACTGCTGTACTGCATCTGTTTAGGGGTAGGAAGAAATGAAATAGTGATGCTCTTCACAGGGAACTTGGTCTAACCAATGCAGAGCAAGCTGATTTAGATTCACATTTTACTTCCCGTATCTTCATGTTCTGAAATACATTCTCTATTTGTGGAAAACTGATGTTTCTTTCTCTGGCACAACCCCATTGACCATAATGCAGTTATCCCAGAGAAATACTGGACAATGCAGACTAACTCAGACTTGCAGCTGATCTTGATGGAAAACGGGAGCAGACAATAAACCCATTCTTAGCCTGTGATATAAATGTTCTCATGCATTTCAATATAAAGAAGCTCTTGGTTGGTGTGATTGGCTTTTTGCAAAGAGTCGGACAAAGTTGCTGCTATATCTCTACTTCAATTCTAAAAGTGAAATGTTGAAAATGCAGCTTTATGTTAGTTCATGCCACAAGCACCCTGCTAGTTTCTTTTGTAGTATTTCTCTGTATCGGATGCAGACCTCAAAGAGGAGCCAAGGAAAGACCAAATATTTTACCAACTTGGACACAGGATTGAAGCAAGGAGGAGACTTGCTTAGGGTAGCTGGGGGAGTAGAAAGAAGCAAACTGACATCTAGTCAAAACTGGCTGCACAGGTAAATTCTATCAGTGTGTGTTCTAATGAAGCATAGGGGAAATGAAATTATATAAGTATTTGTCAATACCTTTAGATGAAGGGAAAAAGCAAAATGTGTTGCTGGTTTCTTTGTTTTTTGTTCACACACACCTAACTCCTTAAATTTATTATGTAAGAGAGTCATGAGTGGTGCTTGAGCTGGATAGAAAACCATTTTCCCATTTCATATACTTTTGAGTCTGTAAATATTTAAAAGTCTCAAAGTTTCCTTCACTATGGAAAGATAAATTTATTCCCAAATAAATTGTTTCATTTTGTGATTTTTATTCTTACCACTTTTTATGTTTAAACTTAAAAATTGTAAATAAGGATTAGCTAGAAAATGATGAATTGATTGCTAGAACTTTGTTCCTAACTTGATGAGTCAAATTTGGCACACGGTCCCTTGATTGAAAAATATTTTTTTTTCCTGGTTAGCAATGAAGTTTGGGGAAGCAGAGAAAGAACCTTGTATGTACCTTAAATTATCAAATATGGTCTGGATAGCAGAGAACAACATCTAACAGATATATGAATTACAGGTTTAATTCAGCTCTCCCCCCCCATCCTTGGCTGTAAAGTCATCATGACAAACGGTGTTATTTCCCTTCTCGGCATATGCCACATGCTGCTGGAAAATATGCAACAAAATGTAACATTAACATTTCCCTGACACTTCTAAAATTAAACAACTCCTTCAGGGGAAGGAAGCTTCTTGTTAATTTATGTATTCCTCAACTTTCTCACTAGGGAGCAAGGGTGGACACCACCCATAGCAACTGCTTAAACCAAAGTTATTTCTAGTTTAATACAAATACAAAGTAAAACCTGATGAGCAGAATGCTTGAGCGGTGATTTAAAAAAAAAAAGTAAATATGCATTTGTCTCCATGTATTAAGTATATTCCTCGGTATTTTGTTCTTCTAATATAAGGTGCTTCTTGAATGAATATTTTAAACTGGTAGTCTATGGACAATGAAACAAACTCCATTTGTATTTCTTAATGGGAATAACTGCCAATAGCTCTCTGGCTATACCTCAGATGGCTAGGCTACTGCATCGGGGTGTCTGGTTTGCGTTTCCTCAGCTTGGGGTTTGCTGGCTGTAGAGTAAGACAGATAGTGGGCCGATTTGAAAGGGAGGGAGGCAGGAGAAAGCCTCAGAGCAGACTGATCGGGCTTTTTGGGGGTGGGTGGTCCATCTTATTAGTTCTCGTGTCTGCTGGAATAGGTCTGTCCAGAAAGTGGTCGGCAACTCATCTTATACTTGGGACTTACTGCGTCTCTGGGCTGAAGACACTACAGGGCTGAAGCTCTGCTTGTAAGGTACTAGATAAATAGAAAAAGTAGTCACTCTGCCATGATAAATTTATGATTTGGCTAATTTGACAAATTCCGGTTTATTGTTTCATTGAGAAATATGTTGCTTATATCAACCTCTACTGACATGCGTTCATTTTGTACAAAATGTTATATTTTAGTGTATCTTTTCTATTTGCTGAAGGCAGACCAGTGCATGAGCTCAGGTGACTTTGTGATCTTGGGCAGTGGCACACCCCTTCCTGTGGTCTCACACGCTGACGTAATGGATCTTGCAAGGTTTTCTGAAGAAGTCATGCTTCTCACTAAAACAGAACAAGTGTGGTTTGATGTTTCTTTTTTTTTTCTTCTTACCACAGTAGCATGTAGCAGCAAGAAACTAACCTGTCTTGAGGGTGGTGGTGTGGGGGGGGTCCCTGGAAGTACAAACCAGTCACCATAGCGAAGTAAGGGAAGCTATAGACTTTGAGCAGCCCAGTTGTTTGAAGTACATCCAGATCTCACTCCTGTGTAATCTCCTGTTAGCCTTAATGATCTCTACAGGGAAGAAACTACAAACTGTGTACCTTTTGTGGAGAGATTAACACAACATTCCCCTTTGCGCATTCCTCCACGTGATGTCCATGCTTCCACTGTCTGACTTCTCATCCCCCTTCCTACCATTTCTCCCTGTGTTTTTTGGTGGGGGTAGTCCTTACTGTACACTGTGTGAAGGTAAGAACAAATATTTCATCTTGCTTCTCCTGGCCAAACACACTTACAAGGAAGACATTGCACTTCAAGTTTGTTCAAGACCCTGTAGGCATACAAGATATGTTGCGTCACAACTATTATTCAAGTTTCATCTTTTCCTCCAGAATAAATTTAGTTTGGGCTGCATGTTTTTCTGGCTTTACTTGAGGCATTGATTTCCTTGAAGATATAAGCACGAGTTTTTTGGGCAATGATCCTACTCCTTGTGTAGAGTTCACACCTTGTTGATCAGATATTAAAATCTTCCCTGTTCTTCATAGTGTATGAAGGGAAGCTTTTGCTTGCAAGTTGTGTAACCCAGCAGTATATTTTGTGCCCTGCTTTAATTTTGTATTTTCTGGGAAGGCTCTTTCATGAATTAATGAACAAGCTATAAAGTAGCCAAGAATCATAAATTACCTCAAAGGAATTGCAGAGCACTATGATACATCAAACAAGTTTTCAGTCAACTCTCTCTTTGTATAAGCAATAGTGGGTGTTTCCTCTCCAGCATACTTTTGTTCTAAATTTAGGGATATATTCTCTCATCTGTGTATGTGTAAATTCTTTATGTAATTTCTGTTAATGTTAATGGATGTCAGATGGGGTCCAGTAATTCTATGGCACAGCTAAGAAAGAATAGATCCCTTTAGTTGTTCATTTTTTTTTTTTGTTGTTTTTAACTTGGATGTTGGATTTTAGCAATAGTTTTTTGCACACTGTGTCAACCAATTTCAGTGCCAATGCCAAAAGTTTTCAACCACAGAAGTAGCCTTGAAGGAGACTTTCCTGAAGTTCAAAGCTTCCAAAATGTTAAAAAATACTTTCCAATCAAATTATAACTGCTGTGTTCCACTATCTCTCTTGTGACATTTGCTAGTTACCCAAATGAAAGAGGAAGGGGGCTGCATGGAGACAGCTGCAGTCCCACAGGAGCCCACAATGTGTCTATCCACAGCTTTCCCACTTAGAGTGGTATTGGCACTCCCATGTTCACAACATGCTAACACCTCTGGTCTGGCATGGTTCACGAAGGGATGTGGAAGGGGAAGGTGACGTTTGCTCGAGTTACTCATGCCTCATGGGCTGCCAGAGGACCAACTTGTGCAAGCAAGCCTCTTCGGGTTTGACAGGGAGTCACATAATGACCGTTCTCGTGTGCTTCGTGATTCGGATGTTTCAGGCAGACATAGTGAATGTTTGTCTTGCTTGCTGAAATCTGTTAATGCTGTGTGACAGTCTAGGTACAGAGGTAGTCACATTTGGGAAGTTTGGGGATTTGTCGTGAAGTGCTGTTCATACATGTGGTATAATTACAGTATATCCAGGCAATTACCTAATACAAATGCACTGCTGCTAAGCCACTCCATTTCTCACGGTGTTAGTGTCTGTGAAATCACCCTGTATCCAGACCAGCAGTACTGTTAAGGTTGCAAGAGCTCACCAAGTGCTATTACCATGGAATAAAAACACCAGAAGTAAATGTACCCATGGAGGGAGGCTTCCCTTTATTCAGTCTGTGAAAGTCAGGCCCCTTTGCCCCCTGTCCTGCATAAATTTGAACCTCTCGTGACAGGAATTGGGAATAGAGTTGTACAGAAAATCAGGGAGCCGGTAGTCAGTGACTGACTGAAGTTGTGCCTTAGGGCTGCAGGAGATGGTGAATGGAAAATCTACCCATTGGCTTTGTCTGTAAGAGCAAGTGTAATTAGAAGGAGAGTGTTTGGCATGTTGCCAAAGTTTGATATCAAGTTTTGGAAGAGGTTGTTAGTGAATGGAGTGGATAGAGCAGTTAAGTCTATATGTAATAATTATTTTTTTTTAATGTGCTGTTCTGTGACTTAGTGTGGGTGTTCAGTGTATTGAATTAAAAGGGGAAGACGACAGTGAAACCATGTGAAGAACAATAAGGACTATGAAAGAACTTCAGCAAAAAAATCAAATAGGTTAAAAAATGAAGCACACAATCATGGTGAAACATTTTTAGAATGTAGCCAATGTATTTTTAAGTCATTTGGCATGCATAAAAGATTTGTAACTGTACATCTGCATAAAGTGTATAATTCTATGAGTGTTTACATGCTGTCTGTGGGTCTAATTATTTACCTCAGCGTGAAGTTAGATTGTTTTTAATGCTGTAACATGGTCTAGACTGGGTCTCATGTATCAGCATATTGCGAATACTGTGGAGATCTTGATAAAACGAACCATCAAAGTTACTCATATTATAACATGCATTTGTGTCTACAAATGAAGACTGAGCTTAGATTGTGCAAGAAGATTTGCTGAAAGCTTGCCTGTTGGCACTCACTCAGTACATTAACATAAATGTGTTAGCTGCAGTATTTTCTGTTTAAGATCATGGTTGCACAAATTATTTAGACTTCTCCATAACCACTGAAGGGAGAGTAGGCGGAAGAACCAGCAGCTGGTAGTTTCAGTGTTCATGCTCACAAGGCTTCATGTCATTAAGAGTATGGCTTCCACTGTAGAAATGTAGAAGATTGGAAGACCCCACAAAACATGCTCAAAAACGTTATTTTCACTTGAAAAGATATTTTCCATGAGCATCATCATACTTGTATGCAAAGTAATAGTGAGGCTTCTGCTTTGTCTTTGAACAATGTTTGGATGAAAGGGACAACTTTGAATTTTAAAATGAGTTAAAATGTAAATTAAATATAGACAATGAAGGGAAGAGTGCTTTTTTTTTTTTGTAATGTAACTTCACTGCCTTCAGGTCAACCTCTTTAAGTCTCCATGCTGAGGGGACTAAAAAAAATTTTTTTTTTGGGGGGGGTGGGGGGGTTGTTTCATATAAACCTATTAATAAATGCTCTTGTCTCACTCCACCCCCTGAAAACAAAATGCAACCCAAACCAGAAGGTATTGATGAGCACCTGAAGATTTTACTTTTAAATTGAATCCAGCTGTGCTTTTCAGACTTTGCTTTTTGTCAGTGTGCATGTGAGACTAGGACTTGACCTAAAAGGTGTTCTACAATAGGAGACTTTCAATGAGAGTTTTTAATTGCTCAAAGCAGTGCTATATTTGTAGATGTTGGAGGATATGGATGTGGGAGGAACCTTGGGAAAAAAAGTTATGTCACAGGGAAAGAAAAATTTGGTATGATAGAGAGATCCTAGAGGTAGTCTTTATTGGCTTCAACTGAGAATGAACACAATAAATCTGTGGTAAAATATGATATGGTAAAGTAATTTGACCTGTCAGGCAACCTGACACACACCCCTTTTATTTTTTTTTATCACACACACCCCTTTTTCCAGTATTAAGCATTTTCAATTCTGTAGAACAAGATATCAAATGGGAGCACAAAGAATATTTAGCTTTGGAGCACGGTTACATTAGAAATTTCCTTCTTGTATATCTTTGTGGAGATCTGAATGGGGTTTGCTTTCCCAGCTTGTCTGACCCTTCTGTCCTACTCTGAGAAACTTTGTTCAGCTGAGAAATGAATTGGGTCAATTATAAAGTAAAGTTCTCTTTAAATGCAAGCAGTACCCATTTTGTTTTCTATTGTTGGTATGGTTAAGTGAGAGTTAATTTGGTCTTTAGATACAAACAGCACCTGGGTTGGAATGAGCGTGCACTCTGTCTTGAGAATGACAGAAACCTATGTTTACTTTCCTAATAGTACTTTGTGTTCATAAGGGCATACTTATCCCATTAATTTTTTCTTCATAGGGCAGCAAATCAAGCACACAAATGATCAAATGCTAATACCGAGGAGTGACCTGCAGTGCTATGTGTGTCTCCCAGCAAACAAAAAAAAGAAGTGCATGTGAAGTGTGTAAGGCATACCAAGTTTATAAGTAGGTTTAAGATTCCAAATTTAGTGAAAGCTGTGCAAACACGTAACTGTATGCTAAAATATGTTGCTAAATAAATACAAATCAACTTACTGCTGCTTTTTTAAACCAAGGTTCAAATTGGATTTTTAGATTAGGATTTGTAAAGGCATTTAGCACTTCATGAAAAGATTTTATTTAGGGTCCTTAAATTTGTTTTATAAGCACCTTAGAATGAACTTGTTCATTCTTTTAGTTAATCTTCAGTAGCACTAAATCTTTTATGCTTGGAGCCACCTACCTTATTCTATAGGGGAAAAAAGAAAGTAGTTGTCTTTTGTGAAGTGTCTAGCAAGTCTCCGCACTTTGAACTGGTGGAGAGGGATGAACTTCAGGGTTTGAGTTCTGACTGGATTGTGTGCAATCAAAATCCCTGGGCACGGATAGAATGGAAACAGAGCACTAGCTTTAGACCTCTTCTACTGGAAGTGTTTACAAGAGACGCATTCTTATGCTGCAAACTCATGACAGATTAAAAACAAAAAATGTCTGCTTATAAGAGTCTGTCATGCAAAACATATAGAATATTTGGGTTATGCTTAGGACTTTTTTTTTTTAAGAAAAAAGCAACAACAAAAACACGAAAGGAAAATACCCCAAACTGCCTTTCTTGGTCAGCTTCTGCAAAGATGCAATACTTTAATTCATATGTGATGCTATCCTTGTGTATCGGGGACTGCTGGAAACCTTCCACTGATTACAGACCATTAAGTTTCATTTCTTTGGTAATGAGCTACTTGCAACTGCTTGTTGCAAGTATCTGCCCGTTCTTGAGAGCAGAGGCATTTTAAGGATTCTTTTAACTGTGTTTCAGTTTGACTTTTGTGTTTCTCATATAACAGATCTTCCAATCTAAACAAACAGGAAAGATTAAAATGGAAGCAGATTTCTACCTTTATACCTCTTCTCTTGGAAGTGAGACTTATTTTTTCCTTCTGAAATGCATCATGATAGTTGTTCCTTGCTTTTTCAGTTCTTATAACAAGGAAAATGTACAAAAATAATAGAGTAGGGAATTGATGTTGTATCAGTTTCATTTAAAAAAAAAAAAAAAAGAGTTATGGAGAAGCTGTAGGAAAAGTTATTTCTTCAGAAATTCTTCTGTAGAAGTTAGTAAACAGAAATGATGTGGTATCTTGGTCTTGTTTCCCTTGTGTTACTGAATGGTTTGAAGGAAGTGCTCATTTCTAATTTTCTTCCAAAGTTCATCTATTGGTTTCTTTCTAATGTGGAGTCAAAAAAAAAAAAAAAAAATCAGCTTTCAGCTTTGTTTTTAAACAAAGACCCAATATATAGCATTGATGGAAGCAATGGGAGAAAGGTAAAGATACAGAGGAAGAAATACTGAGAACAGGCAGGTAAGCTGTTCAGCAGGGAGTGACCCTTTGCTGGACAAGCAGTATGACCCATGGGATGCACTGCATGTGCCACTTTGGTTTGCAAGTTTACTGATCACCAGCAGGCACAAGGAACTTTGCGGTAAGCCTAACCAGAAGGATCACAGGGTAGGCACTCCCTGGCTGGCACCTTGCTTGTGACTTTTCTGTCTACATGCTTTATTCTGAAGCAAGTGCTTTTCTCTCTCTTCTCTTTTTTGTGGCCCTGAATCAGTAAATCATCCACTGGGGGGAAAACAAACTGAGAAACTGAGATAAGAAAGTGTTCCAAGGAGTGCACTCCAGCAATTATCAAGTTCCCTCACTTCTGTCTTAATTTGCGGAACCATTTCTAGGTTTCTATCCTGTAGTTTTCATCCAGTCCTCTAAGACTGGAACAGATTATTTGTGTAAACAATAATATAAAATAAGTTCATCATCAATCCCATTTGTTTTCAAAATCTTGTCATATCTGATTCTTGAAAAGGTTATCAGGTAGTTGTCAGTTCTGTCATTCAGCTGTTCCCCTTCTACATTAGCAGTATCATACTGCAGAAGGGACTGACATCATTTCAGAGGTGTAGTGATATCTTAGTTTTTTCTGCCTGAAAGTCACTGGTAGGGAGCCAAAATTACCTATAAAGTTGTCTTTTTACAAGGATGTTGTGGAAAATCTGCTGGTCCGTTTTAATCAATACAGCCTCTTTTAAATTCTAATTATTTTAATCTCTGGCCAGATAGACTTTTTTTTATAACTGATATTCTGATAACTCTTTCCATGCTTAAGAGTGTCCTGGATAATTTTCCTATCTCTAGAAAAGATAACTCAGTGTTGAGATGCTGATAGCTGTAGCTTGTTCCAAACTTTTGTCCTACTGTACATAGTAGTGTCTGTATAGTTCTTACATATGCACACACACAACAAGATATCAGGCAAATGTAGTTTAGCTTTTCAAGTTTAAATGCTGTTATGTCACTATAGTAGTCATCTTGTTTATAACACCTGGTTTTGTTCTCAAATTCACTTGCTTTCTTTAACATTCTGTTCCTAGTGCAGTCAGTATGCAAAGGTAGAAGCACCGTGACTCTTCAGCAAACTGGTAACAGTGCCTTGACTCCTGACAGCTTAATCACTCCTGGGTTTCAGTCGTCTAACCTTGCTCTCAACACTTTCCTGCTTAAAAAATAAATCTGCAAATACAACAGGTGAATACTACCACTTGAACTAGCTGTCAAAGAGCTTGGTTTTGAGCACGTGTATTAAAGGGTACATGAATTAAAATACACAAGTTCTTTGAAATATGTAGGTATGCAGCTGCATATGGATGAGACTGCTTCATCTTGCTGGGATGGAGGGGATGGAAAGTCGGGCACAAAGAGCTGTTGTAACAGCTGTAGGCGAAGTGGGAGAAAACGCCTGATTTAAAGAACTTTTCAGCAAATTAGCCTCTGTCGAATTTTCTGAAACTGCTCAAGCTGTCATTTCTCAAGGTGACAAAGGATGAATCAAAAGTTGTGTTTGGAATCTGAAGACAAGCTTATGTTTATACAGGAGGAGGGTGGGTTTTGGTTTTACAATACAACAAAAACCTTAATACTGTACTCTAATAATGAAACTTTACTAATCAGTATTCCATAGTTGTCTTGGAAAAAGCACATTATCTATTGTGCATGTATTAATAGGTCTTGTCTGTGTGTGGAAGCAGGAGATTTTACAGTTAGAGTAAGAAGCAATGCCCTGACTTTAAAATTCAGTAAGCATAGCAAAGAGCTGACTCTGTGGTAGAAAAGGTATCTAAGATGACTAAATTCTTATAATAATGAGAGAACTAAATGATTGCCAGGAAACTCACATACAGAAGACAAGCAACACAGGAACAAAAAGATCCTCTTGGCATAATGAAACCTGTATTCTAAACACATCTGAAACCAATTAAGTAAAAAACTGAATGTAGCAAGATTGATCAAGTTGATCTGGAAAAGCTGTTGCCTGTTTTGTTAGGGGATGTGATTACCTAGTAGACTAAAATAGCAGTAAGATTTGGGATGATCATTTTTTTCCTCATTTTCTACAGAAAAAATGTTGATTTTTTTTTTTTTTAAGATTTGGAAATTACTAGTCTGTGCTCAGTGTGCTCCCCTGCCCACCTCAAGAATATCAAGAGATAACTTGAAAGCAAATCTTTTTCTTTTTAAACAAAATGTTTAAAAATATATTTAGAAGTAATAACAATCCAAACATAGCCCAGTAACTAGTATACTGCTTAGGTTAAGTAGGCCAGATGTTAAAGTTCTTAGAATTTCAGATAAGTATATAGAAATAGTTAACATTATACCTCTTCTAGAGTAATTTTTTCGGATCATAGGCTTCCCTCTGAATTTTATTTGTACAGTACTGTTAAAAAAAAAAGTAGATACTCAATTGTTGTGGAAAGGTACCATGCTTTTGTTCAAATTTGTTTTGAAATATCAAATGAATTTAAATTCATTATGGGGATGGGAGGCTGAACAAATAACAATTACTTTCATTGTGGGATGTCAGTATGAGGTTGCCAAGAAGGGGTTAGAAGGAGGAGGAACCCTTATCACTATATGAGCAACACAGCACTCAGTTGGCATGAGAGGATTATTGTTCAGATAAAACTTTTTTTTTCTTCAGACTGTCATATGGATAATGTTGATATCTGCATCTGCTGTAGAGCATCTTGCTTCAGAATTCATGAATGATTCAAAGTAAACAGATTATGAGTGAATGTGGCACACTCAGCATGAGCACCCATTCCTTAAGGTTCTGCTGTTCTGTGATGTATCTGGGAGCCTGTGTACAGAATAGCCTGTGGTTTCTGGTATGGGTTAAGGACTATGTAGGTACTTTATTGTTCTCTCGTTACCTGAGATGACAAAACAGACCAACAATTTGGTCAGCTGTGCTGCTCTTGTAACTTAATAAGCATGCCAGAGAACTGAAATGGTTAAAGATAAAAATGTCCCCTTAGAGATCTATTTATGCATCTGTGTATGTGCGTTTTTGCTTCTTGTACGGGAGCTTGGGTTATAGTGTTTCAAGCGTGTATGAACACGCTTGTGCCTTGAGAGGGGCTAGAGCTTCTGGGCTAGCAGAGTAGTGCAGCAACAATATCAGGAGTCTGCTAACCTCTCTGCTGCTGTAGGGTAAGGAAATAGTGTGCATAAAATTCAAGGTGATGAACAATATCTTCTTGAAGACCCAAAACTGCAGACTGCTCAGTAGTTGTGCCCTCAGTGTGAAGATCCTGAACGAACTCTTGGATCAGCCTATGTCACCAAGCCTGCTGGACCACTGGACATATAAGCTTAGGGCTCCAGAGCTGTAGCATGGGAGAGATAGGAGGAGAACGCAGGCTCAGCTCTGTTCCTGGATCCCCTTCCTGGAAAAACAATCCTGAAGAGGGCACGTGGGTATCCAAGGATGCCTGTTCTCAATCTGAAAGATCGAAGTGACAAGCACATTCTGGGTACTCCTCTTATGTTTTTCTTC
This sequence comes from Anseranas semipalmata, assembly GCA_013399115.1. Lineage (NCBI taxonomy): Eukaryota > Metazoa > Chordata > Aves > Anseriformes > Anseranatidae > Anseranas > Anseranas semipalmata. The sequence continues at coordinate 561,202 of VXAA01001429.1, forward strand.
TGTGTAGCTGATAGCTAAGCTCAGTATTGGAGTGAGGTTCAGTGTGGTGACACTGCTTGATGTTATGTGATGCATGAGGTGTTGTCGCTTCCGAGTGAGCAGGAGCAGAGATACGGCTTGCTTCCATGTGGGAAAGTGGTAATGTGCTGCTGTCATTTGTGTGAGACAGCTGCCAAGATAGCATGATGCTCGCTAGAGCGGTCTGCTGAGGCTTCTGCAAAGCAGACAGCAAAGGCTTGTTGGGGAGTTTTCCTTCACACAGCTTCAAATTGCAAATGCAGTGAGGACACTGGGTCCAAGGAACCAAAATAACCTGAAGTAGAAACCCATGAAAAGTGTACAATATAATGCAGCCTGCTCCAAACCAGTGGTCTGATCCTGCTGCAGAATTTTACCAGGCCAAAATTGCCATTCCTCTGCACTTGCTGAATTTGTCCCTGGGCTGTGTGTGAAGGCTTCTGTGTCACCTGGGTGACTTGTGTGAAGGCTTCTGTGTCACTTGGGGTTTCTCATTGGCTTCAACAGAACTGCTTTAGCAAATAAAGCTATTGTTTGTTTTCACAATAATAGACTTTATTTGTGATATTCTATTAATTAACTTCATAATCAGTGACAAAAAGGATATGGGGAACCAGAGGAAGGGCCTCAGCTGTGATGAATGTGAAAGATAAAGAGCTCATATTCCTGCAAGTTCTTGTTTTGGAAATGAATAGCAGACGGAAAACTGGGATCGTACAGTCCTAGCCAAGATTATGCTTTTACAGGTTAACTTGTGATGTATAGGTAGCTCATACTATTTCAAGTTATAGTGGGTGGATAGTGGAAAACTGGGCAGATGTCAGCTCTGATGAATAAGATCCTTTACACAGAATAGATAACTTTACAGTTGCTAAATGGTTGCATGTAAATATCTGCTGCTAAAACAGAATGATTATTCAGCTCAGCTGCTGGCTTCTAGAAACTCCAAAATATGCAGAGTTTTGGTGGTTTTTTTTTTTTTTTGAGCCTGAATATCTCCATGGTTTGTTTCTGTGTGTATGCAATATAGAGATTTCATTATTTATTGTTCTTTAAAGGTTTCTTCAATATTACAACTTGTTTAAGTGTTAGAGGTTCTTGTAAGCTGATGGTTTGTTTCATTGATTAAGTAAGAGTTGTGTGTAGGAAAGAATTCGTAATGACAATTGAAACTATACACATAATTGCATGGTTTCCACTCTATAAAAAGTGATCTGCAAAGCTGGAAGATATCATTAGACTTGTGTTTATAACTCAGGATGGCCTCATTTCACCAGCTTTTCTTGCAAATTAGTTCCCAGATGTCAGAAGTATTGTCTGGCTGCCAGCTATTGCATAAACTCCTAAAGTGTGAGATATGACTTACTGCTCTTGCACTGACCTCAACTGTCAACAGGAAAATAAATGATAATGAAATAGATTGGATGAAGCAAGATTCAGAAAAACAAAGTTAATATCTAATTTTAAGTGGCCTTTGGTTACGCAACTATCTCAGTTGTATCTGAGATGCATGTTTTTAACGTTCCTGAACTGTTAGTAAAAAGCTCTGTGCTCTTGGACAACCAGAAAGCCTTTCACACAGGTTGGCACTCAGGTTTAAAACCCCTAGCTCTCTCTGACTTCTAACAGCATTTGATGTGTGCCATGTAGAAATGAAAACCAATATTTTTAAAGTTAATTTTAGGTTGGAGGAGTGGCTCCTAAGCCTGTGTCCCAGGTTGCTGTGTTGGCTTTTTAAGATCAAATGTTTCCTATTAGTGCCCCGTGCATTTTATTACAGGGTGTTGTAGAGCACAAACACTCTCAGTGTTGAAAACGGCATCTCTGACCCATCTTGTATGTTGCATGGCGGCATGAGTCTCCAAAACCAACCTCTCAGAGAGGTCAGCCCCTCATTGCTCGGCTGTCCTTGGGGCCTTGGCTGGCTTCAAGAGGACCAGGCTGCTGTGCCCATATGATAGTGGTTTATGCTGGCCTCACAGGTAGGGGAGCTGAAATGTGGACCCTGTCACCAGTGAACCTCCTGCTCCTTCCCAGAGCTGCCACAAAATCTTCTTGACAAGGCTGTAGCTGCAGAAGGTCCTTGTATCCTGAGCAAGTGCTGAAGTGGTGTACCAAATGTTGAGAGGGGTCAGTCATACTGAAGCACCTGAAATAGACTTTGTTTAAAGCACAATTCTTACCTCATCCTTTGCTTCCTCCCATTTTCCCTTATTATCTTTTCTAGTCTTAAGGTTGATATTTTGAGGGGTATAAACCAGGGCCTTGGTCTTGCGTGATGACATGTTATGGTTTGGGTGTGGGGTTTTTTTTGTTTATTTGTTTTTGAGTGACTTGGTTGACTTTGTGGCAGAGGCAATGTTTCTGGTTTTCTTCATTTAATCCCAGTCCTAGAGAATCTGCCTGGGTTGTTATTGTTAATCTCAACACTCAAAAATCATCAGATCCTAGGAAAACTGATTTTTTTTAATAGGATTTTATTTACTTTATATTTCCTGAATTCTTGGGAAAAATGTCCTCCTGTTTGTAGGCTGTTTGCATGAACTGAGCCTTAAACAATTTCTAAATAAGCAAAAATCTTATAAAATCTGTGTCTCCACCATAGGACCATAAATGCCCTCTCCAAATACAAGGGCCAGGATAATATCATGAATTTGCAGGTAATATCCTCTGTACTTGTTGTGTGATAATTTCTTGCCTGTTGCCTGTGTTTGTAAGTCTGATATGGATGAAGATGTGACTGATTAAATGGCTGGTCAGATAAGCAAGATTTACAAAGAAAATCATTTTGTACTAACTGGACTAGAAACTGGTCAGATGGACTTGTTCTTGTTCCCTTGGCTTTAAGCTTTGTTTTCAAATACCAGGCTCATTCTCCTAACTAAGAGCGCTTTGCTGTGTTACTCAGCAAAAAATTTAAGGGAGTTGACTAGTTTGCAACAGCATTGCTTTATTCCAAGTCTGCGGGCTAAAATGATTAATAGCAGGCAGATGGCAGACAGCTTGCTGTAAGTCATGCAGGCTTGTCAGCTCACCAGTCATTGAATCTCGGCTCTAAAAAGTGACATCGGGTTAACCATCCCATTTTGTGTAGGGAGAACTGCATTCACAAAGTAGTTTCTCACTCAAATCGGTTTGTAAAATGACTCCACTATACATTTACTTAGACTATTGTTATTTCTCCGTTTAACTTAATTTGTTGTCTATGTGCAGACTCATTAGATAGCTTTGTAATCAAATTACAAAGTTGGCCATAATTATGCAGTCAAAAGGGCTAATGGATTCAATTCTAACTGGAAGTTTGAGCTGGAAAAGCTGGAAGAGGGTAATTCTGAAGACTTTGAAAGAAAATTAGTTTAAATTGATTTTTTTTTTTCAGTGCAGAACTCTAAAAGATATGTGCTAATCACAACTTATGTCCCTTTGCCTTTTTGAAAACTGTAAATGTTGCTGGAGATGTAGTGCTAGAACAATGTATATAAGCTACTTACTCTGTTTTGGTTTTAACCAAAATTCCAGATCTTGGTGCACCAAATCTGTGGCCTTTTAGCCCAGGTACACAAATAAATGTTAGATAAAGAAACATGAGCTGCTAGGTTTACACTGATTTTTATAAAGTTTATGACCTGGTGGTTTTTTTTTTTTTCTGCGTAGTTCAAACTTACTGGTAGTTTTTGGGTGTGTTATGTTGTTTTATTTTCATTGAATCAGTTAGCATATCTACCTGTGATGCTTGTACTTTATAGGCATGCCATAGACAGTCTTCCTCTCCCTCTAAAACTTCCATAGAAAATGCCTTGTGTGTTGGTTCCCCTTAGGGGTAGGGAAATCTTTTTGTGTTGTCTAGAAAAATTAAAAGTTTTAATAAAGTCACAACTTCCACTACGTTAACTAGGATCATGTTTAGAAAGACACACTTGAAATATTTTGGCTTCTATATGGAATGCTCTAGTGGGTGAAATATCTTAACATCTGTTGTTTTGAATAAGATACAAAATACTTATTGTTATATACTATGTATATGTGTATGTGTGTATGTACACAGACAGCTAAAAGAGTTTGGGAAATATCTGGTCCAAAACTTACTTTAAAAATAAAAACAAAAACAAACCAAAAACCCCACAAAATTCCCTACTAGGAAAGGTTTCACTACTTCTAAAACAGAATTTCTTTCTTATATCTAGGCAGTCGCTTTAATAAACTGTAAGACAGAAGACTTGCAAAATTAAGCTACAGTTTCCAGTATCGACAACTTAACTAGGGGATTTCCTTCAATTCATAGGAAACTTCTTCTGTTCTTTGAATTATTTTTATACCTGCAGCTTATATTTGGAACATATGAGATCATTCCTTGGCCAAACTTCATTACACTGATTTTCTTTTTTTAAGCTAAGTTTAGCTATGATTAAAGTATTGCTTTAAGCATTAAGGTATCTTTTGCATGCAATGACATCTTTACAGAGCAGATGCAGCGATGAAAGACATGAAGAAGGATGTTCAAGATGCAGTTCCCACTGTCTGCATTTAAATTCCTAAGCAGGCACAGAGCTGGCCTCTTCCCCTTCTTTCTTATGGTAAAACAAGCCCTGGAGAAGGGAAGATATGTATTGGTTCTTGTTGACACCTCCTCTGCTCCCCTGGACCCTTACACAGCAGCCGCTTGAAGCGTGCTGGTGCTCCCTGGTCGCTGCCTTACCCTCGGCAGGCCCAGAGCAGGGAACGATGGCTGCGGTCGCTGAAGGACTCCAGCAGCGGCCTCACAAACTCGGTGTTTTGCAGCAGGATGAGAGGGATAGCAGCAAGGACAGCAGATCTTGCGGAAGTTTAGCTGCTTCACAGGGTTGGAGCCAAGGAAAACTTGCTTTAAGCAAGAGAATAGTCTTGATATTTCTGTGTTAATACCTATGTGGCTAGTTGGGCTTTGTCCTAGATGAGAAATTCCTGAGGCTGGTTATTGGATGGGTGAGGTGAGCCAGCTGGCTTAAAGAGCAGGGAGGCTACAGGATGTTGACTCTGCCTTAGTTTCCTGCAGAAATGTTTCATGAAACTGCTTAAAAGGTTTAATGGATATTCCTAATTTCACTTTTCCTATAAGCAGTTTATGTGGCCATCATAATAATGCTTGTGAGTAATAGGAAAAGTACAACTATGTCTATCACAGTTTGTTCCCTGGACAGGAATGAGAGAATCTACGTAAACTGTTCTGAGGATGCTTGTCCAGGGGATTTGTTCTTTGGCAGTCAGATGTTCACCTGAGAAGTTCTTAAGCATCTGTTGAAATTTGTTGCGAAGTGGAACAACCAAAAAATGTTCAGCAATCTGAGCACTTGAGGATAGTGCTGTACTTGAGAGATTCAATATAAAATGCTGAATTGGAAGAAAAGTGTGAGGAACTATAATTAAATACAAGGTGACAATTTAGTGGTTGTGTAGTTTGATGCAGGAAAACTTCCCACACTTATGTTTATGCCCAAGTGCTTCTGTTGAGTGGTGGTGGCTTTCCTTTTTTTTTTTTTTTTCTTTTGTCACTCTCACCAGTTAGTGTTCAAGTTCTTCTTTAATCTCTGTCCTTATGCATTTTGGACCATATCAAAGACATTTGACTTACCGAGAAAGCAATTGTCATTCTATGAGTTCAATGTCTGTGCCCTCACATACTCTGACTATAGTGTATTCTAGCAGAATCTATGGGCTTTGCGGGCTCTCTTTTAGGGGTAAAACATTTAATCCCCTATTTAAATTTAATCCTTCCTTCAACTTTTAAGAATAGGGCCCTTTATCTTAGGATTGGTTATTATTAAGCACTGAACATTTTGTGTGGATGCTCTCACAAAAAATTCCTGGGTAGATGCGATTGCAAGTGGAAACATTCTTCTAAAATGATTTTTCCATATCACTTGTATTCCAGGTCTTCACCTAAAAAGCTGTCTGTGGAGATTTGCATTGGTTACGTTTTTTAAAATAAGTTTTTAAATTAATTAAAAAAGGTTTTTCCTTTCTAAATATATTTGGATGGTCCAGTGGAGAGCTAAATCTGCTTACTGACATCATAGTAGCCTCAAAAGTCATCTCTGGGCTCTCAATACCTTTATGCTTTTGAGATAAGGCACTTGTACATGTTGACATCCTTCTTTCAGTTATTAGGTTTTACTCAGGTTTGTTTGAACTGGACTAATGTGTAACTTTTTAAAGCCACCTCCAAACAGAACAGTAATTCTGCCTTCAAGAATTGATTTAGCATAAAAGAAGACATATTTCTTACAGTAAAATTTTCTGCTGTAAAATATCAAGAGGAAAATTCAGAAAACATTCCATTTGTCCTAAAGGTCCTCTAAGAATACCACGGAATTTGTGCTTTTGCTCTAACATTTACCACTTAATGAAATCTCAATGAGAAGGGACCATAAAATGGGATGACCGAGAGAAACTTGAACAGTAGAGTCTGCCTAGTTCAGCTTGAAGACTAACATCAATTCATGATGAAGTTTAAAGCAGCATTTTATAATGGAATACCAGTTCCTATGTATCATTTATTCTTTGCTGACATACTTCCCCCCCCCGCCTACTCTGGTTTCTAGACCCATTTGTTTTGGGAAGGACACGTTTTTCTGTTCTCTGCAAAAGATGGTGAGCAAGGAAGACAAAGTTCATTGCTAAGTGTGTCAGACACTTGGGCTTGGAGGCTAATAGTTAACCCCCTGGAAGTGTACTTTTGGACAGTAATAGGTTCATACTCTCTATGGGCTGCTATATGATCACACGAGTGCTAAGAAGAGAGTGAAAGTAATCTTATTGATTCCTGAATACTTCTTTAAGAAAAGACCGAAAATATAACCTGCTGTTGCAAAGCCCAATGTGAGATTAAAAAGGTTTTAATGTGTGATAGTGCATATGCAATACCTAACAGAATAGTTGCAAGTATGTCATGAATACCTATGCAAGACATATTTCATAGTTTGAACACCTGCATTATGTTGACAACTACAAGGCATTGTGACTTATTTGTTCTGGCAGTCAAAAAATCCATTCCTTAAAGTGCCTAAAATTCCTAGGGTTGCTCACAGGATTTCCACAGAAGCCACTGCATGGATACACAGGTGGGAGGCACACTGTATGAGGAGTAGGGAAAAATAGCTCATATAACTATATAGCAATATCCTAACCTATACACACTGTAAGGCCTCTCCTAGCAATTTTTTGCAATGTGAAAATTGGCTTTCAGCCTAAATAGCTAAATTTTTGATTGAAGAAACTTGGTAATGCTAAACACTTTTATGTGAACTAGCCTCTATAAATCCATATTGTTAATGCTGCTATCTGCTCCTGTAACCCAAGGGATCGGTAAACTTACTGTTGGGGCTCTGTGCTGTGAGCAGTGGATTAACTGTTGACTGGATGTATCAAGTTGGTTTGTTCATGATTTCACCAAAAGATGTTTGAAGAGATTATCCCTATTCCCTGCTTTATTGTGTAATAGTACATTGTTAAAACATCACTATTATTAAACTTAAGGAAACTATGCAGTTATTCGGCATAACTGATCTCAAGCTGTGTTGTTCAACCTGGAGAAGAGAAGGCTCCAGGGAGATGTCACAGTGGCCTTCTAGTACCTAAAGGGGGCCTACAGAAAAGCTGGAGAGGGGCTCTTTATCTCAGGGAGTGTAGCGACAGGACAAAGGGTAATGGCTTTAAACTAAAAGAGAGTAGGTTTAGATTAGGTATTAGGAAGAAATTCTTCGCTACGAGGGTGGTGAGGCACTGGAACAGGCTGCCCAGAGAAGCTGTGGATGCCCGCTCCCTGGAATTGTTTAAGGCCAGGTTGGATGGGGCTTTGGGCAGCCTGGTCTAGTGGGTGGCATCCCTGCCCATGGCAGGGGGGTTGGAACTAGATGGTCTTTATGTTCCCTTCTAACCAAAACCATTCTGTGATTCCCTGAGTCTATGATTCTAAGCTAAGGAAAAACTTAGTTGAGAGCAAGTTGGAAAAACTTCAGCCACACCACTAGTTAGTACAATTGTAGGCCTCAAACTAAATTCTCTTCTACTACATCTGGTAAATTTACAGTTGAACTGCAATATAAGTGACTTTCTTCCTTTATTAAACTTCCTGGAAGGGTTTCTTTGTTTATATACATGTCTCTGTCCAGCATTGTTTTTACCTCTTGTAAAACTGAACTGCCTTGGAGACTTTACTCGTATTTCAAAAGGTTTAGTTTGTATTTAAAAAATAAAAATAAAAAAAAAATCCTTAGATATATAAAAACCCAAATCCATTTAAGTAACATTTGCTGACTCCACACAGGCTGTAGTTAAAAGTAAAACAAACTACTTCATTTCATTATTGCTTGTTACAATCCAACTGGATTCAAATTATGTAATGTGTAGCTGCAAAAAGAAAAAGGCATTTTTTTTTTCCCTCAATAATAGATGGGCTAAAAGGGTAACAGATGTAAAGATTTTTGAAAGCAACATTCTGCAGCTGGGCTTACTTCCCTGCTTGTGAATGAGCCTGGATACTGCTAGTATTAACTACTTTCATACATTACTTTTTACCTATGGGGAGAAAAGTGACAGTAGCCGTGTTTTCATTCCCTTCTACTTTAGCAGAAACTTGGCAATTTCTATCTTCTTCCCTTAATCATGCCTAATTTTGACCTGATTGTTCCTGCCACAATTGAAACAGGTGCAGAAGACAAATTATGGAGGAAGCTCACTGTGGTTATGTCTAATGGGAAGAGAATTCTCCTCTTCATAATTGTCAAGTTCAGACAGAGTAGTGTTAGTTAACTGATGTCTTAAGTTTCCACAGCTGTTAACTTTTATAGCATATTTTACAGTTGTTTAATTTTATAGTTTGCACTGCGCTATTGTTTAGCATTGCAAACACAGCTCTTTTTCCTCTTTAAATATTTGTAGAGTGGGCCACAGCAGTTTCTTCAGCCTGTTTGCTCCTGGAAGGTCAGGAGAGTGTTTCTCTGAACAATGCCTTTTTCTGTGCTCCAGGTTATTCGGCCGCTCACTCGATAACATCAGTTAGGCTGTTTGTTTACCCGGGAGCTGGAGATATGGAGTGTAGGGCTGTGATTAAACTTTTAAGAAGCCCTGTGAATAGCAGGCTAGTCATGTGTGAGTGTGGGGGGAACAGTACTTAACTTTAACAGTACCAGTTAAATCTGTATGCTCATCTGGGCCAGAGGTTTATACATTTCTGCTGAGTAGTCCCTTGTTCCCCGGCTTCGTGGGGGTCTTTAAATCTGCTACATCAAAGTGAATGTAGCTAACTGTGAGGTAAAGCCTTGCACAGTGTAAGTTTATCCAGATCTAATACAACAAATGTAAGACCCTCAGATGCTTGTGTATTTTTGCTGTCGAACAGAACGGCGGCTAGCAGGTGACTCACTGCCCCATCTCCACCAGACAGCCAAGAGCACGGACTGCAATATGCAGCAACAGCTGGGCTGGTAGGGTCTCGGAGAGGTCTCAGCCTCTGCCAAAGTTGGTCAAAACCTTCCACTTATATTCTGTAAGGCAATTTCTGTGATAGTGCTGTTAACCTGTGCAATATCGTATGCTTTATAACTCGTTCAAGTGGGAATTAAAAACCAGTGTCGTGTCCAGTCAAAAGTGCAGCGCTTACAGTGAGTGTAAAATTGCCTCCTGTGAATTACAGAGCCAAGAACATGGCAGTAATCTTCCAGGATAATTATAATTCCTCTCACATTGATTTACTACTTACAAGATGCTTGTGGTGTAATTTGAGAAGAGAAAAACACACAGTTCACTTGAACAAACCAACATCTATTTTCCTGCCCAAACTGAACTTTCCATACGACTCTGTAGTTCATTTTCTTCTATGCTCTGCATTTATCAGTGGTGTTTGTAACCGAAAAAAAATGTTGTGGTTTCCTTTATTCAACTCCTCTTATTTCGTATTGCATTTCCTCTCCCCTCCATCTCCCTCCCCCACCTCCAGGGTTATTTGTTAAAAATAGATATATGCATTCCAAGCTCTTGTTCCCCCCTTTCAACATCTTATATATTTCATGGCTAGATGAAGATATGAGTTCAAGTTCCAGGTGCCCCTCAAATTGTACCTCTTGGATTGAGGAGTTTGCTTTGCTAGCAAATACCTGAGGGGGGGCAAGTTTTTCCTTATGTGAGTGCCTGGTGGGAGGAAAGAACTGCTGGAACCATCTCATCCCCCTGTTTCCATCCCCTCTTGATGGGGATGGATCTGCGTGGCTGTGTCACACACACTGGTGAGGTGCTGGGAGGTGTCATGCTCTTGGAGAAGGCTGAGTGGGAGTGCGTTGTTCCCATCACTTCGGACAAATACCTGGGTAAAATCAAACCTGGCAATACGGAAAGTCTGCCGTGAGACATCACGCTTCAGTATTTTACGCTTATGCTGGAACAATTGCTAGTGTCTGTTTAATGAAACATGGATTTGTGGCAGTAATGAAGAGACAATCTTTGTAAGGCATCTGTTTGCCAGGAGCTCCTGAAAATGGAAATAGAAGTTAAATAACAAATGAAATGCAAGTTGTGCAAAGTTTAGGTTGAGTGGCACAGGAACAAGGGAGTGCCTAAGAAACAGATAAGCAACGATAAATGTTTTTTCTTTTCCTATGCCTCTTCAGAAATCTGGTGCTAGGTACTAGAAAGCATTTACAGGTTACTTTGAGTTTTGGCAAAACGTTACAAGACTTCTAATAAATTCCACAGTATCTATATTCTTCAAGATTTTTTTTTAAGGAAAAACTTAAAAATGGAGGACTAAAATCTCTTGTAACAGTGGCTGCCTCAACTGAGAATATAACCTCTTAGAAGGCAGCATGCCTATGTCTGTCTTCTGTGCTAAAAATATTCCACCCTCACTGATAATGAACTCTCCCAGGGCAAGGACAGAAGAGAATAGGATGCTTTTATGCATAACAGCTCCAACAGTATAAAACTGTTTTCTCTTTGGGACGGCTACTTAATTGCTGTTCACCAGACTGTAATCTCAACACTGGTGTCTCAGCAATGTTGCAATATATCTTTATTTTTAATCTCACCATATTCTTCCTTTGTTCCCTAATTTCTCCCCTATGATCCCTCAGTCATGCAGAAACATTAGAAGTAAGCTTTGTTGGTCAAATGAATGTGCTTTTTTTTTCCCCCTCCCGTGTTGGCATACAAAGTCTAGGAAGAGATTGTATTTCTTGAAACAAGTTTTATCTTTAACCTTCCCCCTTGTGAAACATAAAAGAAATATATACCATTAATCTTCTAACAATTGCATGTATAATTTGCAAATTGCATGAGCATGTAGTTTTACTAAGCATATAGTCGTGATATTTTTCTATAGTGTATACTTTCATGTATGTTGGGACCACATCTTGTGACTTGTCTGGTTGAAATTTTCTTCCAGCCTTTTACCAGGATATTGTGTTTTGTTTGCTTGCTTTTCTTAAGCTGTGTTTCCTTTTCATTTGGTTAGTGTAGTTATAGAGACTTCTTTGTGTGTCAGAGCAAAAGTCTGCCAGTCAAATATGTTTCCTGAAGCTGGTATTTAATCTCTCTATGATCTGGAGCCTTCAATGGGTAGTTGCCTGAAAAATCTCAGTAAAAAGGGAGGAATTATTGTATGGACCTTATCTTGGCTGAAAAAACTGGAACCAATAATGAAACGTCCTTGCGAACTTCCACATTATGGACCTCGAAATGAACCATACAATATATCTGGCAGAAGGGGAACTGGAAAAATGGAATCAGGATTTCAGTGTCCTTTCTTTTTAATGCCAATGGCCATTGTATTAAAACAAACAAAAAAAGACAACACTGAATATACCCATATATCTACCTTATAAGTGGTTTCACTTTTTTAATGAGAACTGAAGGCACTTGGTGCTCAGTGGACATCGGGTACTGTGTTGCTACAGCATCGATGCTACAGAATCGCCGAAGATGCTGTTCCCCTCTCTTGGCTATGCGGTTTGATGCTTCTGCACTGCGGGAGAACTAGACTCCCATAGAATGGGAGCCTCAGCAAAAAATCTGTTAGTTAAAATTTTCTTCCATATTTGTCTGTCCAATAAGACTTCTCATCCATCTGTCTGACTTGCACCTAGTATCTATGCTCAAACCATTAGAAACAGGTAAAACTTGCACAATTCAAACACTAATTCCAAGACTTGGATAACAGTTACGCTACCTCACAGAAACCATGTACCAGACAGAACCTTTCCAACCTGGAGCTAGAGCAAAAGCAGAGAGGGCCATCTGACACCCTTTAGTCAGAGCTCCACATCCCCTTCCAGGCTGAAGCCTGCGTGCTTTCAGTTTGCCAGCACAGGGCCTTTGTAGGCTTTCTTCTATTTCTCATAAGCTAGCCATTTCCAGTTCTGCTGTTATCTTCATTGTACAGCTGCACTGTCGGTCCAGTCTCTGCAGCAGAATGGCATCTTCCAAGTGTCCGGCTGCAGAAGGTCAAGTCTGGAAATGACTGACTGAACACCCAGCGAGAGATGACTAACACTGTGTCCTGTTGAAGTGTTTGTGATCTTCTAATTGTGCAAAAATTGACTGAAAACTCCCATCTCATTGGTATGTTGCCTGCAAAAATGCCTACGTGATGTGTTTATATTTGCAAGTGGTTGCTTATCTTCAGATTCAGCTATATTAGCTGTAACACAACCCTGTAATTTGCCCTTTAAACAACCAAGGCACAAGGTGACAACTGATTTTGCTGTTAGCTGTAGTTGTAGTAGACCGGTATCTTTTACTCGCATGTTATCACCTGTGATATGACAGCTCTGAAATGCAGAGTATGAGTTGCAAGTGATTTGGGTGCACGTTTCCAGGCTGGAAATGATCATCACTTCAAGCTGGATCAAGGATTATGGAGCATTGCTGCCCCACAGCCTTCTGCTAAGGAATAAAAGCTTGAGTTGCTCCAAGTAGTGTCAACATCCACTGTGCTGAGCTCTTTCTATAGCTCACCTACTTTCATTCATAACCAAGTAGAAGGTGAACTGTTAATAATCTGGGTGGATTGTACTGCACTTACAGGCACCTAAATTGGATGCAGTGACAGCAACAGTAGGGAGCTGTGCTTTGGATAACTTAGCTGAGTATGTTGTTCCAAGCTGCTCGTGACTGCTTGAGCCCCACGCTACAGATTTCACTTGGATGCTTCACTCCTCACTTCCCAATAACATCATTGGCAGTAGTGTACGTGGATAACATTGGAATCCTTTGACAAAAATGTCCTGTTCATCTGTTGTAAAATCTGACGGTTCTTGAAGTATACTCTCCTTTCTCAAAATACGAACTCATGGTAGCTATCTCTTGGGGGAGGGTGCAGTTCTTATCCTCTGCAGCATGATGACACGATGTTTTCAACTAAATTGTGTAAGTAAAAGCTTGAGATGTGGTAAGCGTCTGATTTTTCTTCTCTTTCACTTTATCAAAAGTTGGGGGCAGGGATGGTAAGTTAAGGCTTTGGGTGTTTCTATTTTGCCTTTGTATTTTCACTTTGTTGCCTCCTTCAGGTACAGTGAATTACAATTGATGTCCTTTGAGTTCTTATCAGTTTTGAGCATTTATAGAAATGTACAGGTTTCTCACAAACCTCTTTTCTTATGTTAATTCTAGGCAGTCCAATCTATTTCAAGTAAAAGCTGAAAGGGGGATTTTTTTTTTGTCCCAACATCCAAACTGAGAACAGAGGAAGAACATACAGTGAATTACAAAACAGACAATTCTCCATTTCCCCTCCGTCTGTCCAGCCTACACACAGGCAACGGTTAAAGCTGAAGTCCAGAGTTTTTGCTGTGTTGAGAATTATTTGTCTGTGGTGCCTGAAGACGATGGCAAATACGTGCTAATGGATTCCTAAGGCGCTAATGTATATCTGTAGGTTTGCTTATGATAGAATCGATACTATTTATCTAGGAGAGGACTTGCAATAAGTGAAATAATGTGCTTGACCACAGCCTACCTACAGTACTGTGCCTCTTAATGTACTGAATGGTTTTGAGATGGAGAACAGTGTTTGATATTCAGGGTTCCACTTCTAAATTAATAATGTACTGAGGCAATAAATTAAGCCTGTTCATAACTTTGGTAAGGCAGGTAGTAAGAATATTGTATCACCTTGAGCAAAACTTAGCATATTTCATCAAAGATTAAATTCTGCAGAAAGCTAGAAGTTACTCTTCTGAGGGCCAAACAGATTCTGCATCACTTTGGATGAGCAGTGGTGCTTAATGAGGAGGTTGAAGGGCATGCTTTGAATTCATTAATGTTTGTATAAAAATTCATTTTCCACAGTTGAACGTGATTATTAATGTCAGGCATAGTTTGCTTTGCTGACTGAGGAGTCCCTCCCGCAACACCTTGATTCCTTGTCCCTTCAGTTGTGCTGGCACAGCTGTTCTGTGCTGTGGCTTTTTGTGTCAGGGTGGTGGTTGCAAACAGCCCCAGGAGGCGATTGGCATTTCAGTCTGTCTCATGTCTCGCTGGATGCTTTGACTGCGTGCGACCAGTGAGTTGGAAGAAGCTTTTTTCCTGTCCTGCCCTCAGCAGGACAGAGCTTCGTTATTACTGTCCTGCAATGATAAAGTAGGTGCCCACGCTTGCACTTCCAAGGTGTCCTGGGATGACAGGGTAGTTTCCAGTACTCCAGTTCATCCTTGCCAGACTGAAGAGAGCAAAATGCCTTGTTAATCTGTTGCTTTAATTACACAACTCCTGTCAGACCAAGGAAGTGCAGAACTTTAAAGCACATTGGCAGAGGACACAGGCAAACATACCCAATGCAAACACGTAACAAGCATGTATGTCTGTGGCTTACTACTGGTATTTGGTTGAATCAAGACACAATAGCAAATGGTCTAGTGGTTCCCCCTTGCCTCCTCCCCTCCCGGACATTTTTCTTTTAAAATTATTGTGGCATTTGAATGCGTTTTGCCTAACACGGGTTGCTTCAGTGACTCTTTGCAGTGTGGCTCTCCAAGGCATTATGCACTCACACAAATGTTTGGAAGGGCAATTTAAATGCTTTTTTCCTAGCAAAGCCATCTTTAAAATGAATCCTGAGTCTGAGTGGAGGTGGGTGGTTGTGCATTCAGATAGGTGCAGCTGTGTCACTTCTGTGCCACAAACATGCTCTGTGAGCAGCCGTGGCTGGGGCTGTGCAGGAGCCCTCTTGTTGCTTCCTTCAGGATGCCAGGAGGATTTCCAAATAATGGCAAACTTGTAGTGCAACTGTGTGTGTTTCTTAGGCTGTATGACTGAATAATCTGCCTGTAAACTGTGTCCAGTGTTGTAAATCTCTTTCATATTGGATGATAAGCTTAAACTCTAATGCGTATTAGACAGTTTGCTGCTTTGTTGGCTCATGTAAACACTGTATGTTTGTTCTTGCCATCAGGATCAATTCTGCATGCAACATTGGGCGTGTGGAATCAAAAGCTGGCTTTTGTGCTTAGACTCATTTTGAGACTGTGAGATGCTCTAACACGTTCTCCTGCAATTTCAATGGGGTAGAGGGTTAGTGTGAGTTATTTCCTCTTTTCTAATTCTCTAAAGCATTTTCCTTGAAATCACTTGAAGTTTAATCGTCTTTGGCTCAAAGAGCTTGTTTACAGGCTGGCACAATTTTCTTTTTCTTTCCTTTTTTTTTTTTTCTACCTTTTATCCTGTGAACTAATGACACTACTGTAGCACTGGGAGCATGCTATGATATTCTGACAACTTTGACTTTGCTGGGCTTTTAAAATTCAAGTCTTACTATTTATATTAAGCTTGTGCCAGGTCTTTTTACTGCCTACTATGTTCTTGAAGCAGTGAGCTTTAACCAAGATACCAAATAGAACTGCCAAGACAAACCGCATATGAACTGTAAGCCATTATCTTTTCTTTAACTCATCTGGAATCCCTCTATGAGTAAACTGGCTTGTGCTGTGTGCGCAACATTTTCATTTTATAGATATTTGAAAAATAGCGAATAAGAATCTTTCCACTCGGAAGGCACAAGCCAACCAGCCAACTCGTGGTGCTTCGGGAGCTGTTGTGATTTCAGGGCCGCTCTTGCAGTGTGCATCCTGTTTCCATTGCCGGTTTCACGCCGGAGGTTCTGCCAGGTTTTTGTTTCTGCTCTTCCCCTGCTATACTGCTGCATTTTTGAGGAACAGGCTGGAATATAAGAAAAAGCATGAACTGCAAATACCTGCTGTGGTGGTTCAAAGCTGTCTAATGTGGCAGAACTCCTGCAGACGCCATCCTTTTAAGTCCATTGGGTTAAGTTTTTTTTGATGTGAAGCTATGTTTTATAAATAGCATTTTAAATTTTAATTTTCTATTTGAAGATATGCAACCATCTCTGCAGGTTACTGAAGAGCTTTAAACTGGTAGCCTGCTGTAAGGCTATAAAATTACAGTGATTTTTTTAAAGCCAATTCAAGTATTTATTTTGCAGTGTATCTCAGCTGGATTGAAACCTCTGTTAATCCTGAGTAATTACTGCAACACTTTGCACAATTAGCTTCAAGCTTTCAGGTCAACAGAATAATTACATAAAAAGATGAACCTGTTCTCTTCCAACTCCCATTTAAGTGGAAGAGTAAATTAGACTAAACAGATGCTGTAGATTTTTCTTGGTTAAGAGGAGATTTATGGCCTAATGTTTTCTTGAATCACAGTTTTATGTGCACCTGTTTTAAAAGAATGCAGAGGTTGATTTGTAGCTTTTTGCACCAACTTTGCACTTCAGTAAACTATTGCACTAAAAAAAAAAATACTAGAAGTCTGGAAAATATAAACTCCAACCTTTATAGCCAGTCAGAATGCTATGGAAATGGAACTTCATTCTCTTTTGTAGTGTGAGCTCTATGCACTATCAAAAGAAATGCTTTATTAAATCGGGATTGAGTTTATTCTGATTTGGCTCCAGTACAGCTTTCCAATGTATATGTAGTTTAGAAATCAATCTGTACGTCCAAACTGTCATTGCTATTATAAGTAATGTGCCCAAACCAAAGCCTGATTTGATCTTGCCATGGAAGGCATTTTTGATTTTTTTTTTTTTTTTTTTTACACTGCAGTTTGCTGTTTAGAGTTGTTTCTTTGAAAAACAAAGGTTGTGGGATTTTTTTTTTCTGCTTAATTCCTTGGGATAAGGCAGAGAATTAGGGTTTTTTCTTTTTTTCTTTTTTTTTTTTTTCTTCCCTTGAAATATATTTGTATTGCAGAGGGAAGGGACATTTAAAATACACTTTTCTACAGTGAGATAGAAATGACTGTGCATTTCAGATAGTATTGGGAAGTTCTAACTTATCCGCAGCTTTTGCTTAAGGAAGAAGAGCTGGTGTTATGGATGAGTAGATGTAGTGGATGTCTATCTCTATTGTCTCTCTGGTCTTTCCAGTATTGATGCAGTAATGACTCCTAGATAAATTAGGAAGAAGTAAACTATGCTAAATTCTTCAGATCAAGTGAAGAGAATATAAGGTATAATTTTTTTTAACGTCCTTTAATCTTGGTGTGGATAGACACAGTTTTGTCCCACTGTTCCCAATTTCCCATATGTTTAAGGTCCAACATCACTTGACAAAGAAAAGATTCTGGAATTAATTTTAACATAACTTTATCATAAAAATATTATAGCTCTTTCTAGGTTTTCAGTCTTTTTGTATTCTTTAATAAATGTTTGGGTCTTATTATCATTAAGACTAATGTGTTGTTCCATCGTACTCCTTTCGTGTGATGTTTAGGTCCATATCTGGATTCATAGTCTGAAAATACAGACCAAGGATTTTGTTTGGACTTTAATAAAAATCTGTTAGGATTGGCATCTAAGGAAGTTTTTTTTTTTCTTTATAATTTCATTGTAGGTATTCTTTTATGCAATGATGTTGCATTAGATCAATTAGCTATTGTGGTGTATACTATCTCTTAAATCTGAATTATGTATAACAATTCAATGCAAGCACTTGTGTTGTTGAAAAAGTTCCTATCCTTAAGCAGCCCTCAGGCTGCTGGACTGCCAGAAGGCTCAGTATTGCCCATTCTTTGCTTTACTCTTATGCATAAAATTTTCTTGACCCGTTTGGTTGTCCACCTTCATTAATTTCAACCTCCTTACCTTTCCTTAAGAAACAATGCAGAATTAAACTGTATTTTTGTAGTTTCATGTAGTTCTGTTTTAAGATGTTGGGAATTCTTTCCTCCTGCAGCCAGAATCTGTCCCCAGTGGTGCAGAGATGGTTTTGGAACTTCTCACGGCACCAGTGTCTCTCTGAGCTGCTGATACTGGGGGAAGAGCCATTTCTAGTGACTTTTCTTTAACCACATTCAGCTCTTTGTTGTGCTTCGTTCACTGGAAGTAAAATAAAAAATCTCATTCCTTTGGAAAGTGCCCTAAACCTTCTCAGTGACTGCCACATACAAGCAGAACTCGACAAGTCCTCAACTTCATCCTCTTTGAAGGGCTGATGGAAATCCTTTGGGTTGCTTTCACAGACCTTTTTATTCAGTGGTTTGGTATACTTAAATGCCAGCTTTACACATTTTAAAATTGGGAAAAGCATCTGTTTTAGTATATGAAGGTGATTCAGCCTGGTCACGCCTTTGTTTGGTCAGGTGCTGGTACGCTAATTAAATTAAAGCCTCTGTTCATCTTGCCAGCCTTGCCTGACACAGTTCAAGATGCCTGACATACTAGATTTCACATTGCCTCTGGTAATCTAAAGGAGAACTGCATACTTAAAAAGCTGTTACCAAATACAGTGCTTTGTCATTTATTGTAATGGGATGCTGGTGCTTCCTTATAAAATGTTGTCTTTGCAAACAGACATTTCTGGGGGACAGTCAGTGCCAGGTAGAATAACACCAAATGTTTTCCAAGTACAGCTAACCAAGAGGCCTTTATGTCTATTTTAGTGCTGGTAAATCCAGTTCGTTTATTTTCCTAAGTATTTATAAGTTACTTTCCCTGCCATAGACAAATCCTATATGGAGAACAAGAATAGTGTTTATACTTCATTTAGAGAAGAATTTCCTGCTTAAGTGGTTGCCTAGGATGTGCTAGCTAGCTGTTAATGCACTAAAAAAAAAAAAATTGCTAATTCTACTGTAGCACTTTTATTATTATGACTTTATCTAATCCTGGCTAGATCTATCAAGAAAATTGAAAGCGCACATGGACTTCCTAAATGTCCCCCCAGTAGTTATTTTAGTAGCCAATTTAAACTTTTTCACTTCTAAGATTTTAAGAGAGTTTCCTACATGATGTGCTCCTGTGTTGATTTTTTTTTTTTCTTACCATAATGAAAAAAAACCTAAAAGTTTGTGTTAAGGGAACATTTTTCATCCATACCTCTAAGTGTGCAGTTAAGGTTCAGGTACAACTGATATGAAAATAATGCAAAACTTCTCTTGTATTCTTAAATTAGTAGGCTGCCCGCAGATGTAAATTTAAGCAGCCTGCACAATGATTAAAAGCTTTTTTTTGTTTGCTTCTTTGCCTTTTTGTAGTGTAAGCATTTCCTTCCCAGGTTGTTTAGCTTGTAACACAAATACTATGCTACACTAATAGTACATCAGTTTGTATATTTTCAAAATGACTTTGGGGGATGGTGTGCTCTCCTTTTCTGGAAAGGGTGTGGTTTCCAAAATATGCTCAATACCAGCAAGTCTAATCCCCAGTAGCAGCAATATTTCTACCTTCCGTCTTTCCATCTCCAAACAAGTTGTGTTAGCCCCTGCCACTGTCTCAGTTCAACTATTTCTGTGGCTGTGCCATAAAATTTGGTCAGGTTAAAAAGAGCAAAAGCAATGAGCCGGTGGGACTGGGATCTTCCCATGTCACCTTTGATGCCAGTTCAAACAGTTTAGGAAACTATAATGTCAGGTAATAGACCGACAGGGGCCTCTTTTTGCAGGTGTTGCGGGAGTGTGACACCTTCAACAGCATTAAAGGGCTGCTGTGAACGGGTCAACTTTCACACTTGGAAGTGTGCAGCCACAAACGTGGAAGCAGAGGAAGTGTATACTTGCTCTTAAGAAGCCAAACCCCTTTTTGGTGATTAAGAAAAATAGTCCATCTTATGGTTATGTTCCTTCTTTTCTCCATTTGAAGGACATCTCTTCTTACTTTACTATAGATATTAATCCTGGGATTTTGCTACTGAGTATAAGTAATTAACTTTTTCTAAGAGATCTTATGACTAGGACAGTTACTGAAGGGATTATTCTATGATAGCAAAGGCAAAGTGGTCAGGGAAACTGCATTTGACTATCTGAAGCGCAAACCTAAACAAAAAAGAAATAAAATAAAAAGGCAGTTGCATTAAAGTATTTCATTTTAAGCCTCACTGGTGTTTCTCTCAGGAAAAATTCTGTTTCGTTGTGTGCTTTGCTTACTGTACAGATGAGAACTAAACCTTTCTTCATCTTTCTCATGCCCGTACCTTTTGCAAGTTAACACTTGTGCCATAATCCCAGGCAGTCTGGCTGGTTTGTAAATTGTGATCACACCTTGCATGAGATCCTGCCCGTGTCAAAAACCAGCAAAACAGAATCCTCCTCGAAGGGGAAGTTCCTCACCAAGCTGCAACTTGTACGGCTGCACCGACCACGTAGCGTTGGAGTGAGCCAGGCTGCCAGAACCTGGGAGCCCTAGCCTTACAAGGGTTGGCTTTGTGGAAACAGCAACGCAGTTGTTAAGGAGCAGGTAATTAAACAAGTCTGTTCACCCTGAAGTGCCTACAGCCAGATCTGTTCAAAGGCAACAGTGTTTTGAAGCTAGTACTTCAAGCTGCGTTGCGAAGGTGTGCAACTGGAAATGTGTGACTGAAGCTTCTTTTGCCCCTTGTCTTGGGGGCTGTCATTCAGCAAAAGGAGTTTGTGGTGTTGTCCAGGGTAAATGCGAAGGTTCATCCTTGGACCAAGTTGAGGGATGACAGGAAGACAGCAGCAACAAAGCTGTGCTAAACTGCAAACTGTGTGATTCAGAATAATTATGAAAAAAAGTTGAAATAGCAAGCAACAGTGCAAAAAAAAAAAAACTTTTTTTTTCTTTTTTAAATGCAAGTTCTATATCTTAGATGCCCTATCTGTGTTTCTTGGGCACAAGAAGTAGTAATGGATCACCTAGCATTACAGATTTGGTCTGACTGGGATCAAGCGTGCAGTTAGTTCTTGTCAAATCATCATCAGCAGACAATGAAGATCAGAGAAGCCTTATTATTGGCTCTTTTGTCAGTTATGGGAAGAAATATAACATCTGATCTAACTTTTATATCAATAAGCTTTAGTCTTTCCATTACTGCAATGAGTTCATGGTGAACATGGTATAGCTGGGTTGTCTTTTATTGGGATATCTTTTATCAGAATCCCTACAGTCAAATTTACTCTAGCATTAAACCATGGCTTTCCTGTTTTTTTTTCCTTGCTTCATTTCGCTGCTTTCCTTGCTTCCTTGTGGCGAGGAAGGAGTCTTGTGGTGCTATCAGTCTGGGATTCAGGAGCTGTTTATCAAGGCACTCACTGGCAACTGCATAAGGCTGTCCACGTGTTGCCATAACACAAGCCTTAAGAGCTGATTTCATTAGCCTAGGGGCTGGCTACATAGGGGATCAGTGGGTGGATGACTGATCACAATCTAACAAAGCTGGCTGTGGGATCGCTTGATAATAGAGAATGAAGGCTGGTGGTTGTGTTTTAGTTTTGTTTCGTTGTTGTTTTCTTTTTCTTTTTTATTTTTATTTTTTGAAAGCCATATATAAAAGGAGAGTCTGTGGTGAAAGTTAGATGTAGGAAGGTTATAAATTATTCTGTGCAATAAGTTATTTTGATATTTGGTTAATTCAATATGCTGATCCAGAGAATGCTCTACTGTTAATGAAAGTAAAGCAAAAAACAAAACAAACAAAAACACAGGAAAAAAACAGTATATACTGGGATTAAAAAAAAAATCTACTACTTGAGAATACTCATGCTGAAAACTCTGCTGAGAGGACCTTGGCTATGGAGGGGATAGATTATTTCAGTAAAGCAAAACCTTTGAAGTTTAAGACCCAAACCCATGAGTAGAATAGGCTATCATTTTGCATCATGTGCAGTCTGATGTTATTCTTCAAAGGTGAGGAAATACATGAAGTAACCTTAATAGGAGCTTAATATACTGAAAACCTGCACCCATGAATAAATAACCATGTCTTTTCTCTGGAAATGGACCCTGTATCCAACAGTTTATCCAAACAAATGCATGGATCAACTCTGTCAATTATCTCAAACAAGGGAAAATTATATGGAGTTGATAGCATTTATCCTTCTAAGGTTGTATTCAAAGCAGCAGATTTTTAAAAAAAAAAAAAAAAAATAAATTAATTAATAANAAAAAAAAAAAATTGCATGTATATGTATTAGTCTTATCATTTAGTCAAAATAATCACCCTTATGCTTTTTTTTTTTAATGAAGTAGATGCTAATTCCAAATACAATGCAGTTAAGAATTGCTGTTTCAGAGTATTTAATGTTTCACAGGTAAGAACAAATGTGTCTAGAGGCCCTTAGTATTTTTCAGATTAACAAAAGGGAAGAAAAACCACTAACCAGTGAAAACATAAGTTGTATCTTACATTTGTATGTATTAATCAATGGGGTACTATAGAAAGCATGAAGTGAGAATTGTGTAGCTGGTTTCATGGAGGATATGAAAATGGCAATTTTCTAATTGTTTATAATTACTAGTTGCAACAGTCACTCCAGTAATTTTTAGCTCTACTTTAATGTAGTGAGTGAACCTTAAAAATACAAAACAGGCTTTTATGTCATTTCGGGGGGGGTGGGGGGGGGGGGGTAAGTAATTGCATGTAACCTTTTAAAATTCCAGCTCATAGGCAAGTAATGAAGCTCCAACTACTTCTTTCAAACTGGATTGTCTGATAATCAGTCCTTCATTTTGTCACTCTGCATATCTACGTTTGGTCACTGTTTATCACTTATAAGGTATCTTCATAGAGAAAACTGACAGGAAAAAACTTAAATTCTGATTTAAAAAAAAGTAATAATTCATTAGAATAGTGGTACAAATGAACAGTCATTCATCTGGAAATGGAAAAAAAGCACAGAATAACTACAGATCTAAAATGGTGCTCTTTTCTTGATTTATGCTTGGAATCAAACACTTAGACATTTTTTGTTTCTAAGTACAATCGGACATTTTCCCAGACATTTGTTCTCATCCTGTTGCTGGCTAAGTGAAGAAGTACTTGTTAGCCAAAGAAGAAATACTTTACCAGGAGGAATTCAGACTTGTCTTTGGAAAAGCTCTGTAGCTTGTTGGTCAAGACACTTGTCAAGTTCCATTTTTCATTTACATTAGAAAAGGTCCCGAAGCTGATCTCGTAAAACAAGTGTCCAAACCCCTGTGACTGACATAATAACAGACAGCAACAGAAGGCGTGACTTTTTTTTTTTTTCAGTGGAAAAGGATGACTAATGTTGTGGCCTGTTACAGGAAAAAAGCGGATTCCCTGATGAAAATCAATTCATTATTCCTTGGAGGTTTTTCTTTTTTGTTTGTTTGTTCCGTATCATGAACATGACTGTTGCAGTTAAAGCAGCAATTAGGCAGATGAGCTCTGAAGAAAACTAGAACAAATCAACCAACCCGTTCTTAAAAGCAACATTAGAAATTAATGTCAATAGTAAATAACGATCTGAGTAGAAATGTTAAACATGTTAATGTTCTCTTATTTATGAAAACTGTAATATTATTAACATAGAAAATTAAATATCAGTTTTCATCTGTCTTCTTTCTCCTCAGTAATGCTGGTATTAATGCCAATATTGTGGGCACACAGGGAAAGAAAATCAGGAAACTGATTTTTTTCTGTGTAAAGTCTTGCTGTGTGTGTCGTATGGTTTTTTTTTTTTGTTTGTTTGTTTGCTTCCCCCCCTCCCAGACAGATCACTGTCCCGAGATACCTTGCAGCATGTCCTCACTGCTTTGCTGGAGAAAGTGAGGAAGGCATAGTATGCAACTTCACCAGAGAGAGACAGAAGGGTCTTAATTACTGCTAAAGCAAGGTTCAATATCCAGCAGTAAGCTTCCTGTGTTTTTATACCAATACAGAGTGGCACTTCCCTTCACATCAGAGATTCATGGGTTCATTCCAACATGATTCTGCTGTGTGATAATACTGAAACATGTTTTTGCATCTGGGTGACATTGGGATTGAGTTGGGGCTACATCCACCTTAAGGAAAAAAAAATGTCTTTTTTTGGTTGGAAATGTTATATCACACGATGCTTTAGGAATCAAGTGCTTGTGATCTATAAGACTTAAAAAGACTTAAGTTACAAAACTACTTAAGCTGAACCGAGAGAAACCAATGTGTTGCAAAACTGACACTGGCAGCTACTAAAGTAAGCGGGGAAGGAAAAAAAAAAAGAAAAAAGATAAGGACATATTTTATGGAAGGACAAAAACTAACATTAAAGGAAGCATAGATTTTTCTGTCTGAGAAAATGTGTAGAGGCTGCTTACATAGCTGAAAATCAAGTGTTACATGGTCTTACTGGGACTAATATAAAGATAGTCTTGCATGGTAATTTAGTGTGCCACAGTACTACTTTTCACTGTTAGATTCATCTGTGAGTCTTAGGAAATTCATCGGAAGCAGGAGAATAATTTTAGTTCTTAGGAAAATGTTAGATGAAGCATCACATTATGTTCATTAGAAAACAAACAAACAAAAAATAACATCCCCCCAAAACCAACCACCACCAAACAAACAAAAAACGAGGCAGGGAATGGTTCAGATGTCCGCGATCTTTCTTTATGTTAAGGACTTTGATATTTAGTAGTATAGAATAGTTCAGTGGGAAGGGACCTAAAAGATCATCAAGTCCACCTGCCTGACCACTTCAGGGCTAACCCAAAGTTAAAGCATGTTATTGAGGGCATTGTCCAAATGCCTCCTGAAGCACCAACCACCTCTCTAGGAAGCCAGTTCCAGCGTTTGACCACCCTCACAGCAAAGAAATTTTTCCTCGTGTCCAATCTGAGCCTCCCCTGGCGCAGCTTCGTGCCGTTCCCACGTGTCCTGCCATCGGTTCCCAGGGGGCAGAGACCGGCAACTCCCTCTGCGCTTCCCCTCCTCAGGGAGCTGCAGCGAGCGACGAGGCCGCCTCTCAGCCTCCTCTTCCCCAGCCTGCACAACCCAAGTGCCCTCAGCCTCTGCTCACAGGAGATGCCTTCCAGCCCTTCACCAGCCTTGTTGCCCTCTTCTGGACTCTTTCAAGTACTTTAACATCCTTTTTATATTGCGGAGCCCAGAATATAGTAATATCTGAATTAATGTTGTATTAACTTTTTCCTTGCCATTGATTTAAATTTGCATGCATAAAACCTATGTGATCATGTTACTTGCCAAAACAATTGAATACAGTAGATCCTTGGGTGAAATTTGTGTAATCTTATATCTACTATATATACCCTTACATGAAATTTCACCCATTGCTCTGTGCAGACCCTGTCTTGAAGACTTCTATATAAAGCCAGGTACAATTTTATTTATAAAGCTAGAGACAATATTTCTTGCAGATCATGAATGTTATCTATGTTGTACAGGTGAAAAAGTTTAGTCAAGGGAAAAAATTTGCCTGGGATTAAGCAATTAGGAATTAGAGCTGAGTCAGCAGCTTGACTTTCACAGTCCCAGTCTTTCGGTTAAGCTGTATTGCTTGTACGTGCTGCTGTACTGAGGAGAAGGGAACGGAGTGGAGAAGAAAACAAAAGATACGATATTTGAGATAGAGAACTCGGACGAGGATAACTACTCTGCAAAATATAACAGGAACCATGAATCTGGTAACTGTTTGTTGTCAGACTTAGGAAGAGGTATATTTCTTCTCAAAGCAGCATTTTATTACTGTTATTTATTTATTTTTAAAGGATGACAGGGAGTTTTTATAGTGAACAAAGAGGGAAAGCCTGATCTCAGTTCATGATCAAAAACTTGCTTACCCACCTTTCACCATTTTGTCCATGAGTGTGACGCTACATCAGCGGTGGTGGGGTCAAATAAAGCAGGAGAAAACTGGCCTGTCACCTAAGGCAGTCTGTCTTGGAATTCGTGCTCTGGGAAGTGCTGTTCTGTACTTGTCCCCAGACAAGCTCCATTTGGGTTATACTAAGATTACATGCAAGCTCTTTGGTAGATTTCTGTATTACAATGGAAACATTTAGCAGTTGTTTTACTGCTTTTTTTTTTTCTTTTTAATTTTCACAGAACTTGTGATACAATTAGGCTCCCTAGGCCTAATTTTCAAAATTATTTTCAAAATAATTTCAAAAAAGTTGCATCCATCAACTAGTTGCAGAATCAGGTCCACGAAGCATTTGTTTCTGCACCATATCGCCATGGGAAATAGTAAGAGGACAGGCGGATGAAATACATACCGTTACAAACAGCAGGAGCAATTCACTAGAGACCTGACCAAGGCATTCCTACTGGGGTGCAGCTGGCAGAATGCATGCAGGTTTGGTCTTCAGCGTTAACTGTGTGTCATTAGGGTGAAGACATGAGCAACGAGACTCCTCCTAATGGTGGACCAGCCTTTGTCCATGACTACTAGGCTAATCTGTTGTGGTGGCTGGGAGTTTTCATGTCTTTTTTTTTTTTTTTAATCTAATTTATTCCAAAAGGAACAGGAATGGGCAATAACAGGTGGGCTATGGATACAGGCTTAGGACCACATATGGCATGCTCAGGTTTTTGTTTGGTACATTTACCTTATTTGAACCTAGACTAAAGCATCTAAAAGTACTTCATGCTATAAAAATATTTTTCTACAATGAACTCAGCTGAGAATGTCGGTTTTTGAAGGACAGTTGTACATATCAGAAGTGTCTAGGACATTTGGGTGCAGTATACAGGATGAAAATGTTCTTGTTTTTCTCCCCACGGTGGTTAAGTCGCTCAAAACAATTGGTTACTGCTAAGTGAACAAAAGCACAAATACCGTCTTTTGCTGTCTCTTAAAGGGTGGCCAGTGGCAGTGTGGATGACACTAATGAACTGCTCTACAAAAGATTTAGTGGACAGCAGAGGAGGAGTGTGATAAAGTCTGGCTGTATCTTGGACTATCTTGATGTTGATGTAATTTGCTTTCTAAATTGTTCCAGAGTTTGTTATGTTTATGACAGAGGGTCAGTCCGGCATTAAGTGATTTTATTTTTAAATAATATTTTAATCTCATAATTCTATGGAACTATTTCTGTGCTTCAGCTATTTACTGCTTGCCTTGTTTGGATTCACAAGGGACTGTGCTAGGATCAGTCAACTGTACTGGCTTTCAAAGTTATGCCTTTTTATTTCATGAGTGCATTCAACTTGGGTTCTGACCTAAACAGAATCTAGTTTGGCAGTACCAAATCTGGAGGCTTTTTTATTTTTTTTTTATTTTTTTTGAAACAAGTTCAGAGATCATGACACTGTTCTGTGAGCTGGACCAGTCCAGAGAGGCTGAGGTCTCTGAATTCATAAACATGGCAGAAGGTTGAACAGGGAGTGCGGGGTTAACCACAAACCATCAGTAAATCATTCTCCTAATCTTGAAATTGTCTTGTCTGGAGGAGGTACTTTTTAGAAGCGAGGAATGTTTTTTGGTGTTGGAAGTCAAACTTGTGACATTTCTTTCTAGCTTAAAACAAATATCTATATTCAAAAAGACTGTCCGAGCTCGTCACCTATCTAGCCACGATTGGCAAGTTTTGGCTTTCCAAAAGTTGGCTACGGAAGAAACCCTTCACTGAAAAGCTGCTTAGGTATAAATTGTGACTATATAAAGCCACTGTTTTTTTTCTTTATTCCATGTTTGTCTTTTTTTTTTAATCTCAAGTTCTTCTAAGGTTGAGGTTTGATTTAGTCATTGTCTTGATACAGCAATGATATCTTCATTTTCACCCTTAAAAATCTAGCATTTTCTAAATGAGGACAAAATAAAATGACTTAACTGTGAATTTAAAAAAAAAAAAAAAGAGGAACTCTGGCAGTGATTCAGGTACTTTGCCAAGTGACCTAGCTTGAAAAAATATGGTTTTATTGCCAAGGAAAAAGCAGCTCATTTATGAAGATGAAATGAAATGGTTTAAAAAACCTGAGAATTAAAATGTGTGCCAAATACAGTTTTGGCCAGCATGTAAATAACACCCTTAAATCTGGTTTGAAACTAGTTCTGGTCTTTTGGTGCTGTCACTTGCTACCTTGATCATAAATTGCATGTTTTGGATTTTTTTTTTCCTGCTTGTTCCATTTGCCTTGTTTCCTGTAACACTCTTACACTGCTTTCCCCAGGAAAAAGATGACTTGTGTACATTGTTATGAATTTTATATACATTGCTGTATAGACAAGTTTGCCTTCATGTTGCATCTGGAAGGAGGAAACCTAGGGATGAAAAAATTCAGCTCTGAATTTATTCAAATTTCTCTGCAGATTTCCTCTTTTTTTTTTTAGACTAACTTTATTATCTGGAGAGTATTTCTAACAATTAGCAATAATGAATAGGAAATATAAGTTGTTTTAGGGTCAAATTCATTACACAGGTTGCATTCTCACTTGGCTACCTAGATTCTACTTTTCCAAGAGCAAAGCTGAACAGCTGATTTTAAAGGCTTCAGAATTATGAATTGTAGTAGTCCGTACATGTAAAGTTGTAGGGTGGAGCTTTTGTTGACTTAAGTCGTCAAAAGAATTTATCTTAAGAATATATACAGCATCTATATGTATCCTTGAGACCCAAATGTGAATGTGCCGGTGTAGGTATTTGGAGGTAATACTTTCAAAATACTTTCCAAAGTATACTGGGGAAAAAATAAAATCTTTTGTTTAAAATGCTAAGTTTTATCTCTAGTAAGACCTGAGTGGAGCAGACGTGTAAATCCATTTAACAGCACAGCTGGGCACCAGTGTATCCATTATTGTGCACTAAAAAGTGTTTTATTTTTTCCTGAAGCTGAGTGCTTCCATGTATTTGCATGTAGGATGAGATGCAAACTAACAATGCATTAATAGATCTGTATGTCTCAGGTGAAAAGTCAACGCATGATGCTACAACCATAATTTTTTTGTTGTTCAAATACTGTAAATAGTTAAATAGGGATTGTTAAAAGAAAATAAATAATTCGTAATCTGGTGGCAAGAGTTTAGATGACGCGATTGCTCTTCTCTATGCCAACAATAAAGTTAGAAATAAGTTCATCACCATGATGAATATGTAGTAAATGAAAAAATAATTTCATATCAAGGCTCTGGGTGCAATTGAGTAGTTGAATAGTAAAAGTTGATGCTGAATGAGGAAAACACTGCTTGAGATCAAAGGATTTCTTTTTCCTCATGGAAAAGTGTGTCCCACAAAAATGTCTTATTTTACATGGATTTCTAATGTGGTGTGAGATGTTTCAAATTGAGGGTGCATGAGTTAGAAATCATGATGGGAGAGAGCACTGGTTGTACTGATTGGCTGGGTGGTGGCTCCGCTAACTTAAAATATAGGAAAGTGATACTGCTGACATTTTCCTCTACCAGTCTTACCAGTGCCTTCTGTATTGCCTCATTTGGTATAGCAGGTTGTCTTCATCAGAAATATATTAAAAGTAGTAGGGGGGAAGGCCAGTTAAGACAGACTGAGAATCTAGTTTGTCTTGAGAGACAGAATAGAATAGAATCTTCTATTATGAATCTGAGCAACATCCCCCTTGAGAGGATGTAGGATTGCCTTATGTAGGAAGGTACTTGCAGAAGTGGATAACATCTCTTTAGAAGATACTGGTCAAAAGTGGTAAGACTAAACCAGAAGCTAGAACAAGGCTGCTCCCTATTCAAGGAATGAAATGCTAAAATAGCAATCCCAATATTGCAGTGGAAGTAAGGAACATAGATGGCTTGAAATATGGTATTGAAATAAGGGTTATAGGGCAGAACTGGAGTTGTTTTAGGCTTAGAAATTCAGTAGAGTAATAGGAGTATCCCTAGTATGTGACCAAGTTCATCTTGAAAGAAATCACATTCCTTTTGTAGCTTTCTGAAGAAACTTTCCCTATTCTCCTTTGGTCCTTGGTCTGACTTTTATTCCCATTCTGTTGCCTGGTGTTTTTTGTGCACTACAGGGCTACAGGTAGATTTGGGATTTCAGCACAGTATAATAGTGAGAAACTTCTGAGATGCCTGGCTGATACTGAGGGAGAATGTGCTGTACTACATATCAGAGATAGTCAGGATTGTCTGTCTTTCAACTCAAACTGAAGCTTTGCATCCTGTATTTTATTTCTATCCTCCTGTTTGGACTTCTCTGATGTAACCCATTCCTCAGACTACTTGCATATGTCTCCTGAATAGACTTTCTGCTAGTTTCCTGGATAATAGAAATAGCAAAGTCCTTGATTTGTAGTTCTGCTTGAATCCCTGTTGGTCTGAAGCTTTTTGTTTTCATGCAAAAGGTCATAAGTTGTATTTTATTGTCTATTTGTGTGTAGTTTTTAGTTTTGCCTTTATTTTTTATTTTTGTCACCATCTGGTGGTGGTTATAACACTGGAAATCGAAGGATTCTGGGGTGGTTTTGGGGTGGTTTCTGAGGACTCTCTTGGAATAAGTTTCATGAATACTTGTTCCACAGGTGTTGGACTTGGCCCAACACTTCTGACTTTTTAGTTTGAAATCACTGATTTGTCAGGCTAAAGTGAATAAGAATTGGACACCCTCATTTTGCAGTGTCTTGACCATTGGGCTAGTGAGACTTGTCCTTAGTTCTCGTAAAATTGTTCTCCTCCATATGAAACAAAATTGTCAATGAGACAAACTGAGAATGACTTACTCATGAATGATAACTTGAATACTTACTTGAGAGGCTACTGTTACTACCAGAAGCCAGTGGATCTCACAATATAAATTTAAAAATAATTGAAAATTGAAATAGAGTTAAATCTTTTCCATAAACAAAAACACTCCCCAAATGTATTTCCTGCAACTCAGAAGTTAATGAGAATTTTCATTAAATTAGGTGATTGTTTTGTCTTTTGACTTGATCATTTGTTGTTTGTTTTTCTCCTATCATTGGACCATAGAGAGACCATGTTTTGTTCTGTCTGTAATTCCTGTGGGTGATGTAAAATATGAAATAACATGACTGTTTTTACAGTTATTGCTGTAATTAAATTGTTTATTGAGAAAATGAAGATTTCTCTTGCTGCCAGATTTTCTAAAATGCTTTCAGTGGGAGAAATAATAACTAAGCATAGTTAAACCCAGGCAATTAAAACAAGTGCAATTCAGTAATTCTTGAGAAACATCCTTATCTCCATGCTATTGCGTTTTGGTATGAGTAGGTGACTTCAAGTTTGAAATTGGCTTTTCTAAAATCACTTGTTACTCAAAGAGGAATTTAAGAAATTTAGAGAGGACTGAATTACAATGAAGTCTGAAGGTGCCAATATCAGTTATTTATTCTATGGAGATCTTTTTCGTTGGACTTTGAAGAAGTTCTTGTGATGAAGAAGAAGAAAAAAAGAAAACACCTGACCACAAATTGCTTTTACAGATTTTTTTTTTTTTAATGCCTAATGACCCTACTAGAAAAATGTCAAATTCTTTTGAAATAGAGCATTTGAGTTGTTTAGCAAGCATACGGCCTAAGTTATGGGTAATTCAGAAAACATAATGGAAAGCATGTTTTTGCAAAGTAGGTTATAGGATGCATGTGGGTTTTATTCCCAGCCTTGCAGAGCAGGACTCAACAATGCGTCATCTTAACTCAATTAACTGATCCACCGGGCACAGAAATGTGCACTTGGGCTGTGTACAGAGGATGAGAACTGCGTGACTAGGGGTGTTTTGAAGTCAAACGTCAGAGTCCAGGGCGACTCTGGTGCTGCTGCGAGCTCTCCTGCACCATGGGGGGAGAGGCTTCCACTGTGTGGCTCTGTAGACACTCCTGAGGCGTTCCCAGCAACTTCGGCTCCCATCCATGCAGCAGCCTCATAGTGTGGGAGGCTGAAATCTTCAGTGTTGATGCTGGCAGGCTCTGTGTCGAGGCACTTGAATAATGCTGTGTGGCTGTGCCACAGCGGGCTGGTAGCTCCCATGCTTCTGGTTGCTGCTTGGAGCTGCTGAGGAGTCCAGCAAAAGTATCCAGCTGCTTTTGGGACGTTCGAGTTAAGTGTCTGGTGCAGCAAATGCACACTGTCATACATTCCTACCCGAACAATAGACTTGACATGTGTGCATGTTGATTTATAGTCCTCCAAAAGCCAAAGATTTGTTGTTGCAATTTCTCTGTGAACCCAATTTTTCTCGTGGCCAAATTCCCTCTTGTGCATATGACCCAGGTAATGCACCATGCAGAGAGAGTTGTACAGCTACTCAACTGCTGTGAAATCCTTCCTGTGAGCAAGGGCAGGAGTTTGGAGTGCCCATTTGTTCCATTAAAGGTATTTATGGAGCCCTAATGCATGTTTGGTAAGTGGGTTTAAATCT
This sequence comes from Anseranas semipalmata, assembly GCA_013399115.1. NCBI lineage: Eukaryota > Metazoa > Chordata > Aves > Anseriformes > Anseranatidae > Anseranas > Anseranas semipalmata. The sequence goes on from VXAA01001429.1 coordinate 593,750, forward strand.
GCATGAATGCCAAGGCTTTATGAAATTCTCTGCCTTCTATGAGGACCTTTCCATCAGTGCCCTGGCAGTGTTCTGCCATCTGTGGAATTTTCTTCAAAAGGAATATGATATTTGCCCAATTTAATGCTCAGCATAAAATAGAAGACCCACTGTTCAAGAAAAGTAAAGTCTACTTGGTGACATTCTTCACATCAAACAAACGTGCACGGTCAGTAATAGGTATGGGACTTTTTCCTCTTCAACTAAAATGAATAAATATCGCCGAGGCGATTGGCTCCGGGGCAGACGCGTTCTGCAGAGCAGTGGGGGATCGAGGCGGGCAGGGGTTTTTCCTGCATTGAGGCCACTCGAGGCAGCTGAGGGAGCCACCAGGACCCGGCAGCCCTCGTGAGGGTGGCTGATGAGATGTGGGTGGAGCCAGAAGCGTGCCCCCCTCTGTCATACAAAGGCAGCCCCTAGGGAGCGTGGCAAACAGGGCGTGGCACATCAGCTTGTGTGGCAGGTCGTGCGAGCAGGGAGGGTGCCGCCACCGCTGTTTTCCAACAGTGTTTGTAACCTGTTTGTGGAGAGCCCAGCTATGGTATCCACCCGGCAGAAAGCCATGGCCTCTGCATCACTTGTGGCCTCTCCAGCCACAGCTACCGATGTGGCTACTCAGACAGGTCTCAGGGAAACATGCGGCCGTCCAGGTCTTGGGCTGCAGGGTGTGCCCCAGTCTTCTGTCAGTGTCTGACAGCAGTGGTGGGTATGCCTGTGGGAGGTGTGCCCAGGCTGAAGAACTGCTCAGCCTGGTGGCAGAGCTTCAGGAGGAGGTGAGTAGGCTGAGGAGTATCAGGGAGTCAGAGAGGGAAATTGACTGGTGGAAGCATACTCTACCATCCCTGAGACCGACTCATCAGCCAGCCACTACACAAGAGACAAAGGTTCCCCTATCTCACCAGGCAGCCGCTACACAAGAGACAAAGGTTCCCCTATCTCACCAGGCAGCCGCTACACAAGAGACAAAGGTTCCCCCATCCCACCAGGCAGTAGGAGGGGACCTAGGACATGGGGGTAATGGAAGCAGGTTTCTGCTTGGGGTGGTAGGCGAGCCCCCTCCCTGCCCACCTCACCTTCCCGGGTACCCTGAGGTAACAGATATGAGGCTCTGGAACTTGACAGTCAAGCAAACGACGATGTAGATGAAAGCCTGTCCCGGTTGGAAGGGGTGCCTAAGGCAAGGCAACCTACCCCCCGCATCACTACATCTTCCATCAAGAAAGAAAGGAGGGTTATCGTCATAGGGGACTCCCTTCTGAAAGGGACAGAGGGCCCGATTTGCCATATGGACCCAACCCACAGGGAAGTCTGCTGCCTCCCTGGGGCTTGGGTAAGAGACATAGCTAGAAAAGTCATGCGCCTGGTACGGCGAGTGACTCTGACTACTACCTGTTACTGGTTTTTCAAGCTGGTAGTGATGAGGTAGCAAGGAGAAGTCCAAGGGCAATCAAAAGGGACTTTAGGGCTTTGGGGTGACTGGTTAAAGGATCGGGGGCACAGGTTGTGTTTGCCTCTGTCCTTCTGGTAGCAGGGATCAACATCGACAGGCAGACTCAGCTCATCAATATGTGGCTCCGAGACTGGTGACACTGGCAGCACTTAGGGTTTCTAGATCACGGTAAGGTCTATGCGACACCAGGCCTGCTGGCACCAGACGGGATGCGCCTCTCTCAGAGGGGGAAAAAGCTTTTTGCCCTGGAGTTAGCAGGGCTGACAGATAGGGCTTTAAACTAGAGTCGAAAGGGGAAAGGGATAAAACCAGACCCGCTGGTGATAAGCTATGGGATGGCATGCCAAAACCAGAGGGACTGTGTGCTAGTGAGGTCCTTCGGCCTGCTCCACCAGGTGCTGCGTGCAATGAGGGGCATATGAAGTGCTTCTACACCA